>JALMGJ010000001.1:198115366-198312866 GCA_023362775.1 Charina bottae | reverse complement strand
ATTCCACAGAAGGTTGTGGAGAATGACAGGGCTAAGATCCTGTGGGACTTCTAGATCCAGACAGACAGGCAGGTACTGGCCAATCAACCAGACATTGTGGTAGTAGACAAGGACCAGAAGACGGCAGTGGTGATGTAGCGGTGCCAAGTGACAGCAACATCAGGAAGAAGGAGTTTGAGAAGCTGGAGAAGTACCAGGGCCTGAAGGAGGTACTAAAGAGGATGTGGAAAGTGAAGGCCAAAGTGATCCCAGTGGTGGTAGGAGCACTCGAGGCTGTGACTCCTAAGCTGGGAGAGTGGCTCCAACAGACCCCAGGAGCAACATCAGAGCTCTCTGTCCAGAAGAGTGCAGTTCTAGGAACAGCTAAGATACTGCGAAGAACCTTCAAACTCCCAGGCCTCTGGTAGAGGACCTGAGGTTGAGAAAGACACATACCACCTACAGGGGTGAGAAGGGAATTGTTTTTTGACTTCCAATCTTCATCACAACAAGTAAAAACAAATTTGATAACTCTTCGCCACTTATAAGGTTACAAACAAATATTTCTTCTTCCCATAACCCATCCCTTATCTATATGCAAATCCATAAATCATCAACTTTTCAGTCCTGGTATCAGTAGAAAGTCCGTAATGGGTTACCAGAGCTTTATAAAACACGTCTTATTTTAACCTTGATCAAACCAAGCAACTATATATTCCTTCCTTTTACTTCTAACAATCTTGATCTTTAATTCATTCAGATGTTTCCATAGGATTTTGTCCCTCTTCAATTTTTCTTTTTCCCATTGCAGAGGCTTCTTTGAGGCTTTAACACACCTCTTTTATAACTCCAGTAAAAAGTCATTATCCAGGTCATTGTCTTGGTTTGGCATTTGTATTTCCGCTTTGATTTTCAAAGCTTTAACCAGCTTATTTTGTATATACAGTGAAAAGTCCTTGTCAGGGTCATTCTCTTGGCTTTTCATTTGTACTGTAATTCCACTTTAACTGCCTTTTCTATCTTGTAATCCACACCTTTTTATTATCCAGTATTTATGGTTTTAGTATTTCTGCATCAGATTTAATATCTTTTGGACATTGTCTATCCATAGAAGCAGACATCAATGCTGACATTTCTGATATGGCGGCTACTAATGTCTGGCCCCATTTTTCAAAAATCTCCTGAAGTTTTTCTAGTATTCTAGTGTTTTGTGTCATTTTGTAAATTCCCACACTACTGAAATCCAAAGACATTTACACTGGTTTTTCCTGCCTGAAATCTTTAGTCCCCTCTAGTGTCTAATTTCTAAAAACATGAAATCTCCAATTTCTGTTTTGACTTAAGAAACTTAAAAGTCTCAATGTTCAAAAGTTGTCTGGACCCTTAATTCGTTTATAACTTTCTGAGATCAAAATCCTACTTAGCTTTTTGCACTTTATTTTCAACTCTTTCAATTCTTAAACTTATAGTTAATGTTTCTTTTGTTCAAGAAGAAAGGTAAACTCACCAGGTGGCTTTTCAAACTTGTTGTTCCAAAGAACTCTAATAGTTAGAGTGCCCCCTAAAACTCACTGGGAACCTGGGCCTCATGGCACTGATCTACCTAGATTCCTGCTTGCACATGCCCATATATTTCTTTGTGGGCAACCTTTCCTTTCTGGAAATCTGGCACTCCTCTGTTTACAGTCCTCAGATCTTGCTGATTGTCTATATAAGAATAAGCACATGTCTTGCTGGTTGTACAACCCAGTTCTTCTTCACTTCTGGATTACCTTCAGTGAATGCTTCCTGCTAACTTTGATGGCCTATGACCACTTTGTGGTCATTTGCAACCCACTTCTTTATACCACCACCATGCCCGAGTCTAGCTGGTAGCAGGATCTTATGTAGCAGGCTTTGCCAATTCTGAGGGAGACGTGTCATCATTTTAGGGGGCAAGTGATGAAAATGACACAACTAAAGTTTCTCATAGGCACAGGAGGAGACATTGCTGAGAAGCTGAGATTCAAAGTATTGATCCTTCCACTATGTTACATTGACCTTGATCTGCATGGCTCAGTACCACTTCATGTATTTGGAGAAGAATACCATTGCATTAGCCCCTTTGGACAGTTATCATCAGACACAGAAAAGGTATTCTGCACTTTCCATACAATGGCTGATGTACTGTATATAGCGTATACCAAGAATCTGAATATTCAGCATTCTCTGCAAGGAGGCAAAAACTAGTAGGCAATTATTTTTTGGATGGCTTTGCTGTCATAAATGGTACCCTACAGACTTTGAATTTAACAGTTGATTTTTTCACCATTGCCCCATCTGCTACTCTGCAAAGGACATAAATTAGTTTGCTTGATACAACCTATGGGGTTCTGTACAACTGTACTAGAGTTAAAGAAGAGTACCTCAAGGACCAGGGTTATGCTGTATGCAGCATCTGGAAACACGAATGGGATGACATGCTCGTGACCAACACATCTTTGAAGCAGTTTCTAGTTGAAAAGAAGCTCCCAACTCTCTTGAACCCATGAGATGCTCTTTTTGGCAGTAGAACAAATGCTACATGCCTCTACTACAAGCTGAAACCTGGTGGAAAAAATATTATATTATGATTTCACCAGTTGTATTTCTTTGTGAACAAAAACAAGGAGTGCCTGATTGGTTAACTGCACATCCTCTATCAAAATTTTGGGGACATAAAGCATTATTTTGGACTTGCTAAAGTTAAAGTGTTCCCACCAAGTAGTTTCTATTTCCCATTCTTACCCTAAAAATTGGAGGGGGGCGTAAATTCTGTTACTATAATTTACAATAAATCTAGTGTTGGTCTACCAACATACCACTCAGGTATGACCTAAATCATATCCCTTATGAATATACAGTACAGTGGAGATGAGGAATAGATTTAAAGGATTAGATCTGGTAGACAGAGTGCCTGAAGAACTATGGATGGAGGTTCGTAACATTGTACAGGAGGCAGCAACTAAAACCGTCCCAAAGAAAAAGAAATGCAAGAAAGCAAAGTGGCTGACTGATGAAGCTTTACAAATAGCTGAGGAAAGAAGGGAAGCAAAAGGCAAGGGAGAAAGGGAAAGATATAACCAACTGAATGCAGATTTCCAGAGAATAGCAAGGAGAGATAAGAAGGCCTTCTTAAATGAACAATGCAAAGAAATCGAGGAAAACAATAGAATTGGGAAGACTAGAGATCTCTTCAAGAAAATCGGAGATATCAAGGGAACGTTTTGTGCAAAGATGGGCATGATAAAGGACAAAAAAGGCAGGGACCTAACAGAAGCAGAAGAGATTAAGAAGAGGTGGCAAGAATACACAGAAGAACTATACAAGAAAGATCTTAATATCCCTGATAAATACGATGGTGTGGTCACTGACCTTGAGCCAGACATCCTAGAGAGTGAAGTCAAGTGGGCCTTAGGAAGCATTACTAACAACAAAGCTGGTGGAGAAGACAGTATCCCAGCTGAGCTATTTAAAATCCTAAAAGATTGTTGGGGTTTGATAAACCCAGGAATTTACTTCTAGATATAAAGTATACAGAAAGGCTTGATTTCTAGGTAAAAGGTGAAATATTCTGCACAGTCACCCAATTAGCAGCCATTGTTGTAGGAATGATGTGTCATGTGTGACTCATTCAACAGGTGCTTAGAGTTAGGTTGGGTGTGGTGAATAACGAGAGTGACCTATAATGTGATTGGTCAGTTTGACTATAAAAGCAGAGATATTCTGTATTCCATTTTATTCCCATTGTACCTCGTGAAAGCTGTATCGTTGATGGTGTATCATTTGTTACTTGTGGAAGTGATCTGTAAATACGTATGTATATAAAGTAAATAGGATATTTGATATAACTTCTGTTTGGAGTCTATTTACTGCATAGTACGTGGATCACTGGTGCCTAGGAGAGAGGCAGGCCGCTCCATCTCCGCGCGCTCCCTCTGACAGGGTTACGGGCCCAGAGGCGGCAGAGACGACATAGACGACGGAAGGCTTTGCACTGGCTGTGGATCGGTGGATCGTGTGCAGTCTGTGAGCTGGAAGCTTTGGAGGCCTATCCAGGAGTCGTGTGGCTATTTGGAGTGATTTGGAGCTTTAACAGGTTCCGTGCCTGTGTGTGTGTTTTTTTCTCTCTCCTACGCTTGTTTTGCAGCTGGAGGACTTTCTGATAAGGACTGTGTCTTTAATCATCGGTGTCTACCCAGAAGGGGCTGAAGACAGATGAGCACAGCGAAGATGTTGCTGGCAGTTGGGGGAGGGTTTCCTCTGGAAAGACTGAATGACACTAATTATTCGTCATGGTCATATAAAATGGAAATGTATCTTCGGTGTGAAGGGCTTTGGAGGAGTGTACTTTGCCCTGAACCAGACCTGGAAGATGAAGAAGTTGCTCTAAAGGACGATAGAGCATTGGCAAGCATAATTTTATGTCTGGAAGATAGCCAATTGTGTTATGTTAGAGACTGTCAGTTAGCCTATAAGTGTTGGGAAGCTTTAAAGAATGTTTATCTAAGAAGCTCACCATTATGTAAGGTTTTACTAACAAGAAAACTTTATCACGCTAGATTAGGGGTATCTGATAATATAAGGGATCACCTGCATTATATGACAGGGTTGTTCCAGGAATTGGCTCAGAGAGATATGCAATTTACAGAAGCTAACAAAGTGTATATAATTCTCAGTTCTCTAAATGAAACGTGGGATACATTGGCAATTAGCTTTGGTTTGTTATCTGAGGAAGATTTAACCATAAGATACTTATCTAGCAGGCTTTTAGAAGAAGAGCAAAGAAGGCAGCAGTGTTCTAACGTAATTAGGTCTAAGCAAAACAGTGTTTGTGTTAACGAATGTTCTGATAACCAAAACAATGTATTATTTGTGAAGAGAAACTGTTTCTGCTGTGGGTCACAAAAGCATTTGTTGCGGGATTGTGATAAGAAACAGAAGCCGAAGGCTAAGCTGAAAATTTCCAAGCCAGGAGAAGCTGCACAGCTGTCTTTAATTAGTTCAAGTGTAGAACAAGATTTAAAGGGACCATTTTTAATTGACAGTGGGGCTTGTCAGCATATAGGGAGTAACAGACAGATGTTTAAGAGTTTTAATCAGGCTGATAGAGATCATGTTATTTTAGCTAATGGAAGCATTGCATCTGTGACTGGTAAAGGATTTGTATATGTACCAGGGTTAAATATTGAATTATCAATGTTGTGTGTACCTGAACTGGAGTACAATATAATTAGTGTGTCACAATTGGATAAACAGGGTTATACTGTACAGTTTGGTAATAATTAATGTATTGTCATGAAGGATAACAATGTTTGTGGCAAAGGTATTTTGCAAAACTGTCTTTATGAAATAGTACAAGCCAGGACAAGCAGCAACCATCATGGTGTAGCTACGATTAATAAGCCAACACATGATTCATGTGCACACCTGTGGCACAGAAGGCTTGGGCATCCGAGTTTCAAAGTGATTGAAAAGATGTCAGAAGCAAGTTCTGGAATGGAATTGAAAAAGTGCCAAGTGTATTTGGATTGCACAGCTTGTAAGGTTGCAAAGTCAAAGGTGTTTCCTGTGAGCAAATTCAGTGATAGGAAGTCACATAAACGTTTTGAATTAGTTCATGCTGACTTAATTGGTCCATTACCAGCTACAATAGGGGGTGCTAACTATGTTTTAGTCATTGTAGATGATTACACAAGATTTGGGTTCTGTTACCTATTGAAAGCTAAAAGTCAAACATTTGAAAAGTTTAGAAACTGGGTACAGTTTGTGGAACGTAGATATAGCACAAAGGTGTGTAGTTTACAAACTGACCGGGGTACAGAGTTTCTGAGTGGGAGTTTTCAGCAATGGCTCCGTAGAAGGGGCATTGTGCATAGGAGAACTAACCCACATAGTTCAGCTGAGAATGGCGTGGCTGAACGTAGGAATTTGGCATTGCAGACAGTGAAGGATTCACTCATTGCTGACTCAGGGTTATCAAGTGAATACTGGGGAGAGGCAATATTAACTGCTAATTATTTAATTAACAGGTTATGGAGTGTGTCTGTAAACCAAACTCCATATTATATGTTATATGGCAAGAAGCCACCATTAGCTCATTTGAAGGTGTTTGGGTGCACTGCCTATGTTCACGTGCATAAGGAGGTACGTAGGAAGGGGCAGGCAAAAGCACAGAAGCTGACGTTTGTGGGGTATGAGCCAGGGACCAAAGGATATAGGTTCACTGATGGCAGGAAAGTTGTTATTTCTAGATCAGCAAGTTTTAGTGAGCACAGCAATTGGCAGAGATTACACGGGAGTAGTGAGGTATGTCTTCCTAGTCAGAGAAGTTTTGAGTTTTCAGAGTGGATAGAGGCAACTGATGTGATTAAGAAGGAAGAGGAATTAACTCCTAGTGTGCCAATGATGCAGGATGCTACAGTGTTGCGTAGATCTGAGAGAGTTAACAAGGGCATACCACCTCAACGTTATACACCAGGTGATGTAAAAGTGTGTTTTATTTATTATGAACCTCGTAATTACAAGGACGTATTGAAGTTGCCACAACACGAGCAGAGTAGATGGAAAGCTGCTATGGATGTGGAAATGAAAGCCATTAATTCTCATAAGGTTTTCAAATCTACTAGGCTGCCTGAGGGGCATAGAGCAGTAGGCTGTACATGGGTGTATAAGAAGAAAACCTTAGTGAATGGTGATATTCAGTATAAGGCTAGGTTGGTAGCACAAGGATTTTCCCAGATAAAGAATCAGACTTATGATGAAGTTTTTGCACCAACGCTAAGAGGGGAGACATTTAGGTTTGCCTTAGCAATGGCAGCAGCTGGGAATTGTGTAGTACATCATTATGATATCACAACAGCATATTTGCATGCTGATTTGAATGAAGAGATCTATATGATTGAAGCCCCAGGGTATGAATCAAAGATTGCAGGAAGGGTATACAAGTTGCAGAAAGCATTGCATGGACTCAAGCAGTCGGCACGTTGCTGGAATCTTAGGTTAGATAAGAAATTACAAAGAATGGGATTCAAGTGTAGTATAGCTGACCCATGTCTGTATGTAAAGCAATGTGGAAACGATGAACAGATTTTGCTTTTGATTTTTGTAGACGATTTGTGTCTTATAGCGAAAGATCAAAGCAGGGTAATTGAATTTACTGAAAATCTGAAACAGCACTTTGATGTCAAAGATCTGGGAGAAATTAAGAATTACCTAGGAATGGGTATTCAGAAGGTTGATGGGGGTTATGTTCTAGAGCAGCGGAAGAAAATTGAAGCACTGCTAAGAGAGAACAATATGGAACAGTGTAAAGAAGTTTCAACCCCGATGACAACAGATTCTGTCATAACAGAGATTGGAAACAATGACCAAACTTCATGTGATCAAGAATATGTGATCAGTCAATAATTGGAAGTGTATTGTATTGTATTGATTTGCAATATTGTCCATCTGAGTGTAATGTAGCAGATGTGATGACAAAGCCTCTAAGCATAGATAGACATAGGATGTGTATATCTCAAATGTGTATGTCTTCTATTCTGTACAATTGAATGTAATATCTATCGTAAATTGAAGGGGTGTTGGAAACCCAGGAATTTACTTCTAGATATAAAGTATACAGAGAGGCTTGATTTCTAGGTAAAAGGTGAAATATTCTGCACAGTCACCCAATTAGCAGCCATTGTTGTAGGAATGATGTGTCATGTGTGACTCATTCAACAGGTGCTTAGAGTTAGGTTGGGTGTGGTGAATAACGAGAGTGACCTATAATGTGATTGGTCAGGTTCACTATATATGCAGAGAAATTCTCATTTCCCATTATTCCCATTTTACCTCGTGAAAGCTGTATCGTTGATGGTGTATCATTTGTTACTTGTGGAAGTGATCTGTAAATACGTATGTATATAAAGTAAATAGGATATTTGATATAACTTCTGTTTGGAGTCTATTTACTGCATAGTACGTGGATCACTGGTGCCTAGGAGAGAGGCAGGCCGCTCCATCTCCCCGCGCTCCCTCCGAAAAAGATGATGCTGTTAAAGTGCTGCACTCAATATGCCAACAAATTTGGAAAACTCAACAGTGGCCACAGGATTGGAAAAGGTCATTTTACGTTCCAATTCCAAAAAAGGGCAATGCCAAAGAATGTTCAAACTACCGTACAATTGCGCTCATTTCACATGCTAGCAAGGTTATTCTCAATATCCTACAAGCTAGGCTTCAGCAGTATGTGAACCGAGAACTACCAGAAGTGCAAGCTGGGTTTCAAAGAGGCAGAGGAACTAGAGATCAGATTGCCAACATTCGCTGGATCATGGAAAAAGCAAGAGAGTTCCAGAAAAACATCTACTTCTGCTTCATTGACTACGCTAAAGCCTTTGATTGTGTGGATCACAACAAACTGTGGCAAATTCTTATAGAGATGGGAGTACCAGACCACCTTACCTGTCTCCTGAGAAACCTGTATGTGGGTCAAGAAGCAACAGTTAGAACCGGACATGGAACAACTGACTGGTTCAAAATTGGGAAAGGAGTACGACAAGGCTGTATATTATCACCCTGCTTATTTAACTTATATGCAGAGTACATCATGAGAAATGCCGGGCTGGATGAATCACAAGCCGGAGTTAAGATTGCCGGGAGAAATATCAACAACCTCAGATATGCAGACGATACCACCCTAATGGCAGAACGCGAAGAGGAACTAAAGAGCCTCTTGATGAGGGTGAAAGAGGAGAGTGCAAAAGCTGGCTTGAAACTCAACATTAAAAAAACCCAGATCATGGCATCTGGTCCCATCCCTTCCTGGCAAATAGAAGGGGAAGAAATGGAAGCAGTGACAGATTTTATTTTCTTGGGCTCCAAGATCACCGCAGACGGTGACTGCAGCCATGAAATTTAAAGACGCTTGCTCCTTGGGAGGAAAGCTATGGCAAACCTAGACAGCATATTAAAAAGCAGAGACATCACCTTGCCGACAAAGGTCCATATAGTTAAAGCTATGGTTTTCCCAGTAGTAATGTATGGCTGTGAGAGCTGGAGCATAAGGAAGGCTGAGCGCCGAAGAATTGATGCTTTCGAGCTGTGGTGCTGGAGAAGACTCTTGAGAGTCCCTTGGACTGCAAGGAGGTCAAATCAGTCAATCCTAAAGGAAATCAACCCTGACTGCTCATTGGAAGGACAGATGCTGAAGCTGAAGCTCAAATACTTTGGCCACCTAATGCGAAGAGAGGACTCACCGGAAAAGACCCTGATGCTGGGAAAGACTGAAGGCAAAAGGAGAAGGGGACGGCAGAGGATGAGATGGTTAGATAGCATCACCGATGTAATGAACATGAATTTGAGTAAACTCCGGGAGACAGTGGAGGACAGGAAGGCCTGGCGTGCTATGGTCCATGCGGTCACGAAGAGTCGGACACGACTAAACGACTGAACAACAACAACAACAAAGTGTTGGTCTACATGACTTTGGTTTCCTAGTCTGAACTACCTTGAAGGGCTGACATCCGTGGTGACAAACCCAGAGGTTTGTCATTCAAATATCTTTTTGTGCCCTATTATGATGTTTCCTCCTGTGAACAGTTGACACAGAGACAGCTGTTGTGATGTGGAAAACATCCAAACAAATCCACATGTACTAACATACTTATTGCCAGTTTTACAACAGCTAACGCACAGTTGGAATTGTACAGACTACTACAGGGTTTGGGTGAGAGGTGTCTGTACCATGACACTGATTCAGTCATTTTACTAGTAGAGAAGGGCCGTGGACACCACCACTAGGTGATCATTTAGTGAGGTCCCACCAAACACCACGAACACAGTTTGTGGCAGCAGGCCCCAAAATGTACGAGTACACTTTATCAAATTGGAAATCGTGCTAGAGGTGAAGGGTCTTACACTGAACAGTGTTAATTCTGATAAAACTAATTCTGACAGCCTGAAAGATTTGGTGGATGATTACTGCCTTCTGAGGAGGAGGGTAAGAAGGAGATAAAGGTAGAACACCCCGGGATTGTTAGGTTAAGAAATAGTGGGCACTAGAAAGACGGGTACTCAGAAAAACTCTCAAGATAAAGGTAGAACACCCCGGGATTGTTAGGTTAAGAAATAGTGGGCACCAGAAAGACGGGTACTCAGAAAAACTCTCAAGATACATATAGTGAAAGGGCACTAAGGGATGAGGATTGCTGTATGCTTCCTTACGGTTATTAAACACGATGGAAAAATGGTACAGTTGGAAAATCTTTCCCTTATATTAGAAGTGGGACATCCAATTCCGGACAATAATTTTTTATCAAACAAATGTTAGAACACGGTGATGCTGTGTTCTCTCAAATTCCCTTAAATATTGTATGGTTTTACAGTTGTTGCCATCCTCTGTATAAAGACCTGCTTAATACATTTCCATCTATTAAGTTTATGGAGGGCCTTCCTTCTTCCTTTGAAGATGATGACTTCTTTCCACCAAATCAGGTCAATTTAGTAGATGTAGGCAATCTCACGTCCTCAAGCTGTGACGGTGATCAAACAGAAAAGACATTCACACATTACGTTCATT
Source organism: Charina bottae (assembly GCA_023362775.1). Taxonomy (NCBI): domain Eukaryota; kingdom Metazoa; phylum Chordata; class Lepidosauria; order Squamata; family Charinaidae; genus Charina; species Charina bottae. Next base: position 198,302,305 of record JALMGJ010000001.1, on the reverse strand, counting down.
ACAAAAACCTGAGCATAATTCTCATACTTCAAATCTGTTTTTCCAATTTTGGAAGATCAGGCCAACTTTTGCTATGCTGATTGCATAAAATATATATTTTTCTTGATTGGATTAGGTGAAATGCGTTATATCTGGTAGGTGTCATGACCTTGTGGCACCAGCATCATGTAGGTTTTGTTCGCTTTGATGTTGTCACTGATTAAACAAACATATTGTCAGGACCTCTTTGAGTCTCCTGAGCCGATTCAGTGAGAACTGATTGGCTTTTGGTTTGGCATTGGGATGGATCCAGCAAAAGTGAGAGATGTTCTGGGTTGGGAACCTCCACGAACCCTGAGGCAGTTGCAATCATTCCTTGGATTTTCAAATTTCTATTGCCAGTTCATCCCCAATTATGCTCAAATTGCTTTACCTCTAACTGATCTATTGAAAACCAAATCTCAGGGCGATTCAGTGAAAGCCAAGAGCCCAGGGGCAAGCCCCCATTAAAATTAATATACACTATTACTACTAATATTTGATGGATATGCAATATCTATTGATAGTTAGTAATCCCTTTTTTGCTGTTTTTTTCCTTTTTGCCCAGTTCATAATTGTTTTCTTTTGTTGTTTTCTTTTTTCGCAAAACTTGTTTAAATAAATAATTAAATAATGGTAACAATAATAAAAGGCTGATTATTATCAAGTCTACATTTCAGAGTTTTTTTCCAGAAAAGGCCCTGAGACAAATGATGATTGCAGCTGAACTTCTAAGTGGCCTCAAGGTGGAAGTTGATTGTTTACCTGGAGAACTTAGTAGCCTCAGGGAATGGTGGTTTTTTTCTTACACGAAACTCCCTTTGGAGGAGTTAGGGAAAAAAATTTGGCATGATATTAATATTCACATTTCAGATTGTCAAGAGGAAAGTTTTAACGTAATTGCTTCCACAGGGAACTGAGATTGCCTAACTTGAGGGAGTGATGTGATCACCTTACTCGGGAAAAAACAAGACTCCCATATAGACCGATCTGTTGGCTTGTCCAAAGGGTCTTAGCAGGAAAATGTACTTGGCTTCATTCAGGTAAGTTTGGTGTCTTAATTTAGGGAGATGTCCCCTAAGCTTCCATGATTCTTGCAGCTAGGTCTTCACCAGTCCTCCCATGGCCCTTCTTCTCACATCTGGTTGTCAAGGTGTCAGAGCCATGCTCACACCCGTCCATTCTTGCCCTTCTGTGAATAGAAGAAGTTCCAAGGTGTTCAGAAGTGGTTCACTTTTCCAACTTCTGAATCCCCCCAGAAGCAGCTCCATGCATCATGCATGGTTGCCATTCAATTTCTTCTCACTTTCTCTAAAGAAAGCAGGAATCAATCCTGCCACTGACAAGGAATGTAGAATGAGAGAGACAACATAAAATCCAGGTGTAGCTCTGAGAACAAGATGGGGAAAGCTTTTCACAGCACTTCTTTGAAATGTTTAATTACCTAAATTGCTGATCTCCATGAAGTGGAAAGGGAACTCTTCGTACCACTGAGGAAAGGGAATAGTAAGCTGGATCTAAGCAGAAGGTGGCAACCCCCTGATGAGTCTCAGGAAGAACATTGGCTGAAAACCTGCGGTTGCACAAGGAGAGTGAGAGCAGAGCTTTTCTGCTGCTCCACTGGCAGGAAATGTGGTCACTCAGTGGCACCAGGGATGGGCGTGGACATGCTCTTTGGGCCACAAGAAAGGTATGTCAACGAAAGAAGCAGTTTATAAAACAACATTGGGCACCCATCCCTGATGTTCACACCACTGAGGAAAGGGGATAGTATCCTGGATGTAAGCAGAAGATGGCAACCCCCTGATGAGATGAGTCTCAGGAAGAACATGGGCTGGATAACTTGCAGGGTGTCACAACTGCACTTGCACAAGGGAAGAGAGGGCAGATCTTCTCTGCTACTCCACTGGCAGGAAATGTGGTCACTCAGAGGCACCAGAGAGGGATGTGGACATGTTCTTTGGGCCCCAAAAAGGTGATTCAAAGAAAGGCATAGTTTACAAAACAACACTGGACACCCTCCCCTTTGAGTCACAAAAAGGTGTTTCAAAGAGGCACACCACTTACACAACCACACTGGACACCTTCTCCTTTTGTGGCTCCTGCTTAAGGATGCCTTTTTAAGGGGTAGCTTGAATAGCAGCCACCTTCAGGCAGCCAATTTGGGACTTTCGTTAAAAAGGAACAAATCCTTCTGCATTTTTCTGCATTTTTCTTTTTCCCACCCTTGGGGAGAATCCTATTTGGGTTTTCTGCCTGTGGTATACCTGGTTATTCTGGTAAAATTTGGAGAGGGAAACTGCCCCACAATCATAAACTCTGGGGACAATCAAAGAGAGCAACTAAAAGAATGTTGGAATAAAGGTAGTTCTCTGAAATTTCCTGCCCAAAGAGTGGTGCCTGACAGTGAAACCGTGTTATAGTCCCAGTGCTCTGGAAAGTGAGAGGATTGCATGTCTCAGAGAAGCTTCAGAGAAGATATAAGAAATGTTCAAATGCTCTTATTTTCTGGAGAAGGATTTCAAGGGTCTAGAAAGATGAGGAGTTCTTCAACAAAGAGGTGCATCCTTGTATTAGATAATTTGGATATGAAGGTATTTTAGGGATTAGAGGGAAGGATTAGGGCATGGCGAGGTTTATGCTAATTAAGGAGCTTGAATGCATTAAGCAGGTAAGCTGTACAAGGTTGAACACTGAAGGTGTCACAGAACAAAGTAGCTAATTTCAGTAAAGATTGATTCATTGCTCTGTTGTAGATGTTAAAGAAGACACTTGATATTGCTCTGGTTTTCTGAAAGCTGCTAATTCTGTCTTTCCCAACTGAGTGCCTACTACAAGTGTTAAAATTCCAGCTCCCACAATTACCAGACAGCCCAAGTCTTCACTCTCTGCTATTTTGAAATAATTCTGATATTTTGGAATTGCTCTCCTGTTCATTGTGTTGCGAGCAGAAAATTTTCATACACTAACCTAGCATCTTTGGTACCAGTCATTCTCTTCCAAAGCTCTCGTACACCCACATACGGGGAAATTTTTCATACTGGACTGAGTATGGCATAGCTTTCCAAAGTGTGTGTCATGACACACTACTGTGTCGCCTGCGGTGTCCTGGTGTGTCGCGCAAAAACCCGTAAGCGCTGATGGGGGAACCGAAAGAAGCGGCACCCCTGCCAATCAGCGCCGCCGCTGATTGGCGGGGGTGCCACTTCTTCTGGTTCCCCCCATCAGCGCTTCCGGGTTTTTGCACGACCCACCAGGACACCGCAGGCTGCGCCGCCGCCGCCGCCGCCGCCGTTGGTGTGTGTTGCCAACGTGAAAAGTTTGGAAAGCTCTGGAGTATGGAGCCAGTGCCTAAGAAGCTGTATAATATTATAAACTAAACCCCTCCCTGGGCCACTATCCTTCCATTGACAAAAGCCACAGCACCTTGGAGTCCAGAAAGATCAGCAGGGATGTCAACACTGTTGGCATTAATGTCAACAACAAAACTAAAGGTGCAAATCCCAATTATATTGCACAATTATCCTGCCCACTTTTTAGTGGCTCCATCATTAGTGCACTATTACATACAGTAAGTAATGTTAAATAAATGAGAAAACTGACAGGAAAAAAGGGCAAAAGAAAAAAATCCAGGAGATGGTTTGGATATTTGGATACACTTTAGCCATCACTCAAAGGCAGCAGTGGAGCCATCCGGCTCCAACAATGCCCTTCCTTTTCTTGGATGGACCAAGGGCCATTCCAGGGAGTTTGTCAGCCAAGTCTGCCTCCCCCAACCAATTGCTTTCCTATATGTTGCACTGCGAATCACTGTAACCATTATGGATGAGCATTATGGGAATTGGCTCCAGTATATAGGGGTGCAGGAAGGGAACAAGGTTAAGAAAGCTTGGTTGAAGTATTTGATTCTTCAATAATACATTACAGCAAAAGCTGATGTCTGAAGAGCCCAATGTCATTAATAATTAGGCTGACCATATTTCCTTCAGACAAAAATGGGACATTTGGGATGGCAAAACGGGACAGGGTCTTATGCCACCATGCCGGCCTACAAACCCCGCCCCCCAGTCCACGCAATTGGCTCCCACCTGCAAACCCCGCCCCCGCCCCACACGATTGGCTCCCGCCTGCAAACCCCGCCCCCATCAGCGTGATTGGCTCGGATTTTAATTTTTCTTTATTTTTAAAGGGTTTTTTTTTTCTTCTAGCAGTAAATGGTGCGTCAGAGCTGGTGTGTTTGGGGGAGGCTGGAGTACACACACTGTGCACACAGCACCGTCATCGGCCTGGGAACAAGGGGCGGGGATGGAGGGGATGGAGGCCCACCACTGCCCCATCCCCCTCGGGCTTGGCCGAAGGAGGGAGGAGAGTCACTGCTGCTGCCACCGCCGCAGAGCAGGAGAAGCAGGAGGAGCCGGCTGCGCTCGGCTGCTTCAACCACACCACTCCGCCCCTTGCTGCCCGCTGAAGCTCCCCAGGGTGGCCGGCTCCTGCTTCTCCTGCTCGGTGGCCTGACAACTCTCCTCCCTCGGCCAAGCCCGATCAGATGCACATACACACATTTTTCTTCTTATATCTCTTTTTTTCCCCCGCCCCCCCTATGTTTGTATTTTTATTTTTATAGTTTATTAATCTCTACTTAATATTATATTCTTTTTGAATATATATAGAAGAAAGAAGAAAAATGTAAATCAAGTATTTACACAATTTTTTGTTAAGAAAACTGGAGGTATTTTAATGAAATGTACATAAGTATTGTATGGTAAAGATGTATAAGTCAAAAATTGAATTTGAAATAAATACTTAATAAATCAGTAATATAACATAAGAGAAGAAAAAGAAAATAGTGATAAGGTTAGAAATAGATATATGTAAATAAAGTAGTTAGAAAGGGTTAGAGGAAGAAGAAGGGAAGAGGGAAACAGGGAAAATAATTTAGAATAAAGATATGTTATATGAAATATATTAGATAATGAATATTATAAATCAAATGTAAATATGTATACATAAATGTAGTTATTGTTATGTGTAGCGGCAACAACTCTCCTCCCTCGGCCAACCCCGATCAGATGCACACACACACACACACTCACAGGACAGACTGCCCTCGGCAGGAGCCGGCCGCGCTGAGGGGCTTCAGCCACACCACTCCGCCCCTCGCCACCCGCTGAAGCCCCCCAGCATGGTCGGCTCCTGCCAGGGCAGTCTGTCCTGTGAGTGTGTGTGTGTGTGTATGTGAGACCCCGGAGCGGCCACCCTGGGGAGCTTCAGCGGGCAGCAAGGGGCGGAGTGGTGTGGCTGAAGCCCCTCAGCATGGCTGGCTCCTGCCGAGGGCAGTCTGTCCTGTGAGTGTGTGAGTGTGTGTATGTGAGAAGCAGGAGCGGCCACCCTGGGGAGCTTCAGCGGGCAGCAAGGGGTGGAGTGGTGTGGCTGAAGCCCCTCAGCGTGGCTGGCTCCTGCCAGGGCAGTCTGTCCTGTGAGTGTGTGAGTGTGTGTATGTGAGAAGCAGGAGCGGCCACCCTGGGGAGCTTCAGCGGGCAGCAAGGGGCAGAGTGGTGTGGCTGAAGCCCCTCAGCGCGGCTGGCTCCTGCCAGGGCAGTCTGTCCTGTGAGTGTGTGTGTGTGTGTATGTGAGAAGCAGGAGCGGCCACCCTGGGGAGCTTCAGCGGGCAGCAAGGGGCGGAGTGGTGTGGCTGAAGCAGCCGAGCGCAGCCGGATTCTCCTGCTCAGCAGCCCGCCAACTCTCCTCCCTCGGCCAAGCCCGATCAGATGCGCACACATACACACACACGCACCCCATACCCTCTTTCTCCAGCCTCCCCATGACAAAATGCACCCGCACCTGTTGCAGGGAGGCTGGAGAAAGAGGGTGTGCGGTGCGTGTGTGTGTGTGTGTGCGTGCAATTACGCTGAGCAAGTAACCTGCGCACGCACGCACACACGCACACACACACACCCTCTTTCCACAACCTTCCCCTGGCCTCACCACTGCTGGGCAGACAATCTCAGGATCAGGTAAGGAGGCAGGAACCTGGACGGTGGTGCTGCTTCTGCTGCTGGGATCGCACGTGGCAACTGGGCTTCCAGTTGCCGCGCTGATAGGGCCTCTTCCGGGCTGCCCCCAATGGCAAGTCCGGCTCCAGTCCTCCTTCCTGTCTTCCTGTCCTCCTTCCCACCGGGTTTAAAAAAGGGACAAAATTGAGATTTTGATCAAAACGACGGGACGGTGGAAAAATGCTAAAATAACGGGACTGTCCAGTTCAAAACGGGACGTATGGTCACCCTATAAATAATAGTGATATAGTAAGTGAATTGCAGGATGTTTGATGACAGGACATTGATGGTTATGTTCAAAATATGTCTTTACTTTTTATCTGTTTAAGAATTTGCACAATATATGCATCAGTTCCTTGCCAATTATGGGAAATGTTCCCGCTGGTGGTCAGTAGCCACAATACATGGTGTTTAGTTGTTTTTGCAACATTTAAAATATTTGGGCTAGTTTAGAAGTATTTTTGGCTCTACTACCAAGGGCTAAAGCAATATTAAGTTATAAGGCTGGAAAGTGCACTTTATTTCTCCTATTCAACAATTACCCATTTTAAATCATTCCAGAAGAGAGTCTATTGGCCTGCCTTGTGAGATGCTGATACAAGTATAGTTGAGATCAAAGGGATATACAACATTCCCTCTTTGTTTCTTGCAGACTAAAATTCCATCCATTGTTGTAAAATCCATATGTGCAAAACTGGGCCTTTGGACCCGACCCAGGTATTTATCCATGCTCCTTTCCTCATTTAGCAGCAGGAGGGCCTGCCAAATCCAGTGTTCCCCCATTAGCCCAAACTCTAAATAGTTTTATGCCTCCCCTCCCCACCATGAAGTCCACCCCTCGCCTATACTCTGTTGCAGCAGGAGTGCCTCTAGGCTTCATTGTTTCTTCTGCCAAGGGATCAAGAGACCTTCTTCTCCATCTCAGTCCAACAAAATGTGCCAGAATAATTTTGTTTGTTTTAAGTTGGGATGCTTTCTATTGGATAGTTGTAATCCCTCATTCTTTCTTTTCTTTTTTCCTTCATGGCCCTACATCAAATAGCCTTTTTAAATAACTGGACATTTGACTACATTGATTTAAAAGTGATTTTATAATCTTTCTCCTTGAAAAACCCTGTACAGGTAGTCCTCGAATTACGATTGCAATTGGGAGTGGAATTTCCATTGCTAAGCGATGCGGTCGTAAAAGTGCGACATCACGTGACCACATCACATAGTGACGGCAATCCCTGCAGTCCCTGTTGCCATGATTAAGCCACCATCATGACCATCACAATGACCATCATTGTGGGTCATTAAGTGAGCACCTCCTCACAGCTTCCTGCCAGCTTCCAACAACCAGAGTCAGCGGAGAAGCTTGCAGGAAGTTCAAGTTCCAGCGGTTTGCAAAGAGTCTGGCAGACAGGTAAGTGGCTGCTGCCGGGTGGGAGAGGGTGCGCAGGGGTGCTCGAGTGTCTGTAGAGTGTGCATGAACGGCAGTGGAGGATCTGCGAGTGGCCGGGAAGGCACGGTGCGAGTGCCGCAAGACTTGGGGAGGATGCGCGAGGGGTTGCAGGTGGCCGAGCACACGCATAGAGGGGCTGGGTGAAGGTCCGTGGGTGGGGAGGATGCACAAGGGTGCGTGAGTGGCTGGTGGGGGTGAGCAAGTGGCTGGGGGTGTGCGGCACAAGCGCAGCAAGGCTTGAGGAGGGTGCATGAGAGTGCATGGGTGGCAGGGGAGGCATGTTGTGAGTGCGGCGGGGCTTGGGGTGGCTGCTGCCAGGTGTGCGAGGGTGTGCGAGTGACCAGGGGTGCACGAGTGGCTAAGGAGGCACAGCGTGAGCGCAGCGAGACTCAGAGAGGGTGCATGAGGGTGCACAAGTGGCCGGAGGGGTGTGCAAGTGGCCAGGGAGGTGCGGCACAAGCGCAGCAAGGCTTGAGGAGGGTGTTTGAGGGGGTGTGGGTGGCTGGTGAGGCACGAGCGCAGAGGGGCTGGGGGAGGCTGCACGGGTGGGGGAGACTTACCTGAGGAACTTGCGATCTTCCCTGCCTGCTTGACCATTGACTTTCCTTGTGGGAAGCTGGCAGGGAAGTTGCAACTCGTGATCACATGACTGTGGGATGCTGCAACCGTTGTAAGTGCGAGCCGGTTGCCAAGTGCCCAGACTGTGATCACATGACTGCAGGGTCCTGGGATGGACAGAACTTCGAGGACGAGTCATAACCACCACTCGTTCAGTGCCGTCGTAAACTTGAACGGTGGTGGTTAACCGAGGACTACCTGTAGTTGCTAAGTGACCCTGTATTTCCTGTCTATATGTGCTTTTGTTAACCCTGTTAACAGCCGGGGGTATCACTCTGTGCAGACACTCAGGATTACATCCACTCCAGTTGGAGCCTGGTAAAGCCTTGGGGTTTATTTTTTATGTAGTGCACGTGAAACCTAATATGTCACCAGGAAGGATAGACCGCAAGGCCAACACGTGGCTGCAGATGGATACCTGGCAGAACCAGGGTGGTCTCTGCTGCCACTGATATACGAGCAGAAAGCAATCAGGCCCCACGGTGTTGAGCATACCTATTGTATCAATTGTATCACAATTTACAATGTCCAATCAGCTAATCTCAATGTCATGGATCATTTTCACTCATATCATTCATATACAGCTTCAGCATGGGATGTCCTTCCTCAATCTTTTGTATTTCTTCTTTGTGGCAGAACAGCAAATCCTTTTTTTTTTTAAAAAAAAATTATTATAAAGATTAACTTTATTTACACATAAATACATTTACAAAGAATTACAACACATATACAACACATTTACATTCAACTGTTTAAGACAATGACATTACATAATTACATATAAAACAATTAATTTAAAAAGACTTCCTGTTTCTTTTAAGAAGAAACCTTTTTACCATATATTAAATAACACTATTTTTCTTATATCTATCTATCCCTTTAATATTTCATATTTCATATTTCATTATAGTATTTATAATTTATATTTTTCTCGTTACCCAATTCATTTTCTTCTTTTTCCCATGTAATTGTTTTTAACATTCTAATATTCCACTTTTTAATAATTTCTTCATATATATTTAACATTTATTTTCTATACAATATTTTCCTCTTCTGTTTTTCCCACTCTTATGGAAATAGTTTTATATTATAGTCCTTTAGTATAAATTTTAAAAAGGGATTCCAAATTTGTTCATAATTTCCAGTTTCTTTACATTTTAATAAATTCGTTAATTTGTCCATTTGTGCTAGTTCCATTGCTTTGATAATCCATTCCTCTGTTGACGGAATATGTTCTTCTTTCCAGTGTTTCGCAAAAATTATCCTTGCTGCTGTGATCAAATGCTGTAATAGTTTTTTACAGTCCTTGTTTATTTTTATGTCCATGAGACCCAATAAGTAGAATTCTGGGTTTTTTTCGATATTGGTTTCTACAATTTTACATATTCAACAATGAATTTTTTCCTAATATTTTTTAGTTTTTTTACATGACCACCATAAATGATAGAAAGAACCCACTTTTATTTTACCTTTCCAGCATAAATTTGAACTTAAACATTTCATTTTATACAATTTCTCAGGAGGCAAATACCATCTGAAAATCATTTTATAACTATTTTCTTTTAAATTATTACTTGCAGTAAATTTAATATTTTTCATCCAAATAGTTTGCCAATTTTCATAGCTAATCTCTCTTTCCAAATTTTCTTCCCATTTTATCATATAATTTTTGATTTTTATGTCGCTAGTTTTTAAATCTAATAATTTTTTATACAATTTAGAAATCAAATGGTCATTATCATTCCATAATATATTATCCCAATTATCTGTTACTTTCACAAATTTAAACATTTTTGGTCTAATTTAAATTGTTCTTTTAATTGTAAATATTTAAACCATTGGCATTTAAAGCCCTCTTTTTCTAATTCTTCCCTTGTTTTGAATTCATATTTATATCCATCAAATTTGAGTAAAGTTTTGTATCTTAACCATTTATTGTCATTTGGATTTTCTATTCTGACATTTGCCTCCTGGGGAGAAGTCCACAGCGGAAGTGTAGGTAATAAAGAGTTTTTGTATCTATTCCATATTTTTAGTATTGATTTCCTAATTATATGATTATTAAATGCTTTATTAATTTTACCTTTATTGTACCATAGGTACCCATGCCAACCAAATCTGTTGTCATGGCCTTCTAAATTTAATATATTTGTATTTTCTAATTTTATCCATTCTTTCAACCAGACCAAACCACAAGTTTCATAATATAGCTTTAAATTTGGTAATCCCAATCCTCCTCTTTCTTTAATGTCTTGTAAGTATTTTAGTTTTATTCTGTTTTTTTCCCCTTGCCATATGAATTTATTTATATCTCTGCCAATTTCTAAAGGTTTGGTCTGTTATTGTTATAGGGATTGTCTGAAATAGATACAAAATTCTAGGTAGTATGTTCATTTTTATAGTCGCAATTCTACCCAATAATGACAGTTGTAAGGATTCCCATTTTTCTAAATCTTTTTAAATTTCTTTCCATATTTTATTATAATCAGAACAGCAAATCCTGATAATGTATACAGAAAAAACATTTTCAAAGGGTTTTCCTTAAGGTCTTACAGTATATAAACAGCAATAGCAAGAGAAATTAGAACTAAATACGATTTAATCTACAGGAAACAAAATAAAAAAGGATAAAACAAAGCATACAGAATATCCAAAATATTACTAAAATGGCAATGTGTCAGCTCTTCCAGGTAAACCAGACAGGAAACATGACTAGATGAACTAATTCTACTTCATTGTAAGGCTACATTAACAGAACCTTGCAAGTCTGAAAGTACAAATCTCCCACCCTCCCTATTTATCGCTTGAGTGTTCAGGGCAGGCGTTTCCTAAGTTTCTTCTTTAAACCGTTACCCTCTCTCGGACTCCCTTTCCTTTTATCTGATCGTTCCCTGGGCAGCACCTCTTCCCTCTGTTCCCCAAGGTCACCCCCACCTTCCATCACACAGTGGCCAGCAGAATGATCATCCATGGAGGTGAAAAATAGTTGGGATGGTGGAAACATGCACAAAATATGGGAGTCAGTCACCTTGGATCTATATCTGAAGCACAGAAATGGTGGAAGCCCTCCGGCTTAGGATCCTGAACATGGACTTTGTATTCCCTTGAAGTCCAAGCTGCTGATCTCATCTTCCTGCCCTTGATTGATTTTCTCCTTTGTCCATTTTGGGCCTTTCCCTGCTCAGGTTGCCTCGTCTGTTTCAGCCACTTGCACTCTTCACACGGGTGTGGTTAGACTTGCTTCACCAAGAGAAGCCCTTCCTCAGCAGAGTTGGGGATCCAGGCACAGAGGTCCTATCTCAGTCCTCAACACAGTCCCCTCCCTGAGCCTCTGCAGCTGTTTTCTTGTTTACACTCTGAGCCATTTAACTCTTTCTGCAAACATGCTGAATTTCATTCCCCCACACATCTACTGTAGTATTTCTCTATATGAGAATCAATGCCTCTGCTTGCAATGAAACTTAGTACAATTACTCAAGCAAGGTCCAAAACTGAGCAGAAAGGAGAACAAGCACTCTTAAGTTCTATGAAACATCCATGTTCCTATGCTGCATAAAGCCATTTCCGAATGTCATAGGGCCTTCTTAAGAAGGTCCTTCTCTTCTGGACTTGTGGCCATTAATTTCCCAAGCATCACCTTTTTTTATTATTCTTCCAGGACTTGGGTAGATGGAGGGATTGTTGGCAGAAGAGCTTTCCTGTGGAATCAGGGAGAGGCTTGTCAAAGGCCTCAGCTGACTGACGATAATTTAGCATCGTTCTTCCAGTTGACAAAACTTGCAATCAAGGGGGTTGGCTAGGAGGAGAATTCTCTCCCCCTGACCCTCATCATTGATCCATAACTCTTACTAAGGATTCTAGCAAGCTGCAATGATAAATACATGGAGAGAGTAATCCAAAAAGAGCAGGGGAGGAGGAATCCCTGTGGAATATATGCAGTGGTACGCTAGTAAATTCATCACAACTAGCTCTGCTGGCTCCATTGCCACTGCTAGCTGCCAAACTACTGATTCATTCACTAGGCATCGCAGCTTAGCTCCACTTTCAACCAGCTCGCAAAATGCCAGAAAATTTAAGAATTGGCTCCCATGAACTGGTATAAGCTACCTCTAGCTCACCGCTGAATGGATACCCCCTTTGCCCTGCATCTCATTGAAAAAAGGTAACGTGTCCCTCAAGTCCAGGTTGACTCTTGGTGCCTACATGAGCAAGACCATGCAGTTTTCCTGGCAAATATGTAGACATGGTTTACCATTACCTGTCCTAGGAGTATGTCTATGAAGGTTCTCAGTCATCCAGGTGGAATTGTCTGTAGCTTGAATCTGTGGGGTGTTGCTGGCTTTTGGGGTTCCAGGCGCAGATTAATCGAAACAACATGTTTTAAGGCTAACCATATCTTTATTGGTAGCATAAGGCAATAATGGATGTATAGTGCATTATTGCAAAAAGGAAAAAACAAAGCATATGCAGAGTTCCATCAACAGATGTGAGGAAAGAAAAATCATGGTCTGTGCAAAGACCAGGCGTAGTTACAGTTCAGAAACAAAGTACATGGCAACATGTAGATAGCAGTCAAACAGAAGCATAGAAAATGAGTGAGTGAGTGAGTACCCACAGTTCATAGCTGAATTATTCACATGTTTCAGCATTCTGATTGGCTAATGTGGGCTAGGCCATTTTTCAGCTTAACATTGTAGTAACAGTTGTACTTACTATAAACCACCATGAGATGGTGGTGTTGCACATTGGTTTCCCTCCTGGAACCGTTCTCATGGGACAAGGCTGTTATCACTACATTGTTTTGACTAGAGAAAATCACATCTGGTGTTTACTGGTGAATGTTATGGGAAACTGCTTACAGCGAGTTGGAATGGAAAAATCCCAATTTACAGGCTAGAAATTCACAGTGAAGGAATCCATTCGCTTGAATCCTACATAGAATAACTTTAACAGAATCATGTCAACTGGATTTCTATTTTCTCAGTGGAAACGTTTCGCTCCTTATCCAAGGACTGAAGAAGCTCCTTGGATAAGGAGCGAAACGTTTCCACTGAGAAAATAGAAATCCAGTTGACATGATTCAAGCTACAGACTGTCCTAGGAGGTTCCTTCAATTTCACAGTCCAGCCTTCTTCAGGGTCTTCCATCCAGTTTCTCTTCAGCCCCAACCCTGTTAACAGTCTGAGTCCCGATGAAGCCCGTCAAGGACTCACATTTGCTGAGACCACCTTCAGAAAGGATTAGCAAAATACATGGACTGCTCCTAAGCAATGAGGGCCTTCCTTATGTTGTCCTTTTCTTGTAAAAGCTGCATCCGGTAAATACTTATGGAATATTCAAAAAGAAGAAGCAAAAGCATTTGGGGGCAAAATTAGCAAACGTATACCAAATTTGTGAGGGAAGGGAGGTTCAACACATCCTTCAAAATGTTAGCATGAATTCTCTATTCCAGGGCTGAAAACTGCAAAATTCTTACTTCTCTTTCCTCTGTATTTATTTATTTGTAAAATTTATATCTCCGCCCATCTCCCTCCACTGGAAACAGGTTATGCTTATGAAAACAATGGAAGTGGAAGGCAATCGGACGTTGGTTACTGACTTTGTCTTGGTTGGGTTTACAACAGACCCATTTCTACGTGCAATCTTCTTTGTGCTGTTCTTGGCCTCCTACACCCTAACCCTGACTGGGAACCTGGGCCTCATGGCCCTGATCTACCTAGACTCCCGCTTGCACACACCCATGTACTTCTTTGTGGGCAGCCTTTCCTTTCTGGATGTCTGGTACTCCTCGGTCTACACTCCTCGGATCTTGTCTGACTGTGTGTCCAAGAACAACCACATGTCCCTTGCTGGTTGCACAACCCAGTTCTTCTTCTCTGCTGGATTGGCCTTCAGTGAGTGCTTCCTACTGGCCTTCATGGCCTATGACCGCTTTGTGGCCATCTGCAACCCACTCCTCTACACCACTGCCATGCCCAAGAAGCTCTGTGTCCAGCTGGTGGCAGGATCCTATGTAGCGGGTTTTGCCAATGCCATTGCACACACCGGTAACACCTTTCGGCTACACTTCTGTGGGAACAATATCATCAACCACTATTTTTGTGACGTGGCACCACTTGTGAAGATGGCCTGTGATGACACACGAGTATATGAAGTCATACTGAGTGCTGTAGTTGGGTGTAGTATGCTAGCAACTACAGCTGTCATTGTGAGCTCCTACATTGGTATCGTGGCAGCCATAGTCCGTATCCATTCATCTGCAGGAAGACGCAAAGCCTTCTTCACTTGCTCGGCTCACCTGGTGTCAGTCACCCTCTACTATGGTTCCATTCTTATCATGTATTCCACACCCAACTCTCAACACAACCCAAATTGGGACAAGGCAAACGCGTTGTTATATACAGTAGTCAACCCTCTGGTCAACCCTTTCATTTACAGCTTACGCAACAAAGATGTAAAGGCCGCCTTCAAGAAAGTCTGGGGGAGATTCCTAGCATACAAATGAATGGCACTGATACACTCTTTGTTCAGGTTAGATTGCAGATGTGCCAATTAACCTCTTCTCTAGTATCGGTCTTCCTTCCTTCTTTCCGTATATATCATATTCCTTGAGGATATACGTAGGGAGGAAGGAAGATAACTTTGACAGAGATATGCAAGCTCGGTTGCCAAGATAACAAGAGCAACACATGTTTAAGTCCAGAACATCCAGATGACCTTCAGGAGCAGCTCAGAGAGACAGCTCCCTAATTTGCTGAACTATGAGAAAGAGGAGGAAGTACAAAACAATCAGACTTGCGTGATTCTCTTCTTATAGCCAATCTCAATAAAAGTAGTTTTAACCTACTTGTAGAGTTGATTTTTTGTCTGGTCTAGATAGTGGGGCTGATATCATTCTTGCAAGTCTCCATTAACAGAGATGGAAGATCTCAGCTTTGTTACTGGAGATCGCCTTCAATCCTCAGGGCACACCACGATCCACTGAACATCTTGCTGCAGCACTGTTGCAACACCAACAAGTGGATACAGTTAGTCCTTGATTTACGATAATTCATTCAGCACCCGTTCCAAGTTATGACGGTGCTGAACAAATGGTGGTTACAACTGGTCCTCAGAGTTCTGGCCATCCCAGCACCCCCATGGCCACGTGATCGTGATCTGGGCCCTTGGCAACCCGTTCACACTTATGACCAGTTGCCAAGCACCAGTTGCCACCAATCATGTGATTGCCATTTGCAACCTTCCCTGCTGGCTCCCCCACAAAGTCACTGGGGAAGCTGGCAGGAAAGGTCACAAGTCACTGGGGTAAGTCTCCCCTACCTGCACATCCTCCCTGATCCACGCTGCACACCTGCACACCCTCCCCAACCCACGCGGCACCTCTTGTGCAGCCTGACCTCTCGTGCCCCCTGCACACCCTCACATACCCTCCCTGACCCAGCCTGGGACTTGCAACTTCCTGCCAGCTTCCCCAGTGACTTCGGTTGTGGGAAGCCGGCAGGAAGTTGCCTCGCCTAACGACCACGGGATTCGGTTAATGATGGCAACTGGGAGTGCAGGGATTGCCATCGCTAAGCGATGCGGTCGTAAGTCAAAGACTACCTGTATATAAATAACCAACATGCAAAGTGCCATGATGCAACTAACAGGACAGTTGCGTCAGAATTTACCTCAGCCAGCCGCAGCACAGCAGCACAGCAGCATAGCTGATATTTCTGCTTTCCCATGGGAGTTTGCCACGGAAATATGGAGGACGCCAAGACAAGACAAGACACCAAGAAACCTAAGATCCCAGGTTGATGCAGAGCCCATCAAGTGGTTTGTTTGCATTGTATTGTTGCTGCCAGGGGATGGGGTGTAGTGGGTTTTATTTTTCTAAGCTACCTGGAGTCACCGTGAGTGAGCTGAGAGGCCATATAAATTTATTTAATTAAAAATAAATAAATAAATAAATAAATAAATAAATAAATAAATAAGATGTTACCAATCGAAGAGAATATTTGTAGATGCTTTATTTGTAGAATAAGATGCTCTCATCTTTGATGGAGTCAATGTCTGAAACTAAATCCACATTTTTATATCAAAAAGTTAAGAATATTATCAAAGTGACATGGATTAAAGAATTAGAATATCCAATAGTGACACATCAATGGTTACAGGTTTTTAAAAATGTAAAAGTTATTTTTAATTCAATATTAAAATTGATTCATCAAAATATTTCACGTTTGAGTACTGTATATTGGACACGAAGTTAACCCAGAGTTTTCACTCAAGGCACAAATGATCAGGTGCAAATTATCCTACTTCAGTCATATTATGTGAAGACCCAGCTCCCTAGAGAAGGCTCTAATGCTGGGAAAGGTGGAAGGAAAGAGAAGATTAGGATGACCAGCAGCAAAGTGGATGGACTCACTTGTAGTCGCCATTGGAAGATCTAAGAGACCAGGTTAGGGACAGATCGTCATTGAAAAAATCTATCTATGTAGTTCTTAGGAGTTAAAAGGAGCGTCTGGAAGCTTCATCTGGTCCAGAATGTGGCTGCACGGGTGATTTTAGGTGCTTCAAGATCAGCACATAGAACACCTTTGCTCCACGAGCTACATTGGGTGCCAGTTTGCTTCCAGATTCAATTCAAGGTGTTGGTTATTACCTTTAAAGCCCTACCTGGCATGGGTCCAGGTTACCTGAGGGACCGTCTCATCCCCGTTACATCAACCCGTCCCACCCGGTCATGCAGAGAGGGCATGCTACGAGCCCTGTCTGTAAGAGAGTTCCATCTGATGGGGTCTAGGAGGCGTGCCTTCTCTGCAGTAGCCCCCGCCCTCTGGAACATTCTTCCCCCTGAAATAAGGTTAGCCCTCTCTCTCCTGGACTTTAGAAAAAAAACTAAAGACCTGGTTTTGACACCATGCTTGGGGTGGGGAGGGGAATAGCCAGTCTTGGGGTTGGCTGGTTTCTTAGATCTGCCTCGACCAGCCATACCAGCTCATGGGATAAGTAAGACCTACCATTCTTTGGATCTGACTGTAATTATGTATTTTTGCTGATTATTGAAGTTATTTATGGTTTTTTTATTTATGGGTTTTTATTGATTTTAAATTATTTTATTGTGAACCACCCAGGGTCCCTCCTTGTGAGGGAGATGGGCGGGATATAAATATGATTGATAAATAAATAAATAAATAAATAAATAAATAAATAAATAAATAATATAATATAAATAATGCATGATCAAATGGGCTAAGAATTTTGGATATAATATTATGCTTGAACAATGGGAAAATATGTGGAATAAAGGTTTGAAATTCACCTTAAATTATAACTTAAAAGAAAACTTTTATAAGATGATGTATCATTGGTATCTAACTCCTGATAAACTATCAAAAATGTATAATGGTGTAACTAATGTTTGTTGGAAGTGTTTACAGGGAGAAGAAACTTTTTATCATCTCTGGTGGACCTGTGAGAAAGCCAAAATTTTTTGGGATCAAATATGTATTATTATTCAAAAGATTTTAAAAGGGAATATACAAAAAAAAAAGGCAGAACTGTTCCTTTTGGGGTTGATGGAGAAGGAGCTGGAGAAACAACATGGAGTTTTGCTTTTATATATGATCACAGCTGCAAGACTTTTATACGCACAGAGATGGAAAGATCCACAGATAACTACGGTTGAAGATTGGATTGTTAAATTAATGGATCTGGCCCAGATGGCTAAACTGACAGCATTAATTAGAGAACATTCAGTTTCTGGATTTTTATCTGTTTGGCAACCACTTCTAGAGTACTTGCTTGTGGTAGAAAAAAATGATGTTCTGATTTTGGGTTTTAATGATTAATTGGTTTATTTTAATAGAAATAATGTTACTATGGTTTAATCATTGGTAAGATATTATTTTTGTAAATTTATCTATATCTGTATTGGAGAAAGTCGGAAGTCAAAGAAAAAGAAAGTGAAAGTGAAAAACACAAGATTTTTTTTTTAAAAGATTACATAAGAAGTGACTTCTGACTTTCAGCAACAAGAATATATAGCAATTCCCATAATTAATCCCTTCCTCCAAATTTAACCAAAATCACATTATTTCTATAAAACATTCCATGGACGTTATGTAAATCAATAAAATCAAATGCTTCTTCACCTTATATATGTAAAAAATAAACAAATATATAAACCTTCAAATCAACTTCTCCCCCCCATATATACTCATTTATAAAATGTTTCCCTCCTATCACTATTCTATATATTTCTGGCCACTATGTTAACAATCAAATTATTATAATCGTTTTTTAGAAAATAACATTTAAATTATCTACTTTTATACTTAATACTACAATCTTACCCCATTAAACCTTAAATATCAAACTTTAAATCGTTAAAAAACAATAGAATCATACAACCTTATAATCAATCCACATACTTAGTACTGTTATTTCAATCTTACCCCTATTAAACCTTAAAAAACAAACAAATAATTGCAAGAAACTTTGTCATTACAGAAAAATAAAATCATAGAGCCTTAAAATCAATCACATACTTATTCTTAATTTTAACAATCAAATTATAAAAACATTTTAAAAACCATTTAAATTAACTATTTTTATGCTTCATACTATTATTTCAATCTTATCCCTATTAAACCTTAAAAAACAAACTTTAAATCATTACAAGAAACTTTACTTATTCTTAATTTTTATCCCACCTCAAAATAAACCAAAGCATTTGCACTTCATAACGTCACCTTGTAGCCTGAAGATTGTCAACAGCATTGGCATTATTCCGGTAAGAGGAGACGGGAGTCGGGGATGCCATCATTTCCAGACCACGCTGCAGCCCCTTTGGGACACTAGATCGAGCCTTTTTCATTTCTAAATCACCCAGTTTGTATATTTTTAAGTTCTTGGACCCCGAGAGAGGTTTTTAACAACAAGAAGATACAAATATCTTGGTGCTGAATAACGTTGTTTCTGGAGGAGGCTTAAAACTTTTTTTTTCTAGCTGCTAGCTTGCTTTCCATTCAAATTTATATAATAATATAAATAATCATCTCTCCATTATTATTTTTCTATCTAGTTTGAAGGACTTTATATTTTCCTACACATTTAATTTGATGTTTTTAGCTTTCAGTTTTCTGTTCACTTGCTTTGGATTCTAGCCTCTGGAAGGCTTTTGTTAACCCACTAGTTTATACACATCAGCAGAAGGTGCTAGATTTTACTGTTTGAACTATGGATGACCCTAAGAAAACAACCTTAGAGCTCCATGCTGAGCAGTCTGCTGACTTTAATAAGATTTTCCATGAAATTGTTCAAGCTACTTTACAAGAAGTACAGGATATTGCTTTTAAAATGTATCAATCGATTGAGGATTTTCTGAAGGGAGAGGAAGAGATTCATCAAGGAAGAAGTATCCCTCCTGTGAGAATTCAGATGGTGAAGAAACAACAGATATGAAGGAGTTACAATTCGGCTTTCAAGAATTAAAATGGCTTGTTTATTACAGGGTCTGTTTTGAAAATGATATAGCTCGGTCATGTGGGAAATCTTTTGTTGACTTTGTAGGGGAGGTAGCTGGGTTTTTTTATCTGTCTATAAAAAAATTCTTGTGTATGTTATTAGCAATGCTTTTAAGGCCCATTCAACCTCATTCTTCAGGATGTCTGGCTCTAACTCACTGACCACACCATCAAAGCTATCCCCGATATTATTATCCTTCCTATACAGATCTTCCGTATATTCTTGCCCTCACTCGCTGGATCATCACCTTGTTGTGGTGAGTGGGCTTGTGTGTTCCCAATGAACCCTGTGAGCGAAGCCGTCGGGAGTCATTTACTCCTGGTAGGGTCACCCATGGCGGTAAGGTCCAGGGGGAGGAACCAGACAAAGAACAATCCAAGAAAGTCCTCAACGGCAGAACAGGCGGAAGATAACAAGGTGTATTGTTACAACGGCTGCGAAGGCGGATGAAGGCTGCAGGAGACAAAAGGTCACCAATCTTCATGGTATCCATGCCATTGGATTAGAGCCTTTTTCTGTGAAGGTTGTGTGCTGATCGTTGTGCACCTATCTCAACACATAAAACAAATTCACGCACAGGCGTCTTCCAACCACACCAAACCCAAAACAACCAAAAGTCCCATGGCGATTGACGAATGGCAACGGGGGCAGGACTATGAAATCCGGAAGCTCCTAGTAATGGACCAGCACATGGGTGGTGGATACAGATTCAGTCGCCCTGACTCAAGGATCGAGGCAGTTGAGTAGTTCGGCAGCTGTATCCACGACTGAGCAGCCCTATTTAGGATCCACTCTGCTCACCCCATATGGGGAGGGGGCTAGAAAAGGTGCCCTAAACATAGTCTGCCTCATTTTCTCCCTGACTGGATTACCGCGACCAGTGGGGTCACCATCTAGCGGTCGTAAAAAACACATGAATTTTGGAACATGGAATATACGGACACTGCAAGACAATATGGATAGTGAACAACCTGAACGTAGGACTGCCATTATTGCAAGGGAGCTGAGACGTTTTAATATTGATATAGCAGCACTCCAAGAAACATATGGTGAACATATGGTGGATAAAAAAAGCCCAAGAAACCCAACATTTTGCAGATACTCATGATGCATGGGGCTTTTTTAATGCCATAAAGGCCATCTATGGACCAACAAACCATGGCACAAATCCCTTACGCTCAGTAGATGGTGCTAAACTTCTAAAGGACAAAGAATCTATCGCACTGCGCTGGAAAGAGCATTACTACAATCTCCTTAATCGTCACTCTACTGTGGCTGATGAAGTCTTCTTGCAAATCCCGCAAAAACAAATAAGAAATGAGCTTGCAGTACCCGCTAGTTTGGAGGAAGTCAATAAAGCCACTAAACAAATGAAAAATAACAAAGCTAGTGGACCTGATGGGATTCCTGCTGAAGTCTTTAAAGAAGGCAGGCCTGAACTTACACAACAACTTCATAAGCTCATTGAAAAAATCTGGATGAGGGAGGAGATTCCAGCAGACTTTAGGGATGCCATAATTATCACTCTCTTTAAAAAGGGTGATAGAACAGACTGTGGAAACTATCGAGGCATCTCCCTTCTAGCCACAGCAGGCAAAATCCTGGCAAAGATCATCGCAAACCGTCTCCTATCTGTATCAGAAGACATCCTCCCTGAAACGCAAAATGGCTTCCGCCCTTCCAGGGGAACAGTGGATATGATCTTCACTGCACAACAGCTTCAAGAAAAATGCAAGGAGCAAAACCGCCCTCTGTACATGGCGTTTATTGATCTGACTAAAGCTTTTGATACTGTAAATCGTACTGCTCTCTGGACCATCCTTCTGAAAATCGGATTGTTGTTGTTGTTTATTCGTTCAGTCATTTCCGACTCTTCGTGACTTTATGGACCAGTCCACGCCAGAGCTTTCTGTCGGCCGTCACCATCCCCAGCTCCCCAATGGTTGAGTCCGTCACCTCCAGAATACCATCCATCCATCTTGCCCTTGGTCGGCCCCTCTTCCTTTTGCCTTCCACTTTTCCTAGCATCAGCTTCTTCTCCAGGGTATCCTGTCTTCTCATTATGTGGCCAAAGTACTTCAGTTTTGCCTTTAATATCATTCCCTCAAGTGAGCAGTCTGGCTTGATTTCCTGGAGTATGGACTGGTTTGATCTTCTTGCAGTCCACTGCACTCTCAGAATTTTCCTCCAACACCACAGTTCAAAAGCATCTATCTTCCTTCGCTCAGCCTTCCTTATGGTCCAGCTCTCGCAGCCATAGGTTACTACAGGGAATACCATTGCTTTAACTATGCGGACCTTTGTTGTCAGTGTGATGTCTCTGCTCTTAACTATTTTATCAAGATTTGCCATTGCTCTCCTCCCAAGAAGTAGACGTCTTCTGATTTCCTGGCTGCAGTCAGCGTCTGCAGTAATCTTTGCGCCTAGAAATACAAAGTCTGTCACTGCCTCCACTTTTTCTCCCTCTATTTGCCAGTCATCAATCAAGCTCGTTGCCATAATCTTGGTTTTTTTGAGGTTTAACTGCAACCCAGCTTTTGCACTTTCTTCTTTCACCTTCATCATAAGGCTCCTCACGTCCTCCTCGCTTTCAGCCATCAAAGTGGTATCATCTGCATATCTGAGATTGTTAATGTTTCTTCCAGTGATTTTAACTCCAGCCTTGGATTCCTCAAGCCCAGCATGTCGCATGATGTGTTCTGCATACAGGTTGAATAGGTAGGGTGAGAGTATACAACCCTGCCGTACTCCTTTCCCAGTCTTAAACCAGTCCGTTGTTCCGTGCTCTGTTCTTACCGTTGCTACTTGGTCGTTATACAGATTCCTCAGGAGGCAGACAAGATGACTTGGTATCCCCATACCACCAAGAACTTGCCACAATTTGTTATGGTCCACACAGTCAAAGGCTTTAGAATAGTCAATAAAACAAAAATAGATGTTTTTCTGAAACTCCCTGGCTTTCTCCATTATCCAGCGGATATTGGCAATTTGGTCTCTAGTTCCTCTGCCTTTTCTAAACCCAGCTTGTACATCTGGCAATTCTCGCTCCATGAATTGCTGGAGTCTACCTTGCAAGATCTTGAGCATTACCTTACTGGCATGTGAGAAGATCGGATGCCCTTATAAATTTGTGAACATCTTGCGGCTACTCCATGACGACATGATGGCAACAATCCTGAATAACAATGGCTCTCAAAGCGATCCATTTAAAGTGGAATCCGGCGTTAAACAGGGATGTGTTATTGCTCCAACCTTATTCGCTATCATCATCGCTATGATTATACACCTTGTTGAAGAGAAACTTCCTACTGGTGTAGAAATTATATATCGAACAGATGGAAAGCTTTTTAATCTTAGTAGGCTGAAAGCAAAAAATAAGGTAATTACAACTTCTGTTATAGAACTTCAATATGCTGATGATAACGTAGTCTGTGCACACTCTGAGGAAGATCTTCAAACTATCCTAAACATCTTTGCAGAAGCATATGAAAAGCTCGGCCTCTCGATTAACATTAAAAAAACCAAAGTGCTTTATCAGCAAGTTCGAACCAATCTCTCCGCAGCGCCATCAATCCAGCTTAAAGGTGTGTCACTCGAAAATGTCGACCACTTTTCCTATCTTGGCAGCCATCTATCTACAAAAGCCGACATCGACGCTGAAATTCAGCATCGCCTGAGCTCTGCGAGTGTAGCTTTCTCCCGAATGAAGCGTAGAGTGTTTGAGGATTGGGACATTTGCAGGGAGACCAAAATGCTTGTTTACAAAGCCATTGTACTACCAACCCTTCTGTACGCCTGTGAAACATGGACCCTCTACAAACGCCACCTCCAACTTCTTGAAAGATTCCATCAACGCTGCCTCCGAAAAATTCTGCAAATTACTTGGGAAGATAGGCGGACTAATGTTAGCGTATTAGAAGAAGCGAAAACCACCAGCATTGAAACAATGATCATCCAACATCAACTTCGCTGGACCGGTCATGTTGTTCGAATGCCTGACCATCGTCTTCCAAAGCAGCTACTTTACTCCCAACTTAAGAATGGAAAACGGAATATTGGTGGACAGCAAAAGAGATTCAAAGATACTCTCAAAGCTAATTTAAAAAAATGTAATATCAGCATTGAGAACTGGGAAGCCCTAACTCATGAGCGTTTCAATTGGAGGTCAGCCTTTATTAATGGCGCTATGGACTTTGAAGAAGCACGAGTACAGGGCGAAAGGGAGAAAAGAGCTAAAAGGAAGGCACGTCAGGCAAACCCTCATCATGACCGTCTCCCACCCGGAAACCTATGCCCTCATTGTGGGAGGTTGTGCGGATCCAGAATTGGCCTTTATAGCCACTTACGGATCCACTGTTAAAATTTTACCTTTGGAAGACAATCTTACTTGGCTACGAGTGATCGCCAATGACAGTCTAATATTTTACATATATATTTGTGTATTTTGCACCAATATTTTTTTGCTTTTGTACCTGACCACCAGGTATGGTAAAAATTTCCACTTTTATTTTTACATTTCCAGCATAGATTGGTGTTCCTAATTTTTGTTTTAAATAGTACCTCAGGGGACAAGTACCATCTGAAAATCATTTTGTATAAATTTTCTCTTAAATTATTGCTTAAAGTAAATTTTATATTTTTTGTCCAAATTTTTTGCCATTGATCATATGTAATTTCAGTTCTTAAATTTTCTTCCCATTTTCTCATATACTTTTTAATTTTTATGTCCTTGGTTTTTGGGACTTCCGGGTGAGTGAAGATGGCGATCAGACGCAGAAAAGACAAGCTCCGCTGAAAAAGAAAAATTGCAAACGCTGGGAGACGATTTCGCCGAAGAAAAGAAAGGCGAGATTGGTCAGAAGGGAGGAGGAAAACCTTTCTGAAAAGAAATTCTGCAGCCACGAAGGGAAACGAGCCGGGCAAGTGTACGTTTTTGTCTTGTCTTAGTGTGCGTCCTTGTCAGAGTTTTATGGAGGCTCGTGATACTGAGTGGCATGAAAGAAGAAAACTGAACCAACGGGCAAAGTTAGACTAAAGTCTGACGGAGGTTGCTATCCTCGCCACAGATTAGAGTGAACATCTAAAGGGAAAAGAAGCTTAAATTTCTTAACAAAGGATAAATAAGACTTTGTAAAGACTGGACTGCTTCTCTATAAAATTGGGACTCAATTATTTAATTAATAATTGTGGCCATTTTGAATACAATATAATAACATTTTGGAAGTACATAGAACACTTATAGGCATAGTGAAATAGTAAAATATAGTAAAATATTATTGGTGTAGTTGTATGTTTTAGATTAAAGGAAAAATATTGTTCTGAATAATATAGTTTATAAAGCATTGTAACATATTAGGATATAGCATTTGTGTTAGAAAAGTATAGGTTATAAGCAAAAATTTCTTTTTTTATCTTCTTGAAAAGAGAATCATGACTACAAAACGACTATTAAGAAAAGGTTCGGATACATTAGAAGGTGAAGGTCTAAAAGCACTATTTGATGAATTCACAGCAAAAACTACAGAGACTAAAACACAGACAGTGAAAAAAGTACTAGAAGAAAAACTAGAAGGATTAGAAAAAAGACTGGACCAGAAGTTGGCTACAATAGAAAAAAGACTAAAAAATGATATACAAGAAGTTAAAAAACAAGCTGACTTTTGTGAAGAAAGAAGAAGAAGAAGAAGGAGGAGGAGGAGGAGGAGGAGGAGGAGGAGGAGGAGGAGGAGGAGGAGGAGGAGGAGGAGGTATAGCTCTATTAGAACCGTTAAAATTTTACCTTTGGAAGACAATCTTACTCGGCTACGAGTGATCACCAATGATATTCTTGCCACCATTTCTTGATCTCTTCTGCTTCTGTAGAAGAAGCAGCGGCGGCAGCGATGGCGCGGGGGGGCATGCAGCGGCGCACGTGCACGGTGACAGCGCGGGGGGGTGCGGCGGTGCGCGCGCACGGTGGCGGCGTGGGTGTGTGTGTGGCGGCGCGCACGCGCACGGTGGCGGCACGGGGGGGCGTGCAGCGATGCGGGGGGCGTGCAGGGGGCGTGCGGCGGTGCGTGCGTGCATGGCGGCTGCCGTGCACACGCGCGCCGCCGCTTCCGGGTGGTGTGGCGACACACCACGCTGTGTGTGGCGACACACTTTTGTGTCGCGACACACAGTTTGGAAAGCTCTGGGGTAGACACTCAATAAAAGTCTGACCATGTTCAAACTGATATTTCAGAGGTGTTTTTTCCCCCCCAGAAAAAGCCTTGATACAAGTGATGTTTGCAACTGAACTCTAAGTGCCCTTAAAGTGGAAGTTGATTGTTCACCTGGAGAACTCAGATAGCCTTAGGGAATGGTAGGGTTTTTTTCCCCACTTTCTTTTCTTAGATTACCCTCCCTTTGGAAGAGTTAGAAAAAAACTTTTGGCATAATAGTAATATTCCCTCTTCAAATTATCAAGAGGAACAACTTCATCTAAGTGCTTCCACAGGGAACTAAGATTGTCTAATCTGAGGGAGTGATGTAGACAACTTATTCAGGAAAAAACAAGACTCCCACATAGGCCGATCTGTTGGCTCGTCCAAAGAGTCTTAGCAGGAAAATGCAGTTGGCTTCATTCGGGTAAGTTTGGAGCCTCCGGGCATAATTTATGGAGATGCCTCCTAAGCTTCTATTATTCCTGCAGCTAGGACTTGATCAATCCTCACGTGGCCCTTCTTGTCATATGATTGTCAAGGCTGTCAGAGCCAGGCTCGCACCCATCTAACCCCGTCTTTCTGTAAGAAGAAGTTCCAAGGTGGTCAGAAGTGGTTCCTTTTCTGACTCCTGCTTTCCTGTAAAAGCACGTCCATGTATCACGTGCGTGGTGGCCATTCGATTTCTTCTCCCTGTCTCTAAAAGAAAGCAGGAATTAATCCTGCCACTGACAAGGGCCTTAGAATGAGAGATAGAAGACAAAGTCCAGGTACAGCTCTGAGACCAAGGCAGGGAAAGCTTTTCACAACACTTCCTTTGAAATGATTAATTACCTAAGCTGCTGACCTCCATAAAATGGAAAGGGAACTCTTCGTACCACTGAGGAAAGGGAATCGTAAGCTGGATCTAAGCAGAAGGTGGCAACCCCCTGATGAGTCTCAGGAAGAACATTGGCTGAAAACCTGCGGTTGCACAAGGAGAGTGAGAGCAGAGCTTTTCTACTGCTCCACTGGCAGGAAATGTGGTCACTCAGTGGCACCAGGGACGGGCGTGGACATGCTCTTTGGGCCACAGAACAGGTCTTTCAAAGAGGCACACAGCTCACAGAACAGCACCAGGCACGCTCCTCTGTTGCTGCTTGTGCTTAACAGATGTGTTTTCAGGGATAGCCTGAATGGCAGTCAGAGCAGTGCAGCCAACTTCAAGTAGCCAATTTATGACTCTCGTTAAAAGGAAGTAAATCCTTCTGCTTCTTTCTTTTCCCTAGCCTTGTGAAGAATCCTTTTTCTGCCTGGAGCATGCCTGGTTATTCTGGTGAAATCTGGGGAGGAAAGCTCAACCATAAACTTTGGGGACAATCAAACAGAACAATTAAAGAAATGTTGGTACTGTATATATGTAGTTCTCTGAAATTTTCTGCACAAGGACTGGTGCATGACACTGAAACCGAGTTATACTGTAGCCCCAGTGCTCTGGAAAGCTAAAGGGTTGTATGACCAAGAGAAGCTTCAGAGGAGATACAAGAAATGTTCAAGTGGTCTTGTTTTCTTAAGAAGGATTTCAAGGTTTATAGTGCCTCCAGAATGATGAGCAGCTTTTCAATAAAGAGGTGCATACCAGATAATTTGGTGATCAGGATGTTTTAGGGATTAGGGGAAGAGAGAGGTTTAGGCATGGGGTGCCTGAGGCTGACTAAGGAGTTTGAATGCATTAAGCAGGTAAGTTGTCAAAGGTTGAAAACTGAAGGTGTCAGTGAACAAAGAAACCATGCTGGTTTTGTGAAATTCACTGTCCTTCCCAACTTGATGTCTACTATGTGTATTAAATTTACAATTCCCAAAATTGCCAGCCAGTCCAAGCCTTCAGTCTCTGCTATTTTGAAATAATTCTGGTTTTTCAGAATTGCCCTCCAGTCTATTGTGTTGAGCACCAAAAAAAATCATATGCTGACCTAGCATCTTGTCCTATACCCACATATTTGGAACCGATTACCACTGGATGCATTATGGGGCTTAGGCTTAAGAAATGTGTAGCACTGTAAACTAAGCCCCTCCATGGCCCCCTATCCTTGCTTTAACAAAAGCCACAGCTCCTTGGGGTCCTGGAAGATCAGCAGGGATGTCAACAAAATTGGCATTAATGTTAGCAACGAAAAAAAACATACAAATCCCAATTTTATTACACAATTATTCTCCCCACCTTTAAATGGCTCCAACTTTAGTGCACCATTAAATAAGTGATGTAAAAGAAAGAAGATAAAAGTACGGCAAACAGGAACAAAAAAAAAAAAATCCAGGGAATTGTTTAGATATTTGGATACGCTTTAGCCTTCACCAAAAAGCAGCAGACAGAGCCATTCCAGGGAGCATGTCAGTGTCTGCCCTCCCCAGCCAGCTGCCTTCCAGATGTGTTGCACTTTCAGTCACTTTGGCCATGAAATGACTACTCTGGATGAGCATCATGGGAACTGGCTCCAGTATATTGGGGGAGGGGGGAACCAGGTTAATAAAGTATTTGGTTCTCTAATAATACTAAAGTAAGAGTAGAAGGACAGAACATTAACTGAGTGTATTTATTGCTTATGAAATAGCTAAGCATGAAGAGCCAAATGTCATTAATAATAGTGATATAGTGTGAGTGAGATGGAGGATGCTTGATGACAAAACTCTGATGATAAGGTTGAAACCACTGAATCCAATATTAATGTTGCCAAAGCAGATTAAGGGGAGGAGAGTCATGAGCCTAAAAGCAAGGCTGAGAACGGGGGCTGAGAGCATCTTCACATACTAATTCGATGCAAGTTCCCAGTTTTGTGAGTGCAAGCTCCTCGGATGAGCTAATTACGGATGTATAGCAAAGAGAATCTTCTCTCAATGAAGAAGCTAGATGAGATTACTTTCATCCTTCCAATCTGAGAGTTCAATTTGTATGTACGTGGCACAGAATAGACTGCTAGGTTGAAATCTCACTCAGTTATAAAGTTCACTGATTCACTTTTAATCTTATCACTTTCTCTTAGTCTGTCCTACCTCACAAGACTGTAGTAAGAAAATATCAAGAGGAACTAGCTGTGCTGCTTTGAGCTAATTAGAAAGAATTTATCTCAACAGATAAAATAAATAAAGTAAGAATTCCCAATTAGTACAATGATAAATGCAGATTCATTTACGCAGATCCAGACATTATCAAAATGCATTTCAAGGTCATAAGAAACTAGACATGAATTGCTGGCAAAAAAAATTTTTTTATCTGTTTATAAATTTACAGAAACATTCACATCTGTTCCTTGTCAATTATAGGGAAATGTTCTGGTGGTCAGTTGCCACAGTGCATGGTGTTCAGTTGTTTTTGCAATATTTAAAACAATTGGGCTAGTTTAGAAGCATTTTTGCTCTGCTCCCAAAGGCTAAAATTATAAGGCTGACAAGTGCACTTGTCTTGTTCAACAATTACAAATTTTACATTATTCCAGAATAAAGTCCATTCTTGACTTGCCTTGTGAGTTGCTGATACAAGTATAGTTGAGATCAAAGGGAATCAAAGGAAAATACCATTTCCCTGTCTTTGTTTCTTCCAGACTGAAATTCCATCCATCGTTGTAAAATTCATATGTGCAAAACTGGCCCTTTGGAACTGATCAGGTATTTATGCATGAACATTTTTTTTCACTTGCAGTTTATGTCAGCAGTGGAAGGCCCTGCCAAATCCAGTGTTCCCTCATCACATCCCACTAGACCAGTGTTTCTCAACCTTGGCAAGGTTAAGATGGATGGACTTCAACTCCCAGAATTCCCCAGCCAGGCTTGCTGGCTGTGGAATTCTGGGAGTTGAAGTCCACCCATTTTAAACTTGCCAAGGTTGAGAAACACTGCACTAGACCGTGGCCTTATCTAGTTTTATGCCTCCCCTTCCAGCCATGAAGTCCACCACTCACCTATATTCTGTTGCAGCAAGAGTGCTTCTCGGACTTTGCTGTTTCTTTCCCCAAGTGAACAAGAGACCTTCTTCTCCATATCAGTTTGATAAAATGTACTTGGATGATTTTGCTTGTCTTAGCTTGGGATGCTTTCTATTGCATCCTTGCAATCCCTATTCTTTCCTCTTTTTTCCTTTGTTCCCTATAAAAATAAGCATTAAAAATATTGGGATGGTTGACTATATTGAATTAAAAGTGATTTTATAACACAGAAGATGGAATCCAGTTATGTGACTCTGAAGCCCAGAAATGGTGGAAGCCCTCCGGCTTAGGGTGCAGAACATGGACTTTGTATTCCCTTGAGGTCCAAGCTGCTGCTCTCATCTTCCTGCCCTTGATTGCTCCTCTCCTTTGTCCACTTTGGACCTTTCCTTGCTCAGGATGGCTCGTCTGCCACTTGCGCCCTTCACATGGGCGTGGTTAGACTTGCTTCACCAAGAGAAGCCCTTCCTCAGCAGAGTGGGGGATCCAGGCACTGAGGTCCTATCACAGTCCTCAACACAGTCCCCTCCCTGTGCCTCTCCAGCTGCTTTCTTGTTTACACTCTGAGCCATTTAACTCTTTCTGCAAACATGCTAAATTTCAATCCCCCACACACCTACTTGCAGTCGCATTTGTCTACATGAAAATTGTTGCCTATACTCACAACAAAACTCAGTCAGATCAGGTCAGTCTGGTAGTGCCACATAAAGAGACCTCCCTTTGGATAGTTTTGGCAAAAAACATGGAGTACATCTAATTCAAACATGCATCCTGTACATATTTATGGAATGTTCAAAAGCTAGAAGCAAAATCCATTTGGAGCAATATTAGCAACAGCATACCAAATATGTCAGTGTTTTTATCATATGCTTCAAAATCATAGCATGAATTCTCTAATCCGGGGCTGAAAACTGCAAAATTCTTACTTCTCTTTCCTCTGTAAACAGGTTATGCTTATGAAAACCATGGAAGTGGAAGGCAATCAGACATTGGTTACTGATTTTGTCTTGGTTGGGTTTACAACAGACCCATTTCTACGCACAATCTTCTTTGTGCTATTCTTGGTCTCCTACACCCTAACCCTGACTGGGAACCTGGGCCTCATGGCTCTGATCTACCTAGACTCCCGCTTGCACACACCCATGTACTTCTTTGTGGGCAGCCTTTCCTTTCTGGATGTCTGGTATTCCTCGGTCTACACTCCTCGCATCTTGTCTGACTGTGTGTCCAAGGACAAGCACATGTCCCTTGCTGGTTGTGCAGCCCAGTTTTTCTTCTCTGCTGGATTAACCTTCAGTGAATGCTTCCTACTGGCCTTCATGGCCTATGACCGCTTTGTGGCCATCTGCAACCCACTCCTCTACACCACTGCCATGCCTAAGAAGCTCTGTGTCCAGCTGGTGGTAGGAGCTTACGCAGCTGGCTTTGCCAATGCCATTGCACACACCGGTAACACCTTTCGGCTACGCTTCTGTGGGGAAAATGTCATCAACCACTACTTTTGCGATGTGGTACCACTTGTGAAGATGGCCTGTGATGACACACAAGTGTATGAACTCATTCTGACTGCTCTCATTGGTAGTAATATGTTAGGAACCACAGCTATCATCATAAGCTCCTACATTGGTATCGTGGCAGCCATAGTCCGTATCCGTTCGGCCGCAGGGAGACGCAAAGCCTTCTTCACTTGCTCGGCTCACTTGGTCTCAGTCACCCTCTTCTATGGTTCCATTCTTATCATGTACTGCAGACCCCATTCTCAACACACTCCAAATTCGGACAAGGCAAACGCGTTGTTCTATACAGTAGTCAACCCTCTGGTCAACCCTTTGATTTACAGCTTACGCAACAAAGATGTGAAGGCAGCCTTCAAGAAAGTCTGGGAGAGATTCACAGCACCCAAATGAATGGCATTGATACTGTCTTTCTCCAGATTGGATTTCAGATGAAAATTTTTTTTTTATATATATAAATTTTATTAAGATTTTAAATATACAAAGATAAAAGTTGAAAATGAAATAGAAATAGAAATAGAATTTAAAAAGGAAAGAAAAGAAAAGTGTAGTAAAGTAAAAGAAAGAAAGGAAAAACAAACATAGAAGTTGGATAACTTCCGATCTATCTATGGTCATAAGAATAAAGAAAAATAGTTTGTTCTTACATGCTGGCTATCCATATAACATTCATATACATTCCTTGTCTAATACATTCTATTTAAATATAATCTAATCATCAAAACCCCATGCAAGCTTTTCTCCTGCTTTTTGCAAATAGTCCATCAAAGGCTTCCACTCTTTTAGAAAATAACGGTTTGAATTTTCTTTTAATAAACATGTCAGTTTGTCATTTTCTGCCATATCTAATAATTTCAACATCCATTCCTGTATCGTTGGTAAACTTTGGTTTTTCCAGTTCTGTGCATATAAAAGTCTTGCTGCTGTAATCATGTATTGTATTATTCTAAAAAAATGTTTTTCTATTTGTACATCCAAAATTCCGAGTAAAAAAAATTCTGGTTTAAATGGTATTCGTATTTGTAATATGCTTTGCATCAGTGAATGTATCTCAATCCAAAATTTCTTTGCTATTTTACATGTCCACCACATATGGTAAAAAGACCCCTCTTGTTTTTTACATTTCCAACATAGGTTGGAAATATTCCCATACATTTTTGCAAGTTTTTGTGGGGTCATATACCATCTGTACATCATCTTGTAAAAGTTTTCTTTTAGATTATAAGACAAAGTAAATTTTAATCCTTTAGTCCACATATCTTCCCATTGTTGGAGTTGTATATTGTGGCCAATATTTTTTGCCCATTGAATCATACAGTCTTTAACTTGTTCCTCTACCATTTCTCCTTTTAACAATAATTTATACATTTTAGCAATTAAGTGTTCATCAGTTTCACATAGTTGTATTTCAAATTCTGATTTGGTTTGTTCAAATTCCAATTTTTTTTTATCTAATTTAAATTTCTCTGTAAGTTGCATATAGGAAAGCCATTGAAAAGTATATCCTTCTTGAGCAAGTTCTTCTTTTGATTTTGTTACATAATGCCCTTGTTCCTTTTTAAAAATTCCTTATAAGTCAACCACTTGTCTTTATTTCTTATTTCTGTTCTATAAAATGCTTCTTGCATGGAAATCCATAAGGGTCTCTTATAACATAAAGTTGATTTATATTTATTCCAAATTCTCAACAAAAATCTTCTAATATAATGATTTTTAAAGTCCACATTCTCCAGCAAAGGAGATCGTTACCTTGTCGTGGTGCTGGAGCTTGAGCACCTCAATGAAACCATGAGCTAAACCGTGAAGGGACACCCAAGACGGGAAGGTCGTGGCAGAGAGGTCAGACTAAATACGATCCCTGGGGAAGGTAATGGCAACCCACCCCAGTATTCTTGCCATGAAAACTAAATGGATCAGTACAACCAGAGATATGTCGGTATACCATCGGAAGATGGGACTCCCAGGTCGGAAGATGGTCAAAATGCTACTGGGGAGCAACAGAGGATACGTTCAACTAGCCCCAGATGTGATGACGCAGCTAGCTCAAAGCCGAAAGGACGGCTAGCGGCCGACGGTGCTGGTGGTGAACGACGAATCCGATGTTCTAAAGATCAACACACCATAGGAACCTGGAATGTAAGATCTATGAGCCAGGGCAAATTGGATGTGGTTATTGGTGAGATGTCAAGATTAAATATAGACATTTTAGGTGTCAGTGAACTGAAATGGACTGGAATGGGCCACTTCACATCAGATGACCACCAGATCTACTACTGTGGACAAGAGAACCACAGAAGAAATGGAGTAGCCTTCATAATTAATAATAAAGTGGCTAAAGCAGTGCTTGGATACAATCCAAAAAACGATAGAATGATCTCAATTCGAATTCAGGGTAAGCCATTTAACATCACAGTGATCCAAATATACGCCCCAACCACAGATGCTGAAGAAGCAGACGTAGATCAGTTCTATGAGGATCTGCAGCACCTACTGGATAATACACCAAAAAGAGATGTTATTTTCATTACAGGAGACTGGAATGCTAAGGTGGGTAGTCAGACGACACCTGGAATTACAGGCAAGCATGGTCTGGGAGAACAAAATGAAGCAGGACATAGGCTGATAGAATTTTGCCAAGACAACTCACTGTGCATAACAAACACTCTCTTCCAACAACCTAAAAGACGACTTTATACATGGACTTCACCAGATGGTCGACACCGAAATCAGATTGACTACATCCTTTGCAGCCAAAGGTGGCGGACATCTATACAGTCGGTAAAAACAAGACCTGGAGCTGACTGTAGTTCAGATCACGAACTTCTTATTGCACAATTTAGAATCAGACTAAAGAGAATAGGGAAGACCCACAGATCAGTTAGATATGAGCTCACTAATATTCCTAAGGAATATGCAGTGGAGGTGAAGAATAGATTTAAGGGACTAGATTTAGTAGATAGGGTCCCGGAAGAACTATGGACAGAAGTTCGCAACATTGTTCAGGAGGCGGCAACAAAAAACGTCCCAAAGAAAAAGAAAATCAAGAAGGCAAGATGGCTGTCTGCTGAGACACTGGAAGTAGCCCAAGAAAGAAGGAAAGCAAAAGGCAACAGTGATAGGGGGAAATATGCCCAATTAAATGCAAAATTCCAGAGGTTAGCCAGAAGAGATAAGGAATTATTTTTAAACAAGCAATGTGCGGAAGTGGAAGAAGACAATAGAATAGGAAGGACAAGAGACCTCTTCCAGAAAATTAGAAACATCGGAGGTAAATTCCAGGCAAAAATGGGTATGATCAAAAACAAAGAGGGCAAGGACCTAACAGAAGCAGAAGAGATCAAGAAAAGGTGGCAAGAATATACGGAAGATCTGTATAGGAAGGATAATAATATTGGAGATAGCTTTGACGGTGTGGTCAGTGAGTTAGAGCCAGACATCCTGAAG
This sequence comes from Charina bottae, assembly GCA_023362775.1. Classification (NCBI taxonomy): domain Eukaryota; kingdom Metazoa; phylum Chordata; class Lepidosauria; order Squamata; family Charinaidae; genus Charina; species Charina bottae. The sequence goes on along the minus strand of JALMGJ010000001.1, from coordinate 198,267,556 downwards.
AGTGAGGTTGAATGGGCCTTAAGAAGCATTGCTAATAACAAGGCAGCAGGAGACGACGGTATCCCAGCTGAACTGTTTAAAATCTTGCAAGATGATGCTGTCAAGGTGATGCATGCCATATGCCAGCAAATTTGGAAAACACAAGAATGGCCATCAGATTGGAAAAAATCAACTTATATCCCCATACCAAAAAAGGGAAGCACTAAAGAATGTTCAAACTATCGAACAGTGGCACTTATTTCACATGCCAGTAAGGTAAGGTAGACTCCAGCAATTCATGGAGCGAGAATTGCCAGATGTACAAGCTGGGTTTAGAAAAGGCAGAGGAACTAGAGACCAAATTGCCAATATCCGCTGGATAATGGAGAAAGCCAGGGAGTTTCAGAAAAACATCTATTTTTGTTTTATTGACTATTCTAAAGCCTTTGACTGTGTGGACCATAACAAATTGTGGCAAGTTCTTGGTGGTATGGGGATACCAAGTCATCTTGTCTGCCTCCTGAGGAATCTGTATAACGACCAAGTAGCAACGGTAAGAACAGAGCACGGAACAACGGACTGGTTTAAGATTGGGAAAGGAGTACGGCAGGGCTGTATACTCTCACCCTACCTATTCAACCTATACGCAGAACACATCATGCGACGTGCTGGGCTTGAGGAATCCAAGGCTGGAGTTAAAATCGCTGGAAGAAACATTAACAATCTTAGATATGCAGATGATACCACTTTGATGGCTGAAAGCGAGGAGGAGTTGAGGAGCCTTATGACGAAGGTGAAAGAAGAAAGTGCAAAAGCTGGGTTGCAGTTAAACCTCAAAAAAACCAAGATTATGGCAATGAGCTTGATTGATAACTGGCAAATAGAGGGAGAAAAAGTGGAGGCAGTGACAGACTTTGTATTTCTAGGCGCAAAGATTACTGCAGACGCTGACTGCAGCCAGGAAATCAGAAGACGTCTACTTCTTGGGAGGAGAGCAATGGCAAATCTTGATAAAATAGTTAAGAGCAGAGACATCACACTGACAACAAAGGTCCACATAGTTAAAGCAATGGTATTCCCTGTAGTAACCTATGGCTGTGAGAGCTGGACCATAAGGAAGGCTGAGCGAAGGAAGATAGATGCTTTTGAACTGTGGTGTTGGAGGAAACTTCTGAGAGTGCCTTGGACTGCAAGAAGATCAAACCAGTCCATACTCCAGGAAATAAAGCCAGACTGCTCACTTGAGGGAATGATATTAAAGGCAAAACTGAAGTACTTTGGCCACATAATGAGAAGACAGGATACCCTGGAGAAGAAGCTGATGCTAGGGAAAGTGGAAGGCAAAAGGAAGAGGGGCCGACCAAGGGCAAGATGGATGGATGATATTCTGGAGGTGACAGACTTAACCATGGGGGAGCTGGGGATGGTGACAGCCGACAGGAAGCTCTGGCGTGGGCTGGTCCATGAAGTCACGAAGAGTCGGAAGCGACTGAACGAATAAACAACAAAGTCCACATTAACTGTAGCTTTGTCATACCACAGATATCCATGCCATCCAAATCTTAATTCATGTCCCTCCAAATTTAATAGTTTTTCATTTTTCAAAACAATCCATTCTTTAAGCCATACCAAACCACAGGCTGCATGATATAATTTCAAATCCGGGAGACCCAAACCTCCTCTTTTTTTTGAATCCTGCAAGACTTTGTATTTTATTCTTGGTTTTTTCCCTTACCAAATAAACTTAGAAATATCCTTTTGCCACTGTTTAAATGGTTCCTCTGATGTCAATATAGGTAGTGTTTGAAAAAGGTATAAAATTCGTGGTAATATATTCATTTTAATTGCTGATATTCTACCCAATAATGATAGTTGCAACTTTCCCCATCAATTTAAATCTTTTTTAATGTCTGTCCAAAGTGGAACATAGTTATTCTGGAATAATTTGACATTCTTCGATGTTAAATAAACTCCCAAATATTTTACTTTTTTCTCCATAGAGTATCCCGTCATTTCTCTCAGTTTCTCTTGTTGATGGTAATTCATATTCTTAGTCAAAACTTTTGTTTTCTGTAAATTAACTTTGAACCCTGCTAACGACCCAAAGTCTTTCAATTTCTGCATCAATAACTCAATTCCATCCAGTGGATTCTCTAAGATAATTACTAGATCGTCAGCAAAGATCGTCAGCAAACATTGCATAAAGTGTATATTGTGCAATACATATGTGTAACAAGTGTTTTTAAACCATTTCTAGTTTTGATGACTATTGGTTGTAAAAACTGAAACTTGAACAGTGTGATTAATACATGTACTAACCATGTTTTTTTCTGTTTCTGTAAAAAATGTATTTTACAGCTTTGAACAACTTCCATCATTGCTACTGTGTGCTGAAAACAATTTGGGAGGGGTGTCAGATTTCTTGTATGAAATTAGCAAATCGTTTTCTATACAAAGCACGCCAGGTGGCTAGATAACAAAAAAGCCTTCCCATAACTTTGAATGGCTTTGCTTATATCTTCATTAGATATGGATGACATCAAGCTGTATGCTAAGAGTGAACGAGACATCGACTCACTGATCCACCTGACACAGATCTACAGTGAGGACATTGGGATGTCATTCGGACTAGAGAAGTGTGGCCGGATGGTAGTAAAGAGAGGGAAGGTAGTTAAGACTGATGGGGTGGAACTACCAGCAGGCCACATAGCAGACATACAGGCCAGCTACAAGTACCTTGGTAACCCACAGTCACATGGGAACCACAATGAGGAGGCAAGGAAGACAGCAACATCCAAGTACCACCAAAGGATAAGACAGGTCCTGAAGAGCCAGCTCAATGGGAAGAACAAGATCCATGCCATTAACATGTATGCCCTGCCAGTCATCAGATACCCTGCCGGTATATTGAGCTGGCCAAAGGAGGACATAGAGACTGCCGATGTGAAGACCCGGAAGCTCCTCACAATGTACGAAGGCTTCCACCCCAAGTCCAACTCCCGGAGACTGTACACAAGGTGGAAAGAGGGCGGGTGGGGTCTGGTGAGTGTCAAAGCCACTGTCCTGGATGAGACCCAGAGCATCCAGGAGTACATCAGTAAGATGGCACCTAAAGATGAGCTGCTGAGAGAATGCCTGAAGCAGCAGCAGACATGGAAGAAAGATCAAGCAGAGGAAGTGCCATGGCAAGACAAGACCCTGCATGGGATGTACCATCGACAGATAGCTGAGGTGGCTGACCTTGGGAAATCCTACCAGTGGCTGGAAAGGGCTGGACTAAAAGACAGCACTGAGGCACTGATCATAGCAACACAAGAACAGGCACTAAGCACCCAATCCATAGAAGCAGGGGTCTACCACACTAGACAGGACCCAAGGTGCAGACTGTGCAGAGAGGCCTCAGAGACAGTCCAACACACAGTGGCAGGGTATAAGATGCAGGCAGGAACAGCATACACTGAACGGCACAACCAAGTAGCTGGCATTGTGTACAGGAACATCTGCACAGCGTATGGGCTAGACCCTCCAAAGTCCAGATGGGAGATTCCACAGAAGGTCATGGAGAATGACAGGGCTAAGATCCTGTGGGACTTCCAGATCCAGACAGACAGGCAGGTACTGGCCAATCAACCAGACATTGTGGTAGTAGACAGGGCCAGAAGACAGTGGTCGTGTTAGATGTAGCGGTGCCAAGTGACAGCAATATCAGGAAGAAGGAGTAGGAGAAGCTGGAGAAGTACCAGCACCTGAAGGAGGAACTAGAGAGGATGTGGAAAGTGAAGGCCAAAGTGGTCCCAGTGGTGGTAGGAGCACTCGGGGCTGTGACTCTTAAGCTGGGAGAGTGGCTCCAACAGATCCCAGGAACAACATCAGAGCTCTCTGTCCAGAAGAGTGCAGTGCTAGGAACAGCTAAGATCCTGTGCAGAACGCTCAAACTCCCAGGCCTCTGGTAGAGGACCCGAGGTTGAGGAAGACACATACCACCCATAGGGGTGAGAAGGGAATTTTTAATGTGTATGTATGTGTGTGTGTGTGTGTGTGTGTGTGTGTGTGTGTGTGTACACACACATACACATACTGTCCTGGTTCAGCCGCTGCCCCAGGACTCCAGTGAGGAGTCAGCAGACGAGCTGCCCCTGGTGAAACCCCAGGGGACTGAACCAGACGAAGCTCCAGAATTAGGCACGGCTCCAGAAGTAGACCCAGCACCACAGGGCAGTGGGGAGTTGGCAACAACTGAGGTTACAGGGGAGCAAACTGGGGATGGTGGGTTGTCCCCACCCTCTAGCGAGCGGCCAACAACTGAGGCTACAGGGGAGCAAACCGGGGATGGTGGTTTGTAACACACCCTCTAGCCAGCAGCCAGCTGGTTCTCATCAAACTCCTAGCTCGCCAGAATCACCCAAAGGGCAGAGACAGAGACGTGTATGCATTGCCTTAAAGGACAGACGAAGAAGTGCGAGGCTAGCTGCAAGGGGAAACGTTGAGTCTTTGCAGGATTCAGATGACAGCCCCTAATCTCCTAATAAATCACCAGCAGAGCGGTGAGTGAGTTGTGGGAGCAACGTAGCATATTGTCTTTGCGACCACTCTGGCATCTTGGCTTGATTCCTGATTTCTTGACCCTGGTTGGACTACTGTTGATCTGTTTTCTGGACTCTTTGACCCGGCTTTGACTTCTCGCTGACCTACTTGTTACCACCCCTGACCTGGCTTTGGATTGGAATATCGGTTGTCTTCTGGCTCCAACTCTGACTTCGTCAAACGGACTCCTGGTTTCGCTCTCTCGGCTTTTCCCTGCAGCATGACTTCTGGCTGTATCTGTTGCTAAGCGTACAGCTGGTGAGTGCATTCCTGCCTTCAGCTCACAGCAGAGACTCTGTGTAACCTGATACCCGTGACAGGCCAGCACACATACATACACACACATACACACACATACACATATACATTTATATTATTATATTATATTATATTATATTATATTATATTATATTATATTATTATATTGTTTTCCATTTTTTTTGTATTTTTTGTAAAACGTTTTAAAGTAAATAAATAATGATAATAATTTTAAAAGGCTCGCTATGATCAAATCTATATTTCAGAGGTTTTTTTTTCCAGAAAAGGCCCTGAGACAAGCAATGATTGCAGCTGAACTTCTAAGTGGCCTCAAGGTGGAAGTTGATTGTTTACCTGGAGAACTCAGTAGCCTCAGGGAATTGTGTTTTTTTCTTACACGAAACTCCCTTTGGAGGAGTTAGGAAAAAACTTTGGGCATGATACTAATATTCCCATTTCAGATCATCAAGAGGAAAGATTTAATCTAAGTGCTTACCCAGGGAACTGAGATTACCGAATTTGAGGGTGTGATGTGGACAACTTATTCAGGAAAAAACAAGACTCCCATATAGGCTGATCTGTTGGTTTCTCCAACAGACTTAGCAGGAAAATGTACTAGGCTTCATTCAGGTAAGTCTGGCATATCTGGGAATAATTTGGAGAGATGCCCACCAAGATTCTATGATTTCCACAGTTAGGACTTGACCAATTGTTATCTGGCCCTTTCTATCACATCTTATTGTAAAGGGTGTCAAAGCTATGCTCGCACCCATCCATTCTTGCCCTTCTGTGGATAGAAGAAGTTCCAAGGTTTTTGGAAGTGGTTCACTTTTCCAATTACTGCTTCCCTCCAGAGCAGCTCCATGCATCATGTGCATGGTGGCCACTTCTTCCCCCTTTCTCTAAAAGAAGGCAGGAGTCAATAGAGCCTTAGAATTTGAGTTGAAAGACAAAGTCGAGGTGTAGCTTCACACCACTGAGAAAAGGGGATAGTATCCTGGATCTAAGCAGAAGATGGCAACCCCCTGATGAGATGAGTCTCAGGAAGAACATTGGCTGAAAACATGCAGTTGCACAAGGGGAACAAGAGCAGATCCTTTCTGCTGCTCCACTGGCTGGAAATGTGGTCACTGAATTTTCCCTCAAATTGTAGCTTGATTTAAATTTAATTGATTTTTTTCATAGTTCTTCCCATTGTTCCACTGTTATTACTTCTTTAAAGTTTTGCATCCATTTTATCATGCAATGTTTAATTGGGTCTGTATCCATGTCACATTTGCATAAGAATTTGTAAATATGTCCTAATAAATTATCTTTATTCTGTATAAACCTTTCAAATTCTGCCATTATTCCCAGGGTCGTCGTCTCCTCCTCCTCCTCCTCCTCCTCCTCCTCCTCCTCCTCCTCTTCTTCTTCTTCTTCTTCTTCTTCTCTGAGATTCCTTTTTATTTTCCAATTTTTTACGTATACATTAACCAGGGTAGATTCCTACCTTCATTAACCAATTCCTATCACGTCTTAATTTGTTTCTTGAGTCGAGATATATCATACTGGCATACTGTATGTGATCAGATTTTTCTTAATATAATTGTCCTTGAAATAAGTGTTTGACCGTGATGCTAGTGGTGAAATTGTTGGACTGATCCTTGCATTTAACAGGCTTTCTCATATAATACATTCTTGTCTTCAGATTCTTGTCTTTTGTCTCCTTATATCATACATATCTATGGCTGAGCCTGCTCCTTCTGTAGTTGATATTCTGCTGTTAGGAAATTTTATCCAGTCTCTTATCCATGATAGACATCTTGCTCTGTAATATAATCTGAGACTGGGAAAAGCTAGTCCACCTCTCTCTTTCAAGTCTTGCAACATTTTGAATCTTACTCCTGGTTTTTTCCTACTCGGTGTAAATCTGTTAAATGTTCTTCGTCAATCCTGCAATTTTTTTATCTGGGATTTGAATTGGTGCCATTTGAAATAAGAATTTTTTCTTGTGTAATACATTTATTTTTATTGTCACCATAAGTCCTAGCCAAGAAAGATTTAAGCTTTTCCACCTCAAGATCTTGTTTTATTTCTTTTCAGAATTTGCTGTAATTGTTTTGAAATATGTATTTCTTGCATCCTGTCAAGTAAATCCTAAATATTTTATTGGATCTTTTGTTATCCCACAGCCAATCTCCTTTTTGTAAAAATTTTCTTCTTCAGAAGTTAAATGCCTAGTTGTTATCTTTGTTTCCTTTCATTGATTTTATATCCAGAAAATCAACCAAAACCTTTGATTATTTTCATCAACTGTCATATAGAGCTTTGTGGTTTCATAATTGTTAGTACTAAATCATCTGCATAACATTTCGCCTTGTATTCCTCTCCTTGAATTTTGATCCCGATTATCTGTGTATCTTTTTGGAACTCGTGGGCCCAGACTTCGGGAGCAATTACAAATAGTAAAGGGGAGAGTGGACACTCTTGCCTTGTGCCTTTGCTAATTAAAAAACTTGCAGAGTGTTCCTTTCATTGTGATCTTTGATATTTGCGTTTGATATATGCTCGCCACCCAGGGTTTTAATTTTTCTCTGGGATTCATTTTATTCTTTGAATTTCATTCATTGTCAGTCCATCTGTGCCTGGTGCCTTACCATTTTATATTTTCTTTATTGCTTCTTTGATCTCCTGAGTTGTTATAAATCTGCTTAATATTTGCCTATGTTCTTCAGTAAATTCTTTAGAGGCTCTGAGTTTTCAGTACAGGTAGTCCTCGCTTAACATCCATTTGTTCAGCAACCATTGGAAGTTACAATGGCACTGAATGAATGGACTTACAAATGGTCCTTGAAGTTCCGTCCATTGCAGCGCCCCCGTGGTTACGTGAACAAAATTTGGGTGTGGCCCGCATTTACCACCACACCACTGCCGCTGCCGTCGCCGTCCCCCCAGCTGTCCTTCATCATTGTCTTTGCCTGCCTGCCCTCTGTTGGGCTCCCCATCCTGGCCATGTGTGGGGGAGGCACCGTGGAAACGTCCCGCAGGCCGGTGGGGAGAGCTATGGGTGGGGGGATGCTGCGGGCAGGCACTAGGGAGTATGGGTGTGTGTGTGTGTGCTGCGCCGTGTGCTGCACACTGCACACCACTACCGGCTGGGGCCTTCTTTTGCACTGCCTTCTTTCGCGACAGACTTCTTTCACATGCTGGCTGGGGCCTTCTTTTGCACACCGACCAGGGCCGCCTTCACGAAAGGACCCGGCCGGCACTGGCACACAAGAAGGACCCAGCCGGCATGTGAATGATAGTTATGACTGGCCATTGCAGCACCCCTGTGGTCACACTTGGCAGCCTGCCCGCATTTATGTCTGCAGTGGAGGCGTCGCGAAGGGCCAGCAACTGCCTCAGCCGGGCACACCTCATCAGCAGTGGGAGGAAGAATATGGTGAAGGTCAGCTGGAGGGGCCAGGGGGCAGCAGGGGTAGATGGCGGCAGCTGAGTGCAGGGCAGCCAAAAGGGCAAATGGGGAGAGATAGGCGGGGGGGGGGGAGTTGAAGCGGAGGCAACCGCAGCAGGGCGGCAGGGCCTTGTCTGTCGAAGGGAGCTCGCTGGAGCCGGCCGGGCGGGGAGGAGGCAGCAGGACAGAGTCAGCAGTTCGTACAGGGCAGGAGAAGTGTGAGGTCCTCACCTAACGACTGCAACTGGGACTACTGAAACTGCTGTTGCTAAGCGGTGCGGTCACGTGATGTTTCCCTTAATGACTGCTTCACTTAGCGATTGAAATTCTGGTCCCAGTTAAGGTCATTAAGCAAGGACTACCTGTAATTCCTTTTAAAAAATGGCAAATTCTTATGTTATTTCCAATCTTGTGTATATCAGTTTGTTCTCTTTCTCTATTGCTGTTATTGCCCTTCTTTCTAATTTGATATGCCACAAATTTTCCTGGTTTGTTTGGATTTTCAGAATGATTTGGTTTGACATATTTTATCTTCCTTTGGAGTTTTGCCATTTCCAATCAATGTAATTGCTGTTTAACTATTTAACTCCTTCAGTGCTTGTCAGCCTGGATTAGGTTTATGAATCTGTTCTAATTTCTTTATTTTCTCTTCTGCTTGTGATTTCTGTCTATTACATTATCTTTTCTGGTGTGCTGTAAGACTTATTAAGATTCCTCTCATATAAGCTTTACTTGTCTCCCATATAGCTGACATCTCTGCAGTTGTATTTATTTAGAAAACAAACATTTTAATTCTTCTTTGCATTTCTGCAGTATGCTTTCTTGAAGTAACAGTGCATTATTCATCCTCCACCTGAAAGGCGATTTTTCTCCCTGAAACCAAGATATTAGAATTGGAGCAGAGTTAGGTCAATCTCGTGGCAGGGTTTTTTTGTAGTGTTTTTATTACTCTGAAGCACCTAAGCCAAGAGTTAAGCTAAGAAAGCGTGGCTGAGAGGGTCCTTGACTCCTCCAGGTTGCACTTCATCATCGAGCACCCACACAGAAGTGGGTGTTTTGAAGCTTTTCTTCAAAAGCTGACTGCCTGACTCTCAGTGCAGTCATCCCCACAACCCCCCACCTTTTCTTGCAGAGGAATTTAAAGGATCTGTAAAAGTACTAACCATTGGATTATTGTTGTTTCGGATTACACAGTCAAAACCACCTACCTGCTTTGGATTACAACTATAACTATTTTGATTACCTTCTTAATGATTTCTGAGTTGTGCCAATGTAGTGGGAAGGGTAGGAAAAAGGGAGAGAGGACTGGATTGCAGCAATAAATGGCCATTGTCAGGGAGATAACAGGCCGGGAAGGAGGGGGCTCCCTCCAGGAAGGGAAACGCATGCGCAGTACTGAATCTCTATGTTTCCCTCCCAAGAGGTTGAAGAAAGCCCCGCCCTAGGTTTGTGGACTTATTCTTTGGGCATCGCCACTTCATGTTAGTCAAGATGGATTCTGTTAGGGTAGTAGGATAATAAATCACTAGAGCTTGATTCCAGCCTCAGCGTGTTATTTCTACGCCCGAAGTCAGGACAGCCATGGTGAGAACATTTCTTTTACAAAAGAACTTTTGGCTAAGATGAGCTCTAGAATGGACAGCATTTGATCACAGATTCTGTTGAGCTCCCACAGCAGCTAGACTTGAACAACTGAATAATGAAGATTTGGATAATTAACACCATTTGTCAATTGAAGTGATTTTTGAGTTTTAACTAATTGCTTTTGTATATGATTGTTAACTTACAGTGAACTATGATACTGGAGTCAACACATATAAACACAATCTATATATAGTTTTGTATAAATTGGTAAAATTTGATGGGGTAGCAGAGCGGGGAAGGGAAGGGAAGGGAAGGGAGAGGAGAGGAGAGGAGAAACATGTAAAAGGATTCTGGAATGGATGGTTTATAGGAAAATGGCAATAGAAAGCAGATTGTAAAGGAGGTTTAAATATTTGGACAGAAGGTAATAACATAGTGGAGCCGTTGGCACTCAGCTCAGAGATTCAAAAAGATCTCTGAAATTATTTTATTTAACAAAAGAAACTTAATGTATTTTGTTTTTTATGATTAATTTTTCATCAACAATGTATTGCGCACTAACTACAATTTCTGTAACTTCTTTGTCCATCTACTGATATATTTTTGCATCAATTCTTTTCTTTTCTTTCTTTCTTTCTTTCTTTCTTTCTTTCTTTCTTTCTTTCTTTCTTTCTTTCTTTCTTTCTTCTTTCTCTTCTTCATTTTCCCCTTTTCTTAAAAAAAGGATTAATAAAAATGATTTAAATCATTAAAAAATATGGACAAAAGGTAAGAGTAAGACATCTTACCATCCCTTCCTTATTTCCAGATATTGAAAACGTTTTCAGGATAAATTCTACATTGGCACAAAGGAGAAAAATACCTCAAGACATCCTTGTAAGATTCCTAGATAAATGAACAAGAGAAGCAAATTTACAACTGCAGACACCCTTAACTAGTGTTTCTCAACCTTGGCAACTTTAAGATGTGTGGAATTCACCTCCCAGAATTCCCCAGCCAGCAGAAATACTGCCCTTAACTACAGAAGGGAAGCAAATCCAAATATTTCAAGATGTCTCTCCAAGTATGCTAAGAAAAAGGGAAGAAATTGCATTTCTCAAAGGAATGCTAGGAATTAAGTAAATGAAAAATTCTGTTTGCACTGGAAGTCTTTTCAGGAATGAAAAAAAATAAGCATTAGGATAACTAAAGAGCCCCCCACCCTCTTGTACAAAAGAATGCTAGAGAAGAAGAAGAGGGGAAACTTGGTATAGCTGCAGCATTAACCTTAAACTAAAATGGACAAGACAACATTGATCTCAGTAAGTGCACATGGATTAAATTAACCTTATACAGTACATGAAAGCAGAATGTTAATAAACACAATATATGCCTCCTTTATCCTGCGTCCTGTCAAAACAAGGTAAACCCCTTCAAATCTAGAATGTCACGGTGTCTATGTGAGCAAGTCCATGCAGTTTTCTTGGCAAATATGTAGAAGTGATTTGGTATGACCTGTCCTAGGAGGTTTCTCCAACTTCACAGTCCAGCCTTCCTTGGGGTCTTCCCTCCAAATTCTACTCAGCCCCAACCCCCCAAACATCTGAGTCTGATATGGTCAGTCAAGTACTGCCACATGACGAGACCTCCCTGCAAAACACATGGAGTACATCTAATTCAAGCATGCATCCTGTACATATTTATGGAATGTTTAAAACTAGAAGCTAAACTAAAATCAGTTTGGGACAAAATTAGCAACAGCATACCAAATATGTAAAAGGGTTTTCAACACATGCTTCAAAATCATAGCATGAATTCTCTATTCTGGGGCTGGAAACTGCCGAATTCTGACTTCTCTTTCCTCTGTAAACAGGTTATGCTTATGAAAACAATGGAAGTGGAAGGCAATCGGACATTGGTTACTGATTTTGTCTTGGTTGGGTTTACAACAGACCCATTTCTACGCATGATATTATTTGTGCTGTTCTTGGTCTCCTACACCCTAACCCTGACTGGGAACCTGGGCCTCATGGCTCTGATCTACCTAGACTCCTGTTTGCACACACCCATGTACTTCTTTGTGGGCAACCTTTCCTTTCTGATGTCTGGTATTCCTCGGTCTACACTCCTCGGATCTTGTCTGACTGTGTGTCCAAGAACAACCACATGTCCCTTGCTGGTTGTGCAGCCCAATTGTTCTTCTCTGCCGGCTTGGCCTACAGTGAATGCTTCCTACTGGCCTTCATGGCCTATGACCGCTTTGTGGCCATCTGCAACCCACTCCTCTACACCACTGCCATGCCCAAGAAGCTCTGTGTCCAGCTGGTGGTAGGAGCTTATGCAGCTGGCTTTGCCAATGCCATTGCACACACCGGTAACACCTTTCGGCTACGCTTCTGTGGGGAAAATGTCATCAACCACTACTTTTGTGATGTGCTACCTCTTCTGAAAATGTCCTGTGATGATATTGGGGTCTATGAAGTCATCCTGACTGCTCTCATAGGTTGCAATTGGCTGGTAACCACAGCTATCATTCTGAGCTCCTACATTGGTATTGTGGGAGCCATAGTCCGTATCCGTTCATCCGCAGGGAGACGCAAAGCTTTCTTCACTTGCTCATCCCACCTAGTGTCAGTCACCCTCTTCTATGGCTCCATTGTCATCATGTATTCCAGACCCAAGTCTCAACATACCCCAAATTGGGACAAGGGAAATGTGTTGTTCTATACAGTAGTCAACCCTCTGGTCAACCCTTTCATTTATAGCTTACGCAACAAAGATGTGAAGGCAGCCTTCAAGAAAGTCTGGGGGAGATTCACAGCACCCAAATGAATGGCATTGATACTGTCTTTCTCCAGATTGGATTTCAGATGAAAAATTAACCCCCTGCCTGTAGTGTCACCCTCCCTCCCTCCCTCCCTCCCTCTTTCTTAGTAAGAGATGGCTGAGAGAGCCAGTAGACCAGAGAGATCTTCAAAAGATCTTCAAAGATCTAACTTCAAAGATCTGCTATCCTCAAAATCTCCACATTTATTTCTCTCAGTGGGCAATTGTTTCTCATGCACAGATCTCCTCAGTCCTCTTCCTGCCAGGCAGCATCTTCAAAGTATAGCACACAGTGAGGGAAATAGAATAAAACAGAGCAGGCATGATCAGAATGAAATCATTGGATAATGATAAACTAGAAAGAAAGTTTGGGCCTTGGGAAAGATGGACAGTTATGGATTAAAGGTGTGCTTAATCCTCTCACAATCTCTACCCACAATTTGGAAATTACCTTAGGGCCCTTCACACAGCCACATTCACATACTTATTCCTCCACTTCTTGCATTATAAAAAAAAGTATGCTAGCGTAAATTGTACTGCCCCAAGCCCTGAGTCCTATCCTATCTCAGCAATCTGGCTGGCCAACCTTTCCAGGTTTCACGTGGAATGATATAAAGGCAGTCATTGGTGTACTTCCCCCGCTTCATTTCATCCCCCAACAAATATCACCCATTGCCAGCAATAAGGCCCCTGGAGGAATCTTGAAAGGGGGAGAAAGTCACATTTTGTCTCCCTAATTCACAACTTGAACTTTGATGTTGGAGAAGAAATAAATGGATCATCGAACCAATAAACCCAGAGTTCTCACTCAAGGCAGAAATTACCAGGCTGAAATTATCCTACTTTGGACACATTATGTGAAGGCCTAGCTCTCTGGAGAAGGCTCCAAAGCTGGGAAAGGTTGAAGGAAAGGAAAGAAGAGGATGACCAGCAGAAAGGTGGATGGGTGGACAGTTGGAAGACCAAAGGACCAGGTTAGGGACAGATTATCATGGAAAAAATCTATCTATGTCAGGGCTTTCCAAACCTTTTACGTTGGCGACACACCAACGGCAGCATGCGAAAGCCCAGAAGCGCCGCCACGGCAGTGGCAGCACTTCCGGGTTTTCACGCGCCACTGCTGCGGCACTTCCAGGTTTTCACGCACCACCATCGTGGTGCTTCTGGGTTTTTGCGCCCCACAGCGGCGGCAGCGCTTCCGGGCTTTCACACGCCGCCACTGTGGCGCTTCCGGGTTTTCATGTGCCGCATTGGCGGCGTCCTGGTGTGCCGTGTGAAAACCCGGAAGCGCTGATGGCCCGCTGCTGCTGCTGCACGCAGCAGCAGCAGCGCACCATCAGCGCTTCCGGGTTTTCACGTGACACACCTGGGCCCCGCAGGCAACACAGTACTGTGTTGCAACACACAGTTTGGAAAGCTATGATCTATGTGGTCGCTAAGAGTCAACAACAACTTGATGGCACGTTATCAGTTAATCAATTCAAAACATTGGCAATATAACCATCCTAAGCATATTTTGATGGCTCGATATTAACCAGATGCTTGACTCCTTCCAAGAACCTGGGACACTTTCATCGTTGATGAAGTCAACATATAAAGCTAAACCAAAATCATATTTCTATCAAAAACTTAAGAATATTGATTGATTTGATTTGATTTGATTTGATTTGATTTGATTTGATTTGATTTGATTTGATTTGATTTGATTTGATTTGATTTAAAAGATTTGTATCACTGGCCATCTTATGTGTAATAACTCTGGGCAACTCACAAAACCATAATAAAATTAAAGTAAACAGTAAAACCAACATCCAGAACAGCCAAAAACAAATCCCAATTACCAATCCCATCACCAATTATAAACAGAATAATTAGCTCCAGCCTCACATCATGTCAGTAATATTCCTAAAGTTGATATGTTATAGCTCATGGATTAAAGAACTGGAACATCCAACAATAGGACATCAATAGTTGCAGATCTTTAAAAACTGTCAAATTTGTTTCAGTGGATTCAAGATTAAAATTGATTCATCAAAAGATTTTACTCTGAGTTTACTGGATACCCCAAAGAATCAACATGAAAGATGGATGTCAGATTTTCTTTTTTGGTAATGTAAAAAAATTGAGGGGTCATTGACTCTTATGATTTGGTCTTGTGAATCATTGACATATCTTTGGAATAATATTTTAACATGTATAAGTAGATTTATGGTGAAATGATAATTATATTAAATTGTCAGGTTTCTGTGATGAACATACTGTGTATACACATTTTCTGTTTAATCATTGTCACAGGCTGAGGACATGAGATCATGTACCACTTCTAAACTGACCTGATTTGGTGGAAAGAAATCATCATCTTCAAAGGAAGAAGGAAGGCCCTCCATAAACTTAATAGATGGAAATGTATTAAGCAGGTCTTTATACAGAGGATGGCAACAACTGTAAAACCATACAATATTTAAAGGCATTTGAGACAACACAGCATCACCGTGTTCTAACATTTGTTTGATAAAAAATTATTGTCCGGAATTGGATGTCCCACTTCTAATATAAGGGAAAGATTTTCCAACTGTACCATTTTTCCATCGTGTTTAATAACCGTAAGGAAGCATACAGCAATCCTCATCCCTTAGTGCCCTTTCACTATATACTACTGTATCTTGAGAGTTTTTCTGAGTACCTGTCTTTCTGGTGCCCACTATTTCTTAACCTAACAATCCCGGGGTGTTCTACCTTTATCTCTTTCTTACCCTCCTCCTCAGAAGGAAATAAAATGTTATACAGGGCATGCTTCAAAATGTTTATGTGTGTGAGTATTCATGTTTTCAGTTCAACTTTGCAAAGCTATGTGTGCCTGTATATATATGGATGTTTCCTGCTAAAAATTTGCCAAACTATGTGTCTTTCACTTTTAGAAAAGGTAAAAAGTTCAAAAAGATATTTTTTATGCATTCAAGGAAGTGATTTTAAAAACCACATAAAAATAAAAACTTTTTTTTCTTTTTAGAAAAGGGAGTAAAGCAGGTTGTGGCTTTAAAAAGGGCGTGTTTTTCTTGCATTTAAGGAGCTGATTTTTAAAAATCCACAAAAATTAAAACATCATTAGGCTTCTCTTTATTTCATAATGCACAAACTGGAGCTCATTTCCAAAATATTATGAAGCCTAGGGTTCCGATAATTATTCACTTTAGTTAGGACCATGGTTCAGATTCAATGGTTCGTTTCACTCTGGGGTTGACTAGTAGCTTTCTTAGTAATCCCTTCCTTCCTTTTTTTCTCTTCAGTTTGTTACTGTTTTCTTTTATTGTTTTCTTTTGTTATTTTCTTTCTGATTTTCTTTTTTGTATTTTTCTGTAAAACTTGTTTAAATAAATAATTAAATAATTATAATAATTTAAAAAGGCTGACCATTATCAAGGCTACACTCCACAGTTTTTTTTCCAGAAAAGGCCCTGAGACAAGTGATGATTGCAGCTGAACTTCTAAGTGCCCTCAACTGGAAGATGATTGTTTACCTGGAGATCTCGGGTAGCCTCAGGGAATGGTGGTTTTTCCACTTTCTTTTCTTAGATGAAACTCCCTTTGGAGGAGTTAGGAAAAAACTTTGGGCATGATACTAATATTCCCACTTCAGATCATCAAGAGGAAAGATTTAATCTAAGTGCCTACCCAGGGAACTGAGATTGTCTAATTTGAAGGAACACTGTGGTCACGTTACTCAGGAAAACACAAGGCTCCACAAAGGCCGATCTGTTGGCTTCTCCAAACAGACTTAGGGGGAAAATGTACTCCACTTCATTCAGGTAAGTTTGGCATCTCTAGGTGTAATTTAGGGAGATTACCCCCAAGATTCTATTATTTCCCCAGTTAGGACTTGACCAATTGTTATCTGGCCCTTTCTGTCACATCTGATTGTCAAGGGTGTCAAAGCTATGCTCACACCCATCCATTCTTGCCCTTCTGTGAATAGAAGAAGTTCCAAGGTTTTTGGAAGTGGTTCACTTTTCCAATTACTACTTCCCTCCAGAAGCAGCTCCATGCATCATATGCATGATGGCCACTTCTTCCCCCTTTCTCTAAAAGAAGGCAGGAGTCAATAGAGCCTTGGAATTTGAGTTGAAAGACCAAGTCCAGGTGTAGCTCTGAGAAAGGGACAGGGGAAGCTTTTCACAGCACTTCTTTGAAATGTTCAATTGCCTAAACTGCTGAGTTTCCATGAAGTGGAAAGAGAGCTGTTCACACCTCTGAGGAAAGGGGATAGTATCCTGGATCTAAGCAGGAGATGGCAACCTCCTGATGAGATGAGTGTCAGGAAGAACGTTGGCTGAAAACTTGCAGTCGCACAAGGGAAGAGAGGGCAGATCTTTTCTGCTGCTCCACTGGCTGGAAATGAGGTCACTCAGTGGCACCGGGGTGGGGCTGGGGTATGTCAAAGAAGGAAGCAGTTTACAAAACCACACCAGGCACCTTACCTTGTTGTTGCTTGTGCTTAAGTGATGTGTTTTCAGGGATCGCTTGAATGGCAGTCAGAGTGGAGCAGCCAACTTCAGGCAGCCAATTTGGGACTCTCATTAAAAGGGAGAAAATATTTCTCCTTTCTTTTTCCCACGCTTGGGGGGGAATCCTGTTTGGATTTTTTACCTGGGGCATGCCTGGTTATTCTGGTGAAATTTGGAGAGGGAAGCTCTACCCCAATTATACAGTTTGGGGACAAAGAGAACAACTTAGTTAAAGTTGGTATAAATACAGTTTTCTGAAATTTCATAGACAAAGAGTAGTGCATGACAGTGAAACCAAGGATTAGTCTCAGTGCTCTGGAAAACTGGGGATTGTATGGCTGAGAGAAGCTTCCGAGATGGTACAGGAAATGTTTGAATGGTCTTATTTTCTGGAGGAGGGTTTCAAGGGTCCAGAAAGATTAGGAGTTTTTCAACAAAGAGTTGCATCATCTTATCATATAACTTGGAGATCAGGATATTTTAGGGATTAGAGGAAAGAGAGAGATTTGGGCATGGGGTGGCTGAAGCTAACTAAGGAGTCTGGATGCATTAAGCAGGTAAGCTGTAAAAGGTTGATCCCTGAAGGTGTCACAGAATAAAATAATGAATTTCAGTAGCACAGTAGAGATACAGTCATTACTATAGTGCAAGCATTAAAGATGACCCCTAATGTCACTCTGGTTTTGTGAAGTCCATTAACTCTGCCTTTCCCAATTTGGTTTCTGCTATGTGTATTAAGTTTACAGCTCCAGAATTGCCAGCCAGCCTAAGGTTTCCCCTCTGCTATTTTGAAATAATTCTGCTTTGGGGAATTGCCCTCCAGTCAATTGTGTTGAGCGTAAAAAAAAAAATTCTTATGTGACCTAGCATCTTTGGTACCAAGTATTCTCTTTCAGGGGTGTCCTATACCCACATATTTGGAAGTAATTCATACTGGATTCATTATGGGGCTTATGCCTAAAGATCTGCATAACACTGTAAATTAAACGCCTCCATGTGCCCCCATCCTTCATTTAAGAAAATCCTCAGCTCCTTGTAAGCCTGAAAATCAGCAGGGATGTCAACTAAATTGGCATTAATGTCAACAAAAAAAATATAAGTGCAGATCTCAGATTTATTGAACAAGTATCCTCCCCAGCATTTAATGGCTCCAAATGTAATGCTCCATTATGCAAGTGATGTGAAAGAAACAGGTTAACACTGACAGGAAACAAAGGATAACAGAACACCACCCAGGAGATGGTTTGGATATCTGGAGACATTTCAGCCTTCACCAAAAAGCAGCAGACGAAGCCATCCCAGGGAGCAAATCGGTGAAGTTGCACCCCAGCCAGTTGCCTTCTAGATGTGTTGCACTTTTGGCCACTTTGGCCATGCAGTGAACATTCTGGATGAGCATTATGGGAACTGGTTTCAGTATATCAGGGAGGGGGAAACCAGGTGAAGAATGCTTGGTTGAAGTATTTGATTCTTCAACATTAGAAAGGTAACAGTGCAACAACAGAACATTAACTGAATGAAATTGTTGCTTATGAAATAGAGCTGAAGTTGTATATAAAGCTTAGCTGATGCACGAAGGTCCAAATGTCATTAATAATAGTGATATTGGCAGTAAATTGGAGGACATTTGATGATGAAATATTAATAGTAAACTTGAAACTATGGAATCCAATACTAATGTTGCCAAAGCAGATTTGGGTGGGGAGAGTCATGAGCCTAAAAGCAAGGCTGAGAATGGGGACTGGGAGCATCTTCACATACTAATTCGATACAAGTTGTCAGTTTTGTGAGTGCGAGCTCCTCGGATGAGCTAATTTTGTATATATGGCAGAGACCATCTTCTCTGAATGCAGAACATGGATGGGGTGACCTTCATCCTTCCAATTTGAGATTTCCATTTGTCCATAAATGGCATGGAATAGACTGCCAGGGTGGTATATCATTACCATGAATGCAAAGGCCCAGGTTCAAATCGTACTCAGATATGAAGTTCACTGACTTTCAATTCCATCACTTTCTCTTACTCTGTCCTACCTCACAAGATTGTAGGGAAAAAAATATAGGGAGGGACCAGGTGTGCCTTGAGATGATTGGAAAGATTTTAACAACAGATAAATTAAAGAAAGTAAGAATCCCCGGTTAGTACAATGATTGGTGAAGATTCATTTAGGCAGATGCAGACTTTCTAAAAAGATATGCTCATCTGTTTAAAAATTTACACAATGGATGCATCAGTTCCTTGACAATTATGAGGAAATGTTTCCTCTGGCGGTCAGTTGCCAGAGTGCACAGTTTTCAGTTGTTTTTGCAACGTTTAAAACATTTGGACTAGATTTGAATTATTCCAGAATAAAGTCCACTCTTGACTTGCCTTGTAAGATGCTGATTCAACTGTAGTTGATATGAAATGTTATACCTAATTTTTCCCTTCTTTGTTTTTTACAGTTCGAAAATCCATCCATCGCTGTAAAACCCACAGGTACAAAACTGGTCCTTCAGATCCTCAGGTATTTATGCATGACCTTTTCTTCACTTGCAGTTCATGTTTGCAGCAGAAGGCCCTACCACATCCATTGTTCCCCCATTACACGACAGTGGCCTCATCTTGTCTGGAGCACAGACTTTAAATAGTGTCATGCCTCCTCTCCCCACCATGAAGTCCACCCCTCGCCTATACTCCGTTGCAGCAAGAGTGCCTCTAGGCTTCGCTGTTTCTTTTGCCAAGAGATCAAGAGGCCTTCTTCTCCATCTCAATCCGATAAAAGGTACTAGAATGATTTTGTTTATTTTAATTTGGGATGCTAGATATTGGATCGTTTTAATCTCTCCTTCTTTCCTTTTTCCTGTGCGGCCCCACAACAAATAGGGTTTAAAAGTGATTTTATAATTCACGTTGTTCTCTTTCAAAAACCCTGTAGTTGCTAAGGTACCCTGTATTTCCTGCCTACATATGATTTTGTTATTCTTGTTAGAAGCAGGGGTCTCATTCTGGGCTGGCACTCAGATTTACATCCTCTCTGTTCTGAGCCTTGGTAAAACCTTGGGGTTTATTTTATATGTAGTGCACATGAAACCTAATTTGTCACCAGGAAGGACAGACTGTAAGGCCAACTCCTGGCTGGAGATGGATGCCCTGCAGAACAAAGATGCTGTCTGTCAACACTGATATCTGAGCAGACGGCAGTGAAGCCCCGTAATCATATCACCATTTAACAATGTCCAATCAGCTAATCTAAATGTCTTGGATCCACTAAGGGAAGTCTTACACTAAACTCTCCCTTAAATCATTCAGATACAACTTCAGCATGGGAAATCATTGCCCAGACTTTTTTTATTTCCCCTCTGTGGCAGAACAGCAAATCCAAATCATCAACACACCAAAAGAGTTTTCAAAGAGTTTTACTTAAGGTCGTATTCAAGCAACAATAGCAAAACAAATGAGAACTAAATAAATCAGTGTAGAGGACACAAAGAAGAAAAGGATACAACAAAGCATTCAGAATATCCAGGTTAAGTCCCAAATCACCCTCTACTGTAGCATTTCTCTAAATGAGAGTCATTTCCTATGCTTGAAACATAAATCAATACAATACCTCAAGCAAGGTCAAAAGTTGAGCAGAAGACAATACTGTGTTCTCTACAACATATACTGTATGTGCCCATGCTATATAAAACGGTTTCCCTGGGTCAATGCAGATTCAATTCTATAGCATTCGTATAAGTTTTGGATATAAGGCCTTCTTAACAAGAGTCTCTGGGAGTCGGGCGGCATATAAATTTAAATTACTATTACTATTACTATCATCATCTTTACGATTTCAGGCCATGAAATTCCCAAGCATCACCTTTTTTATTATTTTCCCAGAACTTGGGTAGATGGAGGGATTGTTGGCAGAAGACCTTTCCTGTGGAATCAGGGAGAGGTTTGTCAAAGGCCTCAGCTGACTTGACGATAATTTAGTATCGTTCTTCCAGTTGACAAAACTTGCAATCAAGGGGGTTGGCTAGGAGGAGAATTCTCTCCCCCTGACCCTCATCACTGATCCATAACTCTTACTAAGGTTTCTAGCAAGCTGAAATGATAAGCACATGGGCAGAGTAATCCAAAAAGAGCAGGGAAGGAGGAATCCATGTGGAATATGTGTCTCCTTTGCCCTGTGCCTTGTTAGAAAAGGTAAGGTGTCCTTCAAGTCCAGGTTGACTCTTGGTGTCTCCATGAGCACGTCCATGCAGATATCTTGTCAAATACGTAGGAATGGTTTGTCACTATCTGTCCTAGGGGGTTTCTCCAACTTCACAGACTAACCTTCCTCATGGTCTTCCTCCAAATTCACCTCACCCTTAACCCTCCTAAAAGTCTGAGAGCCAATAACGTCAGTCAAGTACTCACATATGCTGAGACCTGCATTCAGAAAGGGTTGGCAAAACACAGGGACTGTATCTAATTCTAACCTGCATCCTATAAAAGTTTATAGAACATTCAAAAAGCAGAAGCAAAATCAGTTTGGGGCAACAATGGAAAAATCGTACCGAAGGTGTTGGGGGTTCAACACATCCTTCAAAAGGTTTGCATGAATTCTCTATTCCTGAGGTGAAAACTGCAAATGCTTACTTCTCTTTCCTTTGTAAATAGGTTATGCTTATAAAAACGATGGAAGTGGAAGAAAATCGGACATTGATCACTGACTTTGTCTTGGTTGGGTTTACAACAGACCCATTTCTACGTACAATCTTCTTTGTGCTATTCTTGGTCTCCTACACCCTAACCCTGACAGGGAACGTGGGCCTCATGGCTCTGATCTACCTAGACTCCCGCTTGCATACACCCATGTACTTCTTTGTGGGCAGCCTTTCCTTTCTGGATGTCTGGTATTCCTCGGTCTACACTCCTCGGATCTTGTCTGACTGTGTGTCCAAGAACAACCACATGTCCCTTGCTGGTTGCACAACCCAGTTCTTCTTCTCTGCTGGCTTGGCCTACAGTGAGTGCTTCCTACTGGCCTTCATGGCCTATGACCGCTTTGTGGCCATCTGCAACCCACTCCTCTACACCACTGCCATGCCCAAGAAGCTCTGTGTCCAGCTGGTGGTAGGAGCTTATGCAGCTGGCTTTGCCAATGCCATTGCACACACCGGTAACACCTTTCGGCTACGCTTCTGTGGGGAAAATGTCATCAACCACTACTTTTGCGATGTGGTACCACTTGTGAAGATAGCCTGTGATGACACACAAGTGTATGAACTCATTCTGACTGCTCTCATTGGTAGTAATATGTTAGGAACCACAGCTATCATCATAAGCTCCTACATTGGTATCGTGGCAGCCATAGTCCGTATCCGTTCGGCCGCAGGGAGACGCAAAGCCTTCTTCACTTGCTCGGCTCACTTGGTCTCAGTCACCCTCTTCTATGGTTCCATTCTTATCATGTACTGCAGACCCCATTCTCAACACACTCCAAATTCAGACAAGGCAAATGCGTTGTTCTATACAGTAGTCAACCCTCTGGTCAACCCTTTGATTTACAGCTTACGCAACAAAGATGTGAAGGCAGCCTTCAAGAAAGTCTGGGGGAGATTCACAGCACCCAAATGAATGGCATTGATACTGTCTTTCTTCAGATTGGATTCCAGACAATGAAATTAACCTGCTACCTCTAGTGTCAGCCTCCCTCCCTCCCTCCCTCCCTGATGATGGAGAGAGAAAGTAGACCAGAGAGATTATTTCAAGGATTAGCCACTATTTTCAATTCTCAAAATCTCCACACTTACTTCTCACTGTGGACACCTATTTCTCATACATTCATCTTCCCATTTCTCTTCCTAGTTGACAGCATCCTCAAAGTATGATACACAGGGAGAGAAAGAGAATGAAACAGGGCAGGCACGATCAGAATGAAATCATTGGACAATGATAAACTGGAGAGAGAAAAATTATTTCCAGGGAAGAGATGGTGAACTGAAGACGGTTCCACTAAATGTGGAGCCGATGACCACGGCATAATGAAGAGCCGGCAAGTAGATCAGCTCTTCATAATTCCTCTCCAGACAAGGATAAGACTTGAGATTGCCCACAAGTGTTCCAGACAGTTGTTCCTCGTGAAGAGACAGCAAGACAGAGGTCTCTGGCGGGTTTATTGCTCTGGGAGATGAGGAAATAGCCATCTTGCTCAAACCATGGTCAGTGCCTTCAAAAGGACGCTGGGTTCCCATACTTCCTTTTCTAATTAATCACTTTCAGAAATTGCTTGTTAACTGCTTTTCAGGTATTAGGAACCTTTGGATTGACAAGTCTGAAAACACTGGGTGAGTTTCCTTCAACCCTTAGCAAAAGTTTTACATACAAGTTTCAGGATTTTATAGAATCCTCTCTCTCTCTCTCTCTCTCTCTCTATATATATATATATATATATATATATACATACATACATATATATATATATATATATATACACACACACACACACACACACACACACACACACAGTATATGGGGGTGTGGTGGCTCAGCGGGTAAGATGCCAGGCTTGTCGATTGGAAGATCGCAAGTTCGGAGGTTCGAATCCCTAGCCCCGCATGACGGAGTGAGCTCCCGCACTAGCCCCAGCTCTTGCCAACCTAGCAATTTGAAAGCATGCAAATGCAAGTAGATTAATAGGTACCACTTCAGTGGGAAGGTAACAGCGTTCCATGCGCATCATGCCGGCCACATGACCATGGAAGCATCTTCAGACAATGCTGGCTCTTCCGCTAACAAACGGAGATGAGCACCGGCCCCTAGAGTCGGACATGACTGCAAAGGGAGAGAGAGAGAGAGAGAGAGAGAGAGAGAGAGAGAGAGAGAGAGAGAGAGAGATGGATTTGAAAAAAGATTTTGGAATTAATTATAAGAATCTGTCCTGTGGGAAAATGCTTTTGAAGGGATTAGCATAACCTCAGCCGTTTTTGCTTCTGTAACACGCTTGGGCCAAGAACTGCCATTTAGCATTTTGTAGGGGTTAGCATAACCAACGCCATTATGCTTCTGGAAAATGCTTGTGAAAAGGAATGAGGTGAAAGGGAACTAGGGAACTAGATAACGCACGACAAGGTTGTTTAGAATACCAGGAGACACGGAGACTGCTGAGCTCTGGAAATGCAAATACAGAGACCTTGTACGCTGTCTCACTAGGAGAGAGTTCGTTTATGCTTTCTTACTGAGCTTGGAAACCCTATATAATTGTTGGAGCTGCAATATGTGGGTGTGGATCTCTTCCCAGACACTCACTGCCATGGTGTCTGTAGAGATTCCACCCAGCTTTACTTGGCCAAGTAAACGCTGTTATTTTAACCTCCAAGCCTCGACTCAAGTCTCTTTTTGGCAATCACAGAAACTTGGGTAAAAAGTGTAAGCCAGGGACCTTACACTTTTGTTTTTAATTTAAAAAAAAAACACAATAGGATGAGACTTTGAAGGTTGGACACTAGAAGGAACTAGAAGGAACTAAAGATTACAATTAAAGGAGAAGAACATTTATATTTGACTTACTAATACAAAATGGAGCAAAGTATTTTAACATTGGTAAAATTGAAGGATATTTTTGAACAATGGACCCATAAGTTAGTTTTAAGAGAGCATGCCTCTATAGATAGACTGTGTTTAAAAGACGTTATGGAAGAGGAACAAGTTTTACTGGACAAGACTGAAACGGATCTGAAAGTGGATTTAAAAATGACAGGCTACAAGAATGATATGGAAAAAGATGCTACACTGGACATATAAAAAAAACTGGCTGATGTCTTAATGATTAAAAGGGATATACAAATAACAAACCAAGAGAGTGACCTGTATAATTTTCTTATATTGGATTTACAAAAGAGTCTTGTTAAAGCTTTGAAGACTTTTATGAGAAGGGACAAAGAAAAAATGAAAAGATATCAAGTTCTAGGACACTATTTAAAGATCAAGATTGTTAAAAGTAAAATGAAGGAATATAAAGTTGGTTTATTTGATCAATGTTAAAATAGATATATTGTTATCTATGGTAACCCTTAATGGACATTTGCTGACATCAGGACTGAATGACGAGGTTTTAAGGATTTGTTTATAGATAAGAGATGGGATAAGGGAAGAAGAGATCTTTTGTTGTATTTTAAGAGAAGTTGATAAGTTACTAAAATTATTTATACTTGTTGTGATGAAGGGGGAAGTCATTTCTTTATATATTTCTTTTCTTTTTCTTTACTATATTATTTTTTTCTTTCTTTTCTTTCTTTTCTTTCTTTTCTGTTTTCTTCTTTCTACGCCTTCTATTTTTTCTTTTTATTCTTTTTTAGTTTGTATTAGTTTTTTTAATCATTGTAAGTGTAATTTTTAATAAAATTACTATTTTTAAAAAAGATAAAAAGTTTGAGCCTTGGGGAGGATGGACACTTATGGATTAAAGGTGTGCTTAACTCTCTCCCAGGTTCTACCCCCCCATTTGGAAATTACCTTAGAGCCCTTCTCACAGCCACATTCACATACATGTTCCTTCACTCATGTGATTATAAAAAACAAATATACCAGCCTAAATTGCACTGCCCCAACACCTGAGTCCTATCCTGCCTCAACAATCTGGCTGGAAAGCCCTTACTGGTTTCACGTGGGATAATTTAAAGGCAGCAATTGGTGTATTCCTTCAGCATCACTTCCTCCCCCACCAAGAATCACCCATTGGCAAGAGAAAAAAACCAGCAATTACTTTATTTATTGAATGGTGGAGCTGCATAACTGAAGGAAGGTACCTGAGATATAGTGTTAGCCACCTCTCAAGTTACCCGAGTGACAGGATAGAGCCACAGTGTGCTTTGTGCCGGTAATCTGTCATTTAATCTATTGTCGAACATGGTGTTGCACTCTTTGTATTGGCTGAAGCAGGAAAGGGCTATTTCCCCCTTCTCTCTGTGCCCTTCCTCCTTCCCTGAGACCTTCAGCAATAAGGCCCCTGGAGAAATCCTGAAAGGGGGAGAAAGTTACAGGCAGCACCTCCATCTCTCAGAGACCAAGCAAGAGACACATGCACCATAAGCACACACACTTGCACAGACAACGGCTTCATCAGGAGAGGGCTAGTCCTCTTTTTTAATTACAGATCTCCCACTCTCAGACAATGAAGTCCACAGCCAAGGAATAGCTCCTATGACAATTACTTGATATCTTATTTCTGCAAAATATCCCTTTCTGAATTGAAGAAAGAAGCAGAGGCCTTGCCATCCTGCAGCTCCCAATGGCATCTTTTGGAAGCTCTTCCCCCTCTCTCCTCAGAACGTTGGGTGCAATTTGTTTTTAATTCAGACTTTTAAATTGTTTTAGCAGTTTTTAATTTGGTTCTTGTTGTTCTTGTATCATAGTTATTGTTTTAAGGCAGAGCTTTCCAAACTGTGTGTCGGGACACGTTAGTGTGTCGGCTGCAGTGTCTGGGTGTGTCCCGGCTGCTGCTGCCTCCAAGCCCTGCCAGGATTCTGCGCAGGTCCTAGTGCCTGCCTTGTGCCCTGCTGCCTCCAAGCCTGCCCTGCCAGGATTCTGCGCAGGTCCTAGTGCCTGCCTTGTGCCCTGCTGCCTCCAAACATGCCCTGCCAGGATTCCACGCAGGTCCTAGTGCCTGTCTTGTGCCTTGCTGCCTCCAAACTTGCTGTGATTCTGCGCAGGTCCTAGTGCCTGCCTTGTGCCCTGCCGTAAGAGTGTGTCGCGAAATGATGCCCTGCTGTAAGAGTGTGTCGCGAAATGATGCATGTCTAAAAAGTGTGTCACCAACATGAAAAGTTTGGAAAGCTCTGTTTTAAGGGCTGAGTTGTTCTTGTACAATTATTTAGAGATAATATATTAGAGTTATGTTGGACGCCATCTTGATTGGACTGTTCTGAAAGGCTGCTTAAATATAGATGATTATACCTTTGCTAAAAACATTATTTGTCATCCTCTATTAGAGTAATGGTACACATATGAATTTTCCATGTTGTGTTCCATTTCTTAGCTTATTATTACATGTACTGTACATTTCAGACTTTTTTTCCAGAAAAGGCCCTGAGACAAGTGATGATTGCAGTTGAACATCTAAGGCCCTCAAGGTGGAAGATGATTGTTTACCTGGAGAACTCAGGTAGCCCCAGGGACTGGTGGTTTTTTTCTCCTTTCTTTTATTTAGATGAAACTCCCTTTGGAAGAGTTAAGACAAAACTTTTGAAATGATACTAATATTCCCATTTCAGATCATTAAGAGGAAAGACTTAATCTAAGTGTTTCCACAGGGAACTGAGATTGCCTAATCTGAGGGAGTGATGTACTCATCTTACTCAGGAAAATACAAGACTCCCACATAAGCCAATCTGTTGGCTTGTCCAAACAGACTTAGCAGGAAAATGTACTTGGCTTCATTCAGGTAAGTTTGGCATATCTGGGAATAATTTGGAGAGATGAACACAAAGATTCTATGATTCCCACAGTTAGGACGTGACCAATACTCACATGGCCCTTTTTGTCACATTTGATTGCCAAGGCTGTTACAGCCATACTCACACCCATTCATTCCTGTCCTTCTGTGAATAGAAGAAGTTCCAAGACGTTCAGAAGTGGTTCAATTTCCTGACTTCTGATTCCCCCCAGAAGCAGGTAATTTGTATCGTGTGCATGGTGGCCATCAAGTTTCTTCACACTTTCTCTAAAAGAAAGCAGGGATCAATCCTGCCACTGACAAGGAACTTAGGATGTGAGAGACAAGACAAAGTCCATGTGTAACTCTGACAGGGAAGGCTTTTCACAGCACTTCTTTGAAATGTTCAATTACCTAAACTGCTGAGTTTCCATGAAGTGGAAAGAGAGCTGTTCACACCTCTGAGGAAAGGGGGTAGTATCCTGGATCTAAGCAGGAGATGGCAACCTCCTGATGAGATGAGTGTCAGGAAGAACCTTGGCTGAAAACTTGCAGTCCCACAAGGGAAGAGAGGGCAGATCTTTTCTGCTGCTCCACTGGCTGGAAATGAGGTCATTCAGTGGCACCGGCGTGGGGCTGGGGTAGGGGGTGGACCTGTATTTTGGGCCACAAAAAAAAGGTATGTCAAAGGAAGAAGCAGTTTACAGAACCACACCAGGCACCTTACCTTGTTGTTGCTTGTCCTTAAGTGATGTGTTTTCAGGGATAGCTTGAATGGCAGTCAGAGTGGAGCAGCCAATTTGGGACTCTCATTAAAAGGGAGAAAATCAGAGAACAACTTAGTCAAAGTTGGTATAAATACAGTTTTATGAAATTTCATAGACAAAAGCTGAAAATGAGAGTTAGGAACATGTCCAGACACTAATTTGATGCCAGCTTTGTGATTTCAAGCTCCTCAGATAAGTTAATTAAGCATAGATAACAGAGAATCTTCTCTGAATGCAGACTTTTACAGTTTTTCTTTTTTCTTAAGTTCTGTATTCTATCTTTTCTGTACTCTATACTTCGTATTTTAATTATACTTTGAAAATCAATAAGATTTTAAAACAAAAAAGAGAGTTCATCTTGTCCATTAATGGCATGTAATAGACTGCCTGGTTGGTATACTGTTACCATAAATGCAAAGATCCAGGTTCAAATGCTGTTCAGTTATGAAGTTCATTGACATACTTTTAATTCCATCGCTTTCTCTTAGTCTCTCCAACCTCAGAAGGTTGTGGTAAAAATAAATCGGGGGGAACCATGTGCAATGCCTGGACCCAACTGGAAAAAAACTAACTCAACAGATAAACTAAATTTAGTAAGAATTTCCAGTTAGTACAATGATTGCTGCAGGTTCATTTACACAGCTCCAGACCCTATCAAAATGCATTTCAAAGTCATTTGAATCTAGACATAAACCCTTAGTAGAACTAATTTTTATTTATCTGTTTAAGAATTTACACAACAAAAGGATCAGTTCCTTGCCAAGAATAGGGAAATGTTCCCTCTGGCAGTCACTTGCAATAATATATGGGGTTCAGGGTTTTTTTGCAGCATTTAAAACATTTGGGCTAGTTTAGAAGTATTGTTGGCTAAATCATTATTAAGTATTTAGTTATAAGGCTGGAAAGAGCATTTTATTTATCCTGTTCAACATTTACAATTTTTCCATTTTCCAGATTAGAATCCATTATTTACCTGCCTTGTGAGATGCTGATACAACTATAGTTCAGATCAAAGTTGTAGACATCGTTTTTCCCTCTTTGTTTTTTACAGGCTGAGAATACATCCATTGTTGTAAAGCCCATTTGTGCAAAACTGGACCTTTGGACCTGACCAGGTATTTATCCATGCCCCTTTCCTCGTTCAGCAGTGGGAGGCCCTGCCAAATCC
Organism: Charina bottae; assembly: GCA_023362775.1. Classification (NCBI taxonomy): domain Eukaryota; kingdom Metazoa; phylum Chordata; class Lepidosauria; order Squamata; family Charinaidae; genus Charina; species Charina bottae. Next base: position 198,238,082 of record JALMGJ010000001.1, on the reverse strand, counting down.
GGTGTTCCCCAAACACATGACAGTGGCCACATCTTGTCTGGAGCCCAAACTCTAAATAGTTTTATGCCTCCCCTCCCGACCATGAAGCCAACCCCTTGCCTATACTCTGTTGCCGCAAAAGGGCCTCTAGGCTTCGTTGTTCCTTTGGCCATTGTGGAAGTGATCAAGAGACTTTCTTCTCCATCTCAGTCCAATAAAACCTACTAGGATGATTTTGTTTATCTTAACTTGGGATGCTATGTATTGGACCATTGCAATCCCTCATCCTTTCCTTTCTGTTTTCCTTTGTGGCCCCTACAAAAATACTGTAAGCTTTTAAAATATTGGGATGGTTGACTATACCGATTAAAAGTGATTTTATAACACAGAAGATGGAAGGCCGTGATGTGTCTCTGAAGCCCAGAAATGGTGGAAGCCCTCCAGCTTAGGGTGCAGAACATGGACTTTGTATTCCCTCGAGGTCCAAGCTGCTGCTCTCATCTTCCTGCCCTTGATAGATTCTGTCCTTTGAACCCCTTGGCCTATCCTTGCTCAGGATGGCTCGTCTGTTTCAGCCACTTGCGCTCTTCACACAGGCGTGGTTAGACTTGCTTCACCAAGAGAAGCCCATCCTCGGCATAGTTGGGGATCCAGGCACTGATGCAGAGGTCCTATCACAGTCCTCAACAAGGTCCCCTCCCTGTGCCTCACCAGCTGCTTTCTTGTTTACATTCTTAGCCATTTAACTCTTTCTGCAAAGATGCTGAAATTATGTTGTTGGTCACACAGTCAGCCAGATGGTTAGACTGGTTTTGGCATTTTTATCCTCCTATCGAGTCCTTCCCAAGGACCTGGGATAGGCAGATGTTGTTTGATGGTGTTAAAGGTATGGTCGCAGGATGTAAGCTATTCCAAGTAAAGCTGCCTTTTGCAATTGACTGATGGTGATTTTGTCAATGCTGATGGTGTTCAAGTGGTGCTCCAGATGTTTTGGAATTGCTTCCAAGGCACTATTACTTTTGGTACTATCTTTGCTTTCTTTTGCCACAATCGTTCTACTTCTATTTGCAGGTCTTTATATTTTGTGATTTTTTCCAGTTCTTTCTCTTCTATTCTGCTGTCTCCAGGTATTGCAATGTCTACTATCCAGACTTTTTTGTCATTATTATTATTATTATTATTATTTATTAATAATATATTGTGTGACAGATGTTTGTCTGTTTGAATTCTAAAGTCCCAGAGCACTTTAAGCTTCTTCTTTTGCTATTACTTTGTCTGTTTTGTGGTCCCACCAGTTCTTGCTTGCAGCCAAGTGCTATTTCTTACAGATATTCCAATGCAACATTGCTGCTACTTTGTCATGCCGTTTTTGTAGTCAGCCTGTGCAATCTACTTGCAGATTTTTTGTTTTATTATTATTATTATTTATTATTTATTAAACTTGTATTCCACCTGACTCTCAACAATGTTTGTTTGTTTGATTGATTTATATGCTGAGACCTGCCTTCGGAAAGGGTTTCCAAAACACATGGAGTCCAGTGCCCCTAATACAAGGAGGACCTAATGTTATAATTCTCATGTAATTTTATGCATCGCATAAAAGTTTACAGAATGTTCAAAAACCAGAAGCAATATCAGTTTGGGGCAAAATTAGCAACAGCCTATAAAATATGACATAATGTTTTCAAAACAACTTTCAAAATCATAGCATGAATTCATTACTCAGGGCCCAAAACTGCAAAATTCTTATTTGTTTTTCCCATCTAAACAGGTTATGCTTATGAAAACGATGGAAGTGGAAGGCAATCGCACATTGGTTACTGATTTTGTTGTGGTTGGGTTTACAACAGACCCATTTGTACGCACAATCCTCTTTGTGGTGTTCTTGGTCTCCTACACCCTAACCCTGACTGGGAACCTGGGCCTCATGGCCCTGATCTACCTAGACTCCCGCTTGCACACACCCATGTACTTCTTTGTGGGCAGCCTTTCCTTTATGGATGTATGGTACTCCTCGGTCTACACTCCTCGCATCTTATATGACTGTGTGTCCAAGAACAATCACATTTCCCTAGCTGGTTGTGCAGCCCAGTTCTTTTTCTCTGCTGGATTGGGCTGGAGTGAATGCTTCCTACTGGCTTTCATGGCCTATGACCGCTTTGTGGCCATCTGCAACCCACTCCTCTACACCACTGCCATGCCCAAGAAGCTCTGTATCCAGCTGGTGGTAGGATCTTACGCAGCGGGCTTTGCCAATGCCATTGCACACACCGGTAACACCTTCCGCCTAAGCTTCTGTGGCAGCAATGTCATCAACCACTACTTTTGTGATGTGCCACCACTTGTGAAGATGGCCTGTGATGACACACAAGTGTATGAACTCATCCTGACTGCTCTCATTGGTTTTAATTTGCTGGCAGCCACGGCTGTCATAGTGAAGTCCTACATTGGTATTCTGGCAGCCATTGTTCGTATCCGTTCAGCTGCAGGGAGGCGCAAAGCCTTCTCCACTTGCTCGGCTCACCTGGTCTCTGTCTCCCTCTTCTATGGCTCCATGCTCATCATATACGCCACACCCAACTCTCATCACACTCCAAATTGGGACAAGGCAAATGCGTTGTTCTATACAGTAGTCAACCCTCTGGTCAACCCTTTGATTTACAGCTTACGCAACAAAGATGTCAAGGCAGCCTTCAAGAAAGTCTGGGGGAGATTCCACACAACTAAATGAATGGCACTGATACACTCCTTCTTTAGGGTAGATTGCAGATGAGGAATTAACCTCTAGACTCCAATGTCTGTGAGCTAGCCTCCTCCCTCCCTCCCTCCCTCCCTTCCTTGGTAAGAGACAGTGGAAAGCCAGGAGACCAGAGGTAACTTCAGAGACGGGCCATCATCCCCTATGCTTAAAATCTCTGTGCATACTTCTCTCAATGGGCAATTTTATCCCATACATGTACCTTCCCAATCTTCTTCCTACCTAGCAGCATTCTCAAAGCTATGGTAGAGAAGGAGAGAAATAGAATTGAAAGGAACAGGCAAAACCCAGATGAAATCACCTGACAATCACAAACAAAGAAGTTTGGGCTTGAGAAAAATGGACACTTATGGATTGAAGGTATGCTTAATTTTTTCCCAATCTCTTCCCAAAATTTGGAAATGTACTTAGTGCCCTTCTCACAGCCATGTTCATATGCATTTCTCCATTTCTTGAAAAACATGCTGGCATAATTTGTACTGTCTGGATTTGTTGTTGTTGTTCAGTCGTTTAGTCGTGTCCGACTCTTCGTGACGTCATGGACCATAGCACGCCAGGCCTTCCTGTCCTCCACTGTCTCTCGGAGTTTACTCAAATTCATGTTCATTACATCGGTGATGCTATCTAACCATCTCATCCTCTGCCATCCGTTCTCCTTTTGCCTTCAGTCTTTCCTATCTGAGTCCTAATCTGCCTCAGCAATCTGGCTAGCAAGTGGAGCTATACCTGCAGGTTTCATTTGAGACAATTTAAGGCCAGTCATTGGTGGATCCCTCCAGCTTCACTTCCTCTCCCACCAAGTGTCATCTGCTTGCCAAAAAACAATCACCAGCCACTTTTTTAAACGGGGGGGGGGGGGGTAGAGCAAGGTTGGGTTGGGCCAGTGTAAGTACGCACCTGGGATGGAGGGTTTAGCGACCTGATGTGGAGCACCACAGAGATTATGACAGTTCCCAAAACATTTTTAACCCTGGGAAATGAAGAAAACATTAGAAAGAAACGTAAAATGACTCTTACCATCGGCAGGAAGAGAAAATATGTCAGACTTTCACGTTTCTGTTATTATAGCCTATATCAATAAAGCAGAGTTTCAGCATTCGTGTGGCATCTATCTCAGTCTGTCTTAATGGACTGACATCTTTCAAGTGACCAGAGTGACAGGGTAGAGCCACAGTGTCCTCCATGTCAGTGACCTGTCATTTTACCTGTTGTCAAACATGGTGTTGCACTCTTTGCATTGGCTGAAGCAGGAAAGAGCTTCCTCCCAGTTCTCTCTGCGCCCTTCCTCCTTCCCTGAGACCTTCAGCAATAAGGCCCCTAGAGCAGAGCTTTCCAAACTGTGTGTCGCGACACAAAAGTGTGTCACCACACACAGTCTGGTGTGTCGCCACACAACCCGGAAGCGCTGATCATCATCAGCACTTCCGGGTTTTCCCGCGGCGACACACCAACGGCAGCGTGCAAAACCCGAAAGCGGCAGCAGTGCTTCCGGGTTTTTGCGCGCTGCCGCAAGGACGGCACTTCCGGGTTTTCCCACGGTGATACACCAACGCCAGTTGGTGTGTCGCCGTGGGAAAAACTTTGGAAAGCCCTGCCCTAGAGGAACCTTGAAAGGGAGAGAAAGTTACAGGCAGCTCCTCCATCTCTCCGAGACCAGGCAAGAGACACATGCACCATAAGCACACACACTTCCACAGATGACAGCTTCCTCAGGAGAGGGCTAGTCCTCTTTTTTAACTATAGATTTCCCACTCTTTCAAAAGAGCAGGAACGTGGTTTATCAGGAACCCACTTGTGGGGGGTGTATAAATCAGTTAATTTTTAACAAGAATTTTTATATTGGTAATAGCTATAGCAATTTTTATATATATTACATGGAACCAACTCTTGTAAATTGAATGGCTGGAAATTGACCTGAAATTGAACTCATTAGGTGTTTAAGGATAACAGTGACTAAGATGGTAGATTACACAAAAGGCAGGGGGAGAGGGGGACAAAGATAGGCCTTATCATCCCAAGGAAATAAGGAGGTGTGTACACAGACAGTATCAGAGTCAGAACAAACTGCAAGGTCAAGCCATGACTTATGAGGAAATCCCATACACACCCACAGCCTGATAAGTCTTTCGCAAAACTCTCCATGGAATGGAAAGAAACGCATAAGAGGCTGTTAATGTACTCAATAGTTAAAATGTGTTAATTACAGGTTAAAATGTGTAAATTGCAGGCGGATGGGAAAACAAGAATGTAACATCCTGGTACTTCAGCCAATGAGGACGGGTGAGGGTCACTTTTGGTCGGGTTAGGGTATTTAACATGCTGAGATCTGTAATGAGGGGTGGACCTTTTTTGCCTGCAGCAATAGGACCCACCCGCTTTTGCAAACGGGAAATAAATCTTTGCTTTTGTACTTTGACTCAGAAAGATCGTGAGTGGTCATTTCTATGGGCCATTTCTCACACACTTAACATGCAACAAGTGCGTCACAAAGCACCTGGCAGGCATGACACAGGCAGACACCGCAGTGGAAACCAGGCATCCCTCTCTCCTGCAGCCCAAGACAAAATGGCTGCAGAGGGGAGATGCCAGTGGCCAGAGGGGAGGGGCAGCCTGAAGGGGGCAGAGGGGGAGGGACAGACCCCAGCCCCTACTGCCTCATCCACCAGACTGGGGATCAAACGCCCTGGATCACATCGATGGCCACATGGTGTCAGAAGAAAAGGAAAACCACTACTTTTAAACCAGAGCTGCTGAAGACTAGTTTAAGCTACCTCTGTTATGGGCTGGGCATGACGCAAGGGCAACATCAGGACATGTCATTTAGAAATGGTTGCAGGGCTTTTTCATGCTGCAATAAGGGGGACATCAGGACGAGCCTTTAGTAGAGGACAGGAGAGAAGCTGAGAGGGGAGGGCTTTGGTGGGAAGGGGATCAGCAGTATTTTCCCTGTCCCTGATTGGATGCTCTCCTGCATTATTTAAGCAGGAAGCATATGTTTGAGAGAAAACAAATCAAAGGTTGTGTTTGATGGTATAAGGTAGACATTGCATTGTAGTTTAAGATTGTGCTTGCAAAACTGGTGCAGTGTCATGAAGCCTGCCTCCTCACCGTTGGAGCTTCCGCTGCTTCTTCATCGCCAGCAGACTCCTCCCAGGCACCGGCTGACTCCGCTGGGGCCCAGCCTGAGTCACAGTCCTCAATTTCCAGGAAAGGAAAGGAAGGGAAGAGAAAGTCAAGTGGGGGAGAAATAAAATGATCATTTGTTTGACAAACTCTGCAAAAAACTGATGTATTGGGGAAGAGAAATAAATATGCTAGTTACTTTTCATTGTTCGCTTTTTAAGCGATCTGTCGCCGGGTTCTCCAACTTGGTGGCTCTGCTGCCGCCCACTGGGGCTTGCACAGGCCAAGTGGGAATGCTTCTTGCTTGCCTGGGAAGCCAGCAGCTGCTTTGCACAGGCAAAGAGGGGAGCCAAGCCCAGATCTTGGCAGTGCTCCCCTTTTGCCTCTGCAAGCTTGACCAGTTTTATTGTTTTTTGTTTTAATGTGACTCTTCTCTAACACCTCCTGGTGGGACCTGACCCACCGACAACATCCTAGAGCAAGGGTCGGAAATGGCGGCTCTCGAGCCAGTTCTGGCTCTTTGGCCCCTCGGCTCTGGCTCTCTCTCTCTGTCTGCCGCCCGACATCCGGAAAGCCGGTGTCCGGAAGCAGCGCGAACCTTGGGGAAGAAACAGGCGCTGATTGGTGGAGGCTCAGAAGGAAGGACGCCTCCACCAATCAGCACGCGCCAAAGGGGAGCAGAGAGGCGGGCTGAACAAGGCGAAGCCCGATTGGCCCTGCTTCCCAGAGGCGCGAAAAAAAGACTGGCGCGGGGCCTCGCTCAGCTGCGCGCGGAAGCACTCCAAAAAGACCGGCGCGGGGCCTCGCTCAGCTGCGCTGTGAAGCTGGATGAGCCGCCGGACCTGGAGCGCTTCCGCGCGCAGCTGAGCGAGGCCCCATGCTGGTCTTTTTGGAGTGTATTTCCACAGCCCAGCGCTCAGCTGCGCGCGGAAGCGCTCCAAAAAGACTGGCGTGGGGCCTCGCTCAGCTGCGCGCGGAAGCGCTCCAAAAAGACCGGCGCGGGGCCTCGCTCAGCTGCGCTGTGAAGCTGGACAAGCCGCCGGACCTGGAGCGCTTCCGCGCGCAGCTGAGCGAGGCCCCGTGCCGGTCTTTTTGGAGCGCATTTCCACAGCCCAGCGCTCAGATGCGCACAGAAGCGCTCCAAAAAGACCGGAGTGGGGCCTCGCTCAGCTGCGCGCGGAAGCGCTCCAAAAAGACCAGCGCGGGGCCTCGCTCAGCTGCGCTGGGCTGTGAAGCTGGACGAGCCGCCGGACCTGGAGCGCTTCCGCGTGCAGCTGAGCGAGGCCCTGCGCCGGTCTTTTTGGAGCGCTTCCGCACGCAGCTGAGCGAGGCCCCGCGCCGGTCTTTTTGGAGCGCATTTCCACAGCCCAGCGCTCAGCTGAGCGCGGAAGCACTCCAAAAAGACCGGCGCGGGGCCTCGCTCAGCTGCGTGCGGAAGCGCTCCAAAAAGACCAGCGCGGGGCCTCGCTCAGCTGCGCGCGGAAGCGCTCCAGGTCCGGCGGCTCGTCCAGCTTCACAGCCCAGCGCACCCGGACCGGCTCAGAGACGCGCGCCGCCAGCAGCGCCTCCGCCTTGGCCAGCCTGCACGCCTTGGAGAGCTGGGGTGCAGCGGGACAGGAGTGTCGCCGGTGGCCCGCGAGGACTGGCCATGGAAGGTGAGCGAGGGCCGGGGCGGCCGGCCAAGCGCAGCGCAGGCCTGTATCTTACCCTTCCACGCGATTGGATCCCACCCCCAAACCCCACTCCCTTCCGCGCGATTGGCTCCCGCCCGCAAACCCTGCCCCCTTCCACGCAATTGGCCCCCGCCCGCAAACCCCGCCCCCTTCCACGCGATTGGCCCCCGCCCGCAAACCCTGCCCCCTGGCTCTCGAACATTTCAAAATGTGCACAAGCATGTCAAAATGGCTCCCGGCATAAAAAGTTTGCCGACCCCTGTCCTAGAGTAAGATGAGAAATCAGCCAGGGTAGTTTGTAAGCGATAGTTGGTCACTTATTATGAAACTAGTACATTGTGGGGGGTTTTTTTTCTAACAAGCCATCTTTAAGTAAACCATGCCATAGTCCAATGTATAAACTAAGTCTTAATGTATTACAGTGGATATTAAAAGTCTACACACCCCTGTTGAAATGCCAGGTTTTTGAGATGTAAAAAAATCAGACCAAGATAAATCACTTCAGACATTTTCCCACCCTTAATATAACATACAAGCTGTACAATTCAATTGAAAAACAAACTGAAATCTTTTAGGGGGGAAAATAAAAAATTAGAATAACTAGAATAAATAGGAGGAGGAAGGAGTATTAGGTATGTTCGCCGCCTTGAGTTATTTATAAAAATAATAAAGGCGGGATAAAAATTAAATAAATAAATAAATAAATAACGTGGTTGCATAAGTGTGCACACCCTTAAACTAATACTTCATTGAAGCACCTTTTGATTTTATGACAGCATTCAGTCTTTTGGGGTAGGAGTCTATCAGCATGGCACATCTTGCCTTGGGAATCTTTGCCCACTTTTCCTTGCAGAAGCGCTCCAAATCTGTCAGATTGCGAGGGCATCTCCTGTGCATAGCCCTCTTCAGGTCACCCCACAGATTTTCTTTTTTTTTTTTTTGTTATCAAATTTTATTAGATTTTAATTTTACATAGATAAAAGTTTGAAACAGAAAAGAAAATGGAAATACAAATCAAGAAAAAAGAAAAGATAAAAAAGTGTAGTAAAGGAAAAAAGGAAAAATGATAAAGCTGAAACATAGAATTTGGTCAACTTCCGATTTGTATCTGGTCATGGTATTTTAAAAATTTTATCTTACATGCTAGGTCTATATATAACATTAAAGAATATTTCTTGTCTATTACATCAATATACAGTATATATATTTTAATCTTCAAATCCCCATATAAGCTTTGCCCCTCCCGCATCTTGTAAATAGTCAGTTAATGGTTTCCACTCTTTAAGAAAATAATTATTTGGATTTTCTTTTAATAAGCATGTCAGTTTATCATTCTCTGCCATATCCATCAATTTTAACATCCAATCTTGTATCGTAGGCGATATCTGGTTTTTCCAATTTTGTGCGAAAATAAGTCTTGCTGCTGTAATCATGTAAATTGCTTCCCAGGTTGTCCATCAATTATTCCCAGTAAAAAAAATTCCGGTTTAAATGGAACTCGAATTTGTAATATATTTTGCATCAATGCATGTATTTGAGTCCAAAATTTCTTTGCAATCTCACATGTCCACCACATATGGTAAAAAGACCCCTCTTTTTTTTTACATTTCCAACATAAGTTGGAAACATTTCCATACATTTTAGAAAGTTTTTGTGGGGTCATATACCATCTGTACATCATCTTATAAAAGTTTTCTTTTAAATTATAGCACAAAGTAAATTTTAGCCCTTTGGTCCACATATCTTCCCATTGTTGCATTTGAATATTATGGCCAATATTTTTAGCCCATTTAATCATACAGTCTTTAACTTGTTCCTCTACCATTTCACCTTTTAACAATAATTTATACATTTTTGCAATTAGATGATCATCTGTCTCACATAGTTGTAACTCAAATTCCAATTTGGTTTGTTCAAATTCAAAGTCTTTCTTATCTAATTTAAATTTCTCTACGAGCTGCATATATGAAAGCCATTGAAAACTGTATCCCTCTGATACCAATTCTTCTATTGATTTAATTATATATTGTCCTTGTTCTTTCTTTAAAAAGTCTTTGTAGGTTAACCACTTATCTTTATTTCTTACTTCTGTTCTGTAGAATGCTTCTTGTGTAGAAATCCATAAAGGTCTTTTATAACATAAGATTAATTTATATTTATTCCAGATTCTTAACAAGGATCTTCTAATATAATGGTTTTTAAAGTCCACATTAACTTTAACTTTATCGTACCACAAATATCCATGCCATCCATATCTTAATTCATGTCCTTCCAAATTCAATAATTTTTCATTTTTCAAAACTATCCATTCTTTAATCCAAACCAAGCAACAAGCAGCATAATATAATTTCAAATCCAGCAGACCTAGTCCTCCTCTTTCTTTAGAGTCTTGCAAGACTTTATATTTTACTCTTGGTTTTTTCCCTTGCCAAATAAACTTAGAAATATCTCGCTGCCATTGTTTAAAAGGTTCTTCTGATGCCAATATAAGTAGTGTTTGAAAAAGATATAAAATTCTTGGCAAAACATTCATTTTGATTGCTGAAATTCTACCTAATAATGATAATTGCAGTTTTTCCCAATGTTCCAAATCTTTTTTAATATCCATCCAAAGTGGAATATAGTTATTCTTAAACAACTTAACATTTTTAGTTGTTAAATATACTCCCAAATATTTTACTTTTTCTTCCATTGAATATCCTGTTATTTTTTTCAATTTCTCTTGTTGGTGGTAATCCATATTTTTGGTCAAAACTTTTGTCTTCTGTAAATTCACTTTGAACCCTGCTAGCGACCCAAAGTCTTTTAGTTTCTGTATTAATATTTCAATTCCTTCTAGTGGATTCTCCAATGTAATGACTAGGTCGTCAGCAAATGCTCTTAGTTTATAAACTTCTTTTTTAACTTTAATACCATGGATGCCATCATCTTGTCTAATATCTCTAAGTAAAACCTCTAATACCAATATAAACAAAAGTGGAGATAATGGACAACCTTGTCTAGTACCTTTTTGTATTTCACATGGCTTACTAAATTCTCCATTAACAATTATTTTGGCAAATTGTGGGGTATATATTGATTTAATCCATTTTATAAAATTTCCTCTAAAATTCATATTTTCCAAAACTTTGAACATAAAAGGCCAATTTAAGTTGTCAAAGGCTTTTTCAGCATCAATAAATATCAAGGCAGCTACCCCACAGATTTTCAATTGGATTCAGGTCCGGGCTCTGGATGGGCCATTCCAAAACTTTGATCATCTTCTGGTGTAGCCATTCTTTTGTTGATTTGGAGGTATGCTTTGGGTCGTTGTTGTGTTGAAAGGTGAAATTCCTCAATAGCATAGCATAGCATAGCATAGCATAGCATAGCATAGCATAGCATAGCATAGCATAGCATAGCATAGCATAGCATAGCATAGCTTTATTGGCCAAGTATGACTAAACATACAAGGAATTTGACTTTGGTGCAAGAGCTCTCCATGTATTTACCTAACATCAAAAAAATAAACAATAATAAATTATACAATCAAGAAAAGAAAAATTAAAGAAAAAATAATACTACAGCTATTTAACTAATTCATCTTCAGCATTTTAGCAGAAGCCTGAATGTTTTGTGCCAGAATTGACTGATATTTGGAACTGTTCATAATTCCCTCCACCTTGACTAAAGCCCCAGTTCCAGCTGAAGAAAAGCAGCCCCAAAGCATAATGCTGCCACCACCATGCTTCACTGTGGGTATGGTGTACTTTTGGTGATGCACAGTGTTGTTTTTGCACAAAACATACCTTTTGGAATTATAGCCAAAAAGTTCAACCTTGGTCTCATCAGACCATAACACATTTTCCTGCATGCTTTTGTCAGACTTGATGTAGGTTTTTGCAAAATGTAGCCGGGCTTGGATGTTTTTCTTTGTAAGAAAAGGCTTCCATCTTGCCACCCTACCCCCCAGCCCAGACATATGAAGAATATGGGAGATTGTTGTCACATGTAGTACTGTGATGGAATGTTTCTCTGAGGGGGAAGGTGATACCAATCGAAGAGAACACATCCACGAACACCAACTAGCAGTCAGAAGACATGATGAAAACTCCTTAATCTCACAACACATGGACAGACTTAACCATACTTTCAACTGGGAAACTGTGAGCATATTAGACCAGGCCAAATCCAAAAATGCTAGAGAATTCCTGGAAGCTTGGCACTCAGACAAAGCAGCCATCAACAGACACATAGAGGTTAACAACATTTACATACCATTCATAAGAGACAATAGAATAGCCAGAAGACCAGAACACCCCTGGGCCAGCAATCAACAACAAGATATGCATAGATTAACAGCAAGATTAGCAGCAGAGGAGCAATCAAACAACACAATAGACCTTAATCAAGGAACTATTAACTCAGTCAATCACCCAAACAGCACACAACAGCCCAATCAAGGAACTACCAAGGAGAGTACAAGACCCCCACCAACACAGGCAGGACAAGCCAGGATATATAAACAGAGAGCAAGTCCCACTCCCTTTTCGCACTGAAGATGTTGCCTAGCCTGGCAATGAAACGTCTGCATGAAAACAACAAGGCTCAGAGAGCACCAAAGACTCCCCAGGGGAAGGTGATGTTATGGAGATCGCAGGCGAAGAAGGAGGGGCCGCTTTCCAGGGAGAAAAGCGCATTCACAGTGTCGAGGACCTTGGGCACCCGGCCAAGAAAGTCAGGCCAGACCCGCCTTAGAGCGCCTGGGGTTTTTCCCCAGAGAACTGGTTAGCATAGCTTAGTTTGGCAAGATTCTGTGTAAGGTAGAACAATAAAGATCTAGAGCTTATTTCTTGGCTCAGCGTTGTTTCTTCCCCTAATCCACGACAGGTACACAACCCGTAAGTAGGTAAAGGGTCCCCCCGCACATTTGTGCAGTCGTGTCCAACTCTAGGGGCTGTTGCTCATCTCCATTTGTTAGCGGAAGAGCCAGCGTTGTCCGAAGACGCTTCCACGGTCATGTGGCTGGCATGACGCACGGGCGTACTTGCCAGAAATTCCTGCAGCTCCTTCAATGTTGCTGTAGGCCTCTTGGCAGCCTCTTTGACCAGTTTTCTTCTTGTTTTTTCATCAATTTTGGAGGGACATCCAGTTCTTGGTAATGTCACTGTTGTGCCATATTTTCTCCACTTGTTGATGACTGTCTTCACCGTGTTCCATGGTATATCTAATGCCTTGGAAAAAAATTTGTACCCTTTTCCTGACTGATACCTTCCAACAATGAGATCCCTTTGATGCTTTGTAAACTCTTTGCAGACTATGGCTTTTGCTGTAAGAGGCAACTGAGTAAATGTCAGAAAAATCCTACTAGAACAGCTCAACTTTATATGGGCTTGATCAGAGTCACTTTAATTGATGGCAGGTGTGTACTGACTACTATTTAACATCAGTTTGAATGTGATTGGTTAATTCTGAACACAGCCACATCCCTACTTATAAGAGGGTGTGTACATTTATGCAACCACATTATTCTAGTTTTTTATTTTTATTTTTCCCCCTAAAAGATTTCAGTTTGTTTTTCAATTGAATTGTACAGCTTATATGTTATATGAAAGGTGGAAAAAATTCTGAAGTGATTGATCTTGGTCTGATTTTTTTACATCTCAAAAACCTGGCATTTTAACAGGGGTGTGTAGACCTTTTATATCCACTGTACATTTTGAGGGGACCATGTTGAGGAAGGCTTATATTATTTGGAGAAAGGAAGGAAATTCAGGATTAGGGAGAAAGAAGGCTGTCATTTCGAGACAAGCCTTCCTGCAGACATTCACAAGGGGGTAAATTGGACAATAGCTTCAACTTGTTAATTTGCTTGGTTCCTTTCCAGAAAGAGGAATAGAAACTTGCTTATTTTTTCCCCTTCCCTCTTCTCTTCCACTTCATTGTTTTTGCAATCATGTAATCTCCCCCTCCTGTCCTCATAGATCTCTGCTGTTGGAAGAGGCAGCTGGGAGCTCTCAGGCTCCCTTGGGGTCAACTCCCTTCAACTCCCTTTATTCCCAGCCAGCGGTGAGAAATGGCAGGCGTTTTTACACAAGATTATTGGATCCAAGTTTCCCAAACCTCATTTCCACTGTTTGCCTCTCTCTTTAAGAGAGAAACATGTAGCATGAAGGGACAATTCAATGTTATTCACCCAAGAAGAAGCATCAAGGGCTACATTTTGGAAGATATAAGCTCTGCCTCCAAGTATTTTTCTGCCCCCAACATGGTTCTTTAGTATGTTTATCACTATTACTATTTTTAATTGAAATTGAGGTTTGGGGATGGTTGGTCTTCTTTGGTTTGTTATAAGCTGCTCAGAGTTGGGCAGCCATATAAATTCTTCAAAATAAATACAATTAATTAAGTAATTAATTAATGCTCCCCAAAATAAAAAGTAAAATAATTAAAATTCACAAAAACAGCAGCTGAAATTACACCAGCTTAGAAGATGTAGCTGAAGTGGAAGTTCTTGGTTTCCTTCCTGGTGTGCTAAGTGCAATGCCCAAGGGAATGCATGCCATAGTCTGGGCTCTTAACGTGTACTGAGACATTATTTTATAAGGATTGTTATTTTTTAGTATTGCAATATTGTAATATCTTGCAATACTTTGATGGCATTATTAAGATACCCTTTAATGACTGGGAGCTTTGGGTCATTCACTATTTTTCAACCCAATATCCCCCACAGGGACTATTCTTCCAGCGATAATAGGGAGGAGGGTGCACTGAATGCCATCTGAGGTTCTTGGAGGAAAGGAAGGATGTCAAGCTAACACAAATAATGTTTATGCAATATTTAACACTCTGAAGTGGAGGAGAGCAATATTTGAGCTCCTCATAAAATTATGTAATTGGGGAATGAAAACCTTATCTGGAATTTCCTGATGTCTCAAGCCTAAACCAATTATTAGGAAGCACTCTCCTAGCAAACAGTAGGATTTACTTCTCAGTAAATACCTATTCCATCTTTCTTTAGCAGAACATCCTCCAGATGTCTTAGGACATCTTAGTGCCTCAAAGTGCCAGATAACAAACAAACATCTTCACCATTCTGGCTGGGAACTCTAACAGATTTGGAGAGTGCCAAGTTGGAGAAGGCTAACATCTAGGATGGGGCTATAAATCTTAGAAGAAGAAAAGCTTAAACCCATACTAACTGTAGGTACACAATCACTGCGTGATTGGTTAATGGTTAAGGCCCTTCAAAGCTCATGGCCTGGTTATCTGCAGGACTGCCTTGTTCAATTATGCGTGTCATCCTATTAGATCTAGGACATCTAGGACATGCTGTGGGGTCCCATGGTTAACATGTCATCTTGTGGGACCTTGGAGATGTGCCCTTTATGTGTGTGCCCCTCCCCTACTGATCTATGGGATGGTATCCTCTCCAAAGTCTTAACAGCTTTGGCCCTGTTTTTCTTTAGGAGAGCCTTTAAAATGTGGCTCTTTCAGCAGGCCCTGAGCCACAGTGATTTGGGATTTTATTCCTTGGTGCTTGGTGTTTCCTTCCCTGATAGATAGATATTGGCTGCTGCTGTTGCTTATTATTGTTTTCTACTTGTTTTATTGTTTTAATATGTTGTACATAACCTAGTCACATAGATCAGTGCTTTTCAACCTTGGCAGCTTTCAGATGTGTTCTGAAAGCTGCCAAGGTTGAGAAACATCTCAAAGCTGCCAAGGTTGAGAACACTGACTTCGATTATTGCGATAGCTTATAAATTGAAGAAATAAAGTACCGTTGATGAGCTAGAAGCCAGAACCCGGCTCAGCAATGCAGCTGGTTGGGAAATCCTGAGAGCCTTCGGCAAGTCTCTCTCTCTGCCCCGCAGTTACCCCATCACTCAGCATGATAATATTCAACCACTTAGAGGGCTGATGGAGAGCTGCCTATACATAAAATATTTTTAAAGCAACATTTCTCTAAAGTAGTATATACACGTTTATTAGGAATAACGTCGTTTCTTGACCGGATCAGCTTACTCTTGCATCCTCCTCCGCATCCTCCTCCTCCTCCTCCTCCAAGTCACGACCTTTGACAATGCTACCGTAGTAACCATTCTGAGGAATGGCCAAAAACGTAGTCCCCGCAGAATCCGAGAGCGAGAAAGGAAGAGCAACATTTTCTGCGCCCGTGCGCGCGCGCAGACCCGATATTCGGCGGTTCTCCGCCCCTGCCGGCCTCCGGCCCTCCGTTTCCTTTCCAGGAAAAGCGATGCGAGCGAAGCTGTCAGCTGAGGGTCTCGCCCGCAGCTGCCTGGAGTCGGGAGAGAGAAGCAGACGCGGTGAACTTTAGCGGGCGAAAGAGCTTTGTTTCTGCGGCAACTGCCGTGCAAGGACTGCAAGCTTAGAGGAGGGAGGAAGCGACTGTCTCGCCGGTGAGTGGCTTCTCGGCTCCTCACAGACCGGTGTCTGATTTTCAGGGGGAGGAAGAAGCGGCGTGTTGAAAAAAAGAAGCTATGCGGGGTCAGAGAATCGTGCTGCTTCCCAGAGGCAAAGCCAAGTCAGAGCACAGGCCTAACATTCAGTTATTAATTTATTGGATTTTATTAGCAGTAGTGTGGTTGGGGGAGCTGGGGATGGCGACGGCCGACAGGAAGCTCTGGCTTGGGCTGGTCCATGAAGTCACGAAGAGTCGGAAGCGACTGAACGAATAAACAACAACAAAGTGTAGTGGAGAAAGAGCACGGATTTCAGTTGTCCTCTCTTTTTCACAGCAGACAGCAAGCACAGAGGTACCAGATGTGTTGGGATAAAAGTTGAACAGGAAAGGTTCCCTGTTCAGCATACAAGTTTCCAGGCTGGGATTTCATTTTGGCAGTTTGTCCTGAAGGGTGGATTTTTGCAGCAAGGTCAGGTAGATGAGATGCCATCCCGAGACGTGATTGGCTTTTAAAAAGTAAATAGGTGTAGGAGGTCCATTCCACTTTGGAGCACTAATGGGGCCCTCTATCCCCACAGCAGGCTACCCATCTGGGTTGGGCCTTGCTATTTGCTTTGAAAAGACCATTAATGTAATTACTCTTTGTGTTAATAGCATCTCTTCCAAGTTGACCCTAGAGTTCTGCTACATTTCCAGTTATATAACACTGCTGTTTTCACTTCCTTTCAGTTCTACGACATAAGAATAAATTAAGCAGTCCACATACATTATGACTGGTGTGTTTGTTCCTTAATGCCAAAAACGAAACATCAAATGTCTGTGAAGATGGTGAAATCAATTCCTAAAGAAGAAGGAACAGAAAATGTTCTTTCTAAAAACTTGTTTTGCTTTATCATTAATGAGAGGACCAGGAAACACACTGTAGTTCTCTTAACTGCTAAAATACTTCCAGATGGAGGGCTTCTGAATATGAATATGAAGGACGTGGGTCAGTTACACGTGGGAAATAATGAAATATGGAAACCCTCTGGATTCCTATGAATGCAGTAAGAAATTTCACAATAAAAACTATGACTGGAAGCACCTTAAATATAGGCTGGATTCATACATTTCATTAAGCCACAATGCAAATTGTTTAGTTTGAGCTTAGCATGTTGTCTGAACCCACCAAATTGCAGCTTATTCAATAAGGGTTAAATAAACCATGCTGTGAATCCAATATCACCCTTAAAAGTAATCAGTTTCAGTGGTCAGTTTTGGAACTTGCTACTATGGTTTAATGGAGCAGAAAAGCTGGTGCTTCTCCTTTAGGTAGACACTTGGTAGCAGCCTGAGAAGGAAGACATTGCCTTCTCAAAACTAAAGTGATTTATCATTCTGGTGCCAGTTAGTTCAATCCTGGACCTACCACTCTTCTCCACTTTATTAATGACTTTGGTGAATAGGTAGCAGAAATGCTTACCAAATTTGTAAATGATACAAAAACTAATACCCTAAAAGAAAAAACAAAACTGAAAATGATGTGGGTAGGTTAGAGAAATGGGCTGAAAATAACAGAATGACATTTAATTGAGATTAGGGTAAAGTTCTTTACCTAGGAAACAGAAATCAGATGAACAGATGTAGGAAGGGGGTATTAGACCTGGTAATAGTATTTGTGAAAAAATTCTTGGAATACTAGTTGATTGGAATCTGAATAGGAGTCAGAAGCATGATGTATCAAAAATAATGGGAAAACAATGAATTCCACTATTTTTTGAATTGGTCAGATTAATTTAAAATATGGTGTCCAGTTGCAGGCACTAGGGCATAGCTTTCCAAATTGTGTGTCGCGCCACTTTAGTGCGTTGCAACAGTTTAGTGTGTCGTGAAGCGGCGGCGCGGGGGCACGCGTGGTGGCGTGCGTGGCGGCGGCAGTGTGCATGGTGGTGGCAGCGGCATGCCATCAGCGCTTCCACATTTTAGCAAGGACGCCGTGCACACCGCCACGCACACCGCCGCTGCCGCCGTTGGTGTGTCGCCAACGGCGGCAGTTTGGAAAGCACTGCACTAGGGTTCTGATAAACTGGAATGGATTCAGTTTGTCTCTTGCTAATTATGTATGTTTGTTTTCTTCAGATATGGCCAGCACTGTCACACAGCACGGAAATGTAAGGATCATCACGCAAGTAGTCCCACAGACAGGCTCCCTGTCAACACAGACAGCTGCAGTCAGAGTGACTGACTCTACTTCTGGGGCATCTCAGTTCATACCAACCCATAACAAAAATATCAAGAATACTCTGCTCAAGGTGATTGGGGTAAGGCCCTCTAGATTTGTCCAACTAAGCCCAAATTCTGTGAAGGCCTCTGCATTTTTCTGTATGAGACAACTCAGATCCTCAACACCATTCAAGAAAGACTTGTTATCAAATTGAATTATAAGTAGAGTCACAGACTCTTTCATATTTAAGTGATTATGGTGGCATCCCAAAGACTGACTATGAACCAAATTTTCATTGGGGGTTCCTTATGCAGAGGGAAAACATGGTTTCATCTTTCCTCTCCCCATTCACTAGTTCTATCCCAGAGCTTTCCAAACTTTTCATCTTGGTGACACACTTTTTAGACATGCATCATTTCGCGACACACCCTTACAGCAGGGCATCATTTCGCGACACACTCTTACAGCAGGGGACAAGGCAGGCACTAGGACCTGTGTGGAATCACAGCAGGTTTGGAGGCAGCAAGGCACAAGGCAGGCACTAGGACCTGCGCAGAATCCTGGTAGGGCAGGTTTGGAGGCAGCAAGGCACAAGGCGGGCACTAGGACCTGTGTGGAATCCTGGCAGGGCAGGTTTGGAGGCAGCAAGGCACAAGGCAGGCACTAGGACCTGCGCAGAATCCTGGCAGGGCAGGTTTGGAGGCAGCAAGGCACAAGGCAGGCACTAGGACCTGCGCGGAATCCTGGCAGGGCTCGGAGGCAGCAGCAGCCGTGACACACCCAGACACTGCAGCCGACACACTAACGTGTCCCGACACACAGTTTGGAAAGCTCTGTTCTATCCTAATAGAACTTACTACCTGGACTGCTATTACCTCCCCCCCCCGCAAGAATTCCCATTACTACCTATGTTTTTGCATAACCCCTTAATAAGGAGCTCATACTCCAAAGACATTACTGTACAGCTATTTTTGTGTCAATATGGTTTTAGCAGATATTTTTGCTGAAGGATTACTGTACTACTTCTATTTGAATTGTTGGTAATCAGATATATAAGAATAACTCTGGACTCTTTGCAAACCTAGAAAGATTTTTGTTTTTGGAGGGGGTTGGAGACAAACTCCTACTTTTTAGTATGGTATTCCTAAAGCATTTAGTAAGTTGACTCCATGCTAAGGGACATCAATAAACCACATTCAGCCTTTGTTTCTTAGAAAAACTTCTATTTTATCCCATTTATACGTTGTAACCACTGATGAAAACTAGACTTTGCCTTTATTGTTCCAAAAATTGTTAGGAAGGTAGATTTAGCTAGTATATAATTTCCCGTTTGTTGGGTAGAGCAGAAATAGAGCATTTACAGACATCAGATATGAGCATTTTCCTTGAGTAAGCAGAGTGTCCCTAAACATTTTGGCTTTCAGTTAACCTCCACATTCTATAAAACTGTCAGTCCTTTGAGGTAGCATAGGTCAAGAAACACTGAATACTGATTTTATTTATAATTGGGTGGGACTGTCACCATCCCTTTTTTTCTGTATTGCTCTCTTGTCCAACTCTTTCTAATAGAGAAAAACCTGATTTTGTAGGGAATTTCTCATTAAAACTTTTGACACATTCAGGATTGGATAGTACAAAATACTCCCTGGGTTTGTTAGATGGTGATGTTGATATTACAGATATATAAAGACATTAATCAGACCCTCTTCCTTTTTTCCTTCAGATCATACAGATTGTTTGGGGGGCTACACAGGTGAGCTTTGGCACAGCCCTGACAATATGTCAAGAAAGCTTCACCATCACTGTGCAAAGTGGCGTTCACTTTTGGATTGGGATCCTGGTAAGCAAACTTTTTGAGAGGCATAGACGTTTACCCATCTTCAGTCCACAGAAGCTTCTCTAATTGTCTCAGAATCAGGGAGAGATCTAGAACCCACCAACTAGACAATATGTTTGTTTAAAACAAGCTTTTCCTTATACAATTTTTTCCAACTTGGTGCTTTCCAGATATGTTAGCATTCAGTTCTCATAATTTCAATGCTGGTTGGAAAACACTGAAGTTAAAATCCAGTGCAAGTGGAAGACGTCACGTTAAGAGAGACATTCTTTCACAGAGAGGACTTTTAAGTTTCTGAGCACATTTCACACAAATTCAACTGGCATGCCTTGACATAAGGAAAACTGGAATAGGCTTCTTCCCTTTTTTTAGTTGCCTTCAACACTTAGTGCTTGAGTAAGGAAGAGGGATGTAAATTTAATTAATTAATAAATGTCTAGGAGAAACAGCCTGATTCTAGGAGCTCTGGTTCTGCAATGAAAAAGAGGCTGACATTTATACTCACTGTTCATTTTTCTTTCCTTTTGTAGCTCTTGATCTCTGGGTCCTTGTTGGTGGAAACTGAGAAAAGACGACTTGTATGGCTGGTGAATATGTCTCCAAATCTATCAATCTGGCTTTTTTTTTCTCCCACAGGTAAAGCCACCATAGAATGGTGGCCAAAGTAAATTTCAGTACTTAAACAAAATTTTGCTGAGTTATACTAATGTGTAGGGCAGAGCTTTCCAAACTGTGTGTCACGACACAAAAGTGTGTCGCCACACACAGTCTGGTTTGTTGCCACACAACCCGGAAGTGCTGATCCCGCAGTGACACACCAACGGCGGCACGCAAAAATCGAAAGCGGCAGCAGCGCTTCCGGGTTTTTGCACGCTGCCGCAATGGCGGCACTTCCGGGTTTTCCCATGGCGACACACCAACGGCGGTTGGTGTGTCACTGCGGGAAAACTTTGGAAAGCCCTGGTGTAGGGAAAAGAGAAGTTTTGCATAATGGAAGCAAAATGAAGGTACTCACATTAGATGAAAAAGAGACCTATAGGTAGTGTGATATGGAGTTTATAGGCAGATGCAGAGCAATTCCTCATGGCCAAATTAAAGTACTTTCCATCTGTCCTTGAACTGGCAAAAAACTATGCTGGTATAAAGTTTGCTGCTACCAGTACTTTACCCTGCAGAGGTACAATACCAGCAAATTGTGCTCTCCTTATGTATGGCAAGTTAAGGACAGGGACAGGTGGATTCCTCTGGACTTATTACCTTTTGCTCTCACCAAATATCACCAGCCACATGGGAAAATATTCACCAATCACTCTCTTGAAGGAGGGATGGGGCTGAGGAGGAGGCAAGTTTTGACAAATGACTAGATGTGGGCTTAGCCATCTTTCAAAACTTGCTCTGGTTTGACACAAGTGCTTTGCATGGCTGCACTCAAAAGGAGTCTGTCAGTTGACATCAGCTGATCATTGAGCTCCTTTTTGACAGCTAACAAGCATGAGGAGAATTGGTCTGTGAAGTAGCAGAGAGAGAGCTGGCTTCACTACTTCACCATGCAGCTCCCCGCCCACCCTTGCTGCCCACTAATAAGCTGCTGTTTGGACTGATCCAAGTCTCTGGGATGGGGATTGACTTAGAGAATTAGTAAGTACCAGGGGAAAGCTCAGTTTGAAAGAACTGGATTCTCCTGCAGCCCAAAGCAGAATAACCCTGGAAAACAATGCCTGAGAACAGAGGGGAGGGAGCATGCCCCCACCAGTCTAAAGTGACCAAGCAAATGCAAGGGATCATCTGAATATGCCACCAGCAGAATGGTTAGTGAAGCATGTTAGATTGTACCTACAGAAAAACCTGCATTGGATTAAGGGAGAAAACACTACTTTAATACCAGTATAGCTAAGGAAGACTCAAGGCTGCCTCACATCTGAGCTGGAGGTTACATGAAGGGCAATATCATGAGAGCAGAAAAAAAAGGTTGCAGTGGTGTCTTTGTGCTGCAATTAGATACAAATCAGAAAAGACTCATGTTTGACCAAGATAACTAAGAGAATGTCTACATGAGGACTTTGCACCAGTTCAGAGTAATCTCTGGACAGGTTTGATCATATGACTTAACTTGCTTTGGGGAACTAAGTCAATGTATTCCTAGCTCTATATTGTTTTATTGGAAACTGGAGCAAAGCTGTTTTCTCCCTTTAAAGCATGGTCATTCCAATGAGCTTATTGATGGTCTAATTTCTTCCTATTGGTAGAAACCTGGTTGCAGAATTACTGGTGTGCTGTCATTTCACCATGAGAGCTCACAAGAGGCAAGGAGAGGCAATATGCAGGAGAAAAAGAGGATTTGCCCACAGAAAGCTTCCTTTCGTAGCAATTGTTCAATTTTTTTTTTTTTTTGCAAAATGACCAGATAAATGGAAGGGGGAGGGCTTTATGTTATTTCCCTTTTGTGTGGAGTGGAAGGAAACACCTCAAAACAAAACACTGGTTAAATGATGTTCTTTACACTCTTCTGTTGATCATCTGGAGGGAGCACGGATCAATTCATGGTGGTCTCTGTGTTTTCTTAGCATTTTGAGATCTGCAAAAACGGAGATGATAATATGTCTGCTTAAATCTGCTTCATGGGGTAATAGAAATGCTGTGGTGTGGAATATCCTCAGCTAAGTAATACACTAATTTGTCTAATCATATCTGTACTATAGGTAAAGGTCTGCTTCAGAGGGCATTCATATACTAAAAGCAACTTGCAAGCAGAAACCTTCATATTTTGCCAAATTATGACAGCATAAGTCTAGAGCAGGAAGTACAGTTCTCCTTCCAACATTCAGTACTTTATCTGTAATGCTTCTCAGAGTTACGAAAGATGTGTAACAGCTACTGTTAATTTCATTTATCTAATATATTGATGTAGGTAAAATCCGCTTTCTTTGCCAACGTACTAGTTTGTGTGGCTGGACTGGTTGCAATAATCCTACATGCTACTGAGATTGCACAAACTGTGAAAGAAGGGAACCCATGTGACTTGAACATTCTTGATTCGTATTACTGCCATAATTATAATCAGGTAAATCCCCCCACCCCCTCCATGTGTATGCAAATCCATAATTTGCTTGAAATGGTCTGAGTTAGTAAGACTTAAACCTTACAAGACTCTTCAACTTGTCTAAATTGTGTCTAGATATGAGCGCTATTTTCCATTATGGGGTTTATTTTGTTTTGTACTGTTTCTGTTTTCTGTCATTTGCAGAACTATAATTTAGCTTCTGCTACACCAGGGCTTTCCAAAGTTTTCCCGCGGCGACACACCAACCGCCGTTGGTGTGTCGCTGCGGGAAAACCCGTAAGTGCCGCCGTTGCGGCAGCGCACAAAAACCCGGAAGCGCTGCTGCTGCTTTCGGGTTTTTGCGCGCCGCCATTGGTGTGTCACCGCGGGAAAACCCGGAAGCGCTGATGATGATCAGCGCTTCCGGGTTGTGTGGCGACACACCAGACTGTGTGTGGCGACACACTTTTGTGTCGCAACACACAGTTTGGAAAGCTCTGTGCCACACAGTTATTTTTGACTATTTGGAAACAAACCCACTGACTGAGTTAACACATTACATTAAGCCATGGTTTGCTTAATTATTTCTCATGCTTTGATAAGTAAACCACAGATAGCTAAATACATACAATATCCTAAGTCATACATTAAGTAAAGGTAAAGGTTCCCCCGCACATTTGTGCAGTCGTGTCCGACTCTAGGGGCCGGTGCTCATCTCCGTTTCTTAGCCGAAGAGCCAGCGTTGTCCGAAGACGCTTCCACGGTCATGTGGCCGGCATGACGCGTGTGGAACGCTGTTACATACATTAGGGTTAACAAATCACAGTGTCTGAGTTCACACAGGATGCTAAGTCAAAATTAAACATTATTGCTGAGTGTAATGTCTAAATCCAATTACTGTATTCTTTCCATATTGGTTGGGAACGTCACGATATCATTTCTTGAATTTTGAAATATTTGATCTTCCCATCGCAGCATTTATTTCTTTTCACCACTTCCCTGCTTATCATCTCCCTGAATGCAGCAGTAATTATTATGAGTATACATGTCCATGTACTTTAACAACAACAAAAAATTACGCCAGAATTACAAAACGCTCAGGTCTGCGCACCCATTGCCAAGAACTTCTGTAATAATATCAATATTTCTGTGTTTTCAAAGAATGAAATGCATGTTTATTTGGAATGGGTCCATAAATAAGAAGACAACTTGAAGTCAAAGTAGATTAATCTATATAGGAACTGCTGTTTGAGAGCAGATGCTTGGATATTTTCTGCTAGAAAAAGTTTAGGATTGCTTCACATACCTATTTCCCTTTTTTAGAATCACTGATGGCATATAGGGTTTTTTTGTACGTATAAAATAAAGCTTGTTTGATGCTAGATATCTTATCTCATACGTGCCGGTGTATTTTCAGATCAACATTACAGGCCTGTCTCTCTCACTTTAGAGGACATAAAAGTCAGTCATGGCAATTGACCTTCCAAGAAAGTCAGCCCATCTTCATATCTGTCATTTTCAAACATGGTAAACATCTGGTTTAGGATTATGAGAACTTCTAGAGGTTAGGAAAAGCAGGGATCCAGTTATGTATAGTATTTCTGGGTATGGTTTTCTTTACTGATATCTGCAACAAGTCAGAACTTGACTGGCTACATGGTATTTTGGCTACTGTATTTTGTGCTATCTTATTAATGTAGTGTGTATGTGTGTTGTTTTAAATCTACAAGCCACTGTGAGGATCCTTTTAGACCACCAGGTCTGAGGAATCTTTGGCCTGATAGGCTAAGTCGGGCCATTCACTTGCTACACCTAAGATAAGGCCTCTTCCTCTCTCTTAATTGTTGTTTATTCGTTCAGTCGCTTCCGACTCTTCGTGACTTCATGGACCAGCCCACGCCAGAGCTTCCTGTCGGCTGTCGCCACCCCCAGCTCCCCCAAGCTCGAGTCCGTCACCTCCAGAATATCATCCATCCATCTTGCCCTTGGTCTCTCTTAATGCCACTACTCTTTTCTCAAAGCCGCCTTCCTACAATAGTCTTGTTTCTTTGATTTTCCCAACATCTACTCCAGTTGAAGTGTCATTTGCCAGTGTTACTTTGTTATCACTGGGCTTAGTGTAATGCCCACGCTTTTTACATGGAGAGCAGAGGCTTGACACTCTGTTCTCAAAAAACCCAGCCTAGATAAAATTGAAAGGAAGCCAAATAATTCCTCCTTCTGGTTAGCACAAGGGTCGGAAATGGCGGCTCGCGAGCCAGATGCGGCTCTTTGGCCCCTTGAGTGTGGCTCTTCCGCAGCTGAACTCACCCCCGCCCCTTCCACGTGATTGGCCCCCGCCCGCAAACCCCGCCCCCTGGCTCTCGCACTGAGCGAGGCCTGGCGCGGCAGGGAGGCGCTGCTGGCCCGGGACTCAGCGCTGTCGGAGGCGGCGCAGGAGCGGCTGCAGGGGCTGCCGCGGCTGGAGATGGCGCTGCTCCGCGGCATCCAGGTGCTGGGCGAGGGCCCGGGACGCGAGCGGCAGGGCGGCGCAGGGCGAAGAGCCGCCTGCTCTCCCCTTGGCCGCCTCCGGTCCGAGCCTGGCTTTCGGAGGGTTCGCGTTAGCGGGGGGAGAGGACGCCGAACGGCGGGGTGGGGGGATTGATAGGGCGGGAGGGTGCACCCGGAGGGCCTCCCGCGGCCACTTCTCCAAGGCAGGTTGCAGATCGCACTCTGCGCCCACGGGAACGCCTGGTCCCTCTGCTCCCTCCAGCTCCGCCACCAGCCCCAGCAGCACCGCCCTCCCCGGCCTGCCGCCCGGCAAACCTCCGCCGGCTCCGTCCCCCCGCCGCCACTGCCCCGGCCAGGCCCCCTGCGCTGCCCTGCCGCTCGCGTCCCGGACCCGCGCCCTCGCCCAGCACCTGGATGCCGCGGAGCAGCGCCATCTCCAGCCGCAGCAGCCCCTGCAGCCGCTCCTGCGCCACCTCCGACAGCGCCGCGTCCCGGGCCAGCAGCGCCTCCCTGCCGTGGCTTATTGGGGCGGGTGGGAGGGCGCGGGGGAGCCGCACAGGGCCCGGCGGCGGAGGCCCGGGCCGCCCGCCCGCCTCCCTCCGCGAGGCCCCCCGCTGCCTTCCCGGGATCCGGGCGCGCTGGAGAGGTCCGCGGGGCAGCGTCGGGGCTTTCTCGCCCTCTCGAGGCTCGGCTGCAAGGGAACGGGAGGAGACCGCCTCGGTCCGGAGAAAGAGAGCGCACGGGGCCTCGCGGAGGGAGGCAAGCAGGCAGGCAAGCGGGCGGGGCGGGTGGGCGGCCCGGGCCTCCTCCTCCTCCGCCGGCGGGAGAGGAGGAGGAGCGGCTGCCCGCCTGCCTCCGCCCACCCTGAGGGGACCCACCCGGCGGCGGCGGCGGTGGCGGCTCCCCTGAAGCGCGCCGCTTGTCGTCGCCGCCCGCCTCGTTTCCCGCCCCCCATCATTTCCTTGGCTCGACACGGGCGGGCGGAAGTGGCAGCCCCGCCCGCGCCGAGTGGCGGTAGCGCGGCCCCGCCGCTGCCCTTTCTCTCCGGCTCGGATCCTGGGAAGGCAGCGGGGGGCCTCGCGGAGGGAGGCAAGCAGGCAGGCAAGCGGGCGGGCGGGCGGCCCAGGCCTCCTCCGCGCCCGCTCCGCCCGGCCAGACATGCCCCGCTCTGGAGGCCGGGCTCGCCGAGGAGGACCCCCGACCCTCCCAAACAGATTCGCCCTCCCACCCGCCCCAATAAGCCACGTGATTGGCTCCCACCCGCAAACCCCGCCCCCTTCCACGTGATTGGCCCCCGCCCGCAAACCCCGCCCCCTTCTACGTGATTGGCCCCTGCCCGCCAACCCCGCCCCCTGGCTCTCGAGCATTTCAAAATGTGCACGAGCATGTCAAAATGGCTCCCGGCATAAAAAGTTTGCCAACCCCTGGGTTAGCATAAGGGAAACAACTGAAATGTTAAATTTAAGTAAAATCCTAAAGCTATCCTAAGAAGCCACTTTACAGCTTCTAAATTAACTTGAGGAATTGGGATGCATAGCAGCTAACTCAATGCACATTTTTTTAAAAATACAATAACAAAACACACAATCAATAATGACAAAAAGAAAATCAATCTAACAACCAAAACATAACACATTTGTATTATTAATTCCTCAAATTTTGTTAATTGTCTACGTTTCCCATATTGTTTTACCCAATTCTTAGTCTATGACTCCAACTGCAATACATTATACCAAGATACTGTACTCTGTTTAAATATCTCTTTTATATCTTCTCCACTAGAAACTTTACTTAACCAATATTTCAATCTTAATACTCCAGCTCGTTCCATATCTTTTATTAATCCTGCCTTAAGATTCTCTGGGAATTTTTCTAATTCTACAATTCGAGTCAGTGGTAATATTCCTGGACTAAATATATTTTTTATTTTTATGCCAAATCTGTAAAATAACATTACTTATTGGGTTTTTTATTTCACTAAAACCTTTTTTATTTTGTAAAAACGCACATTTTTTAATGTATTTATTTTGATGGGAAATCCATCTATGTTTTTAGCTGGTTGAAGAATATATTTGAACGTGTCAAAGGGGACAGAGATTATTGCAGAAGGTGCTGACTCTCTGGCTGTTAAAGGCAGGTCTACTTCTTCAGATGGTGGTATCTCTCACAAGCAGAGAGAGCAGCTTGTCACCTGGAATGTTTAGGAGAAGGATTAAAAGCTGAAGCAATGTGTCAAATTTCTTATTAATAGATATTATATTACAATAAATCAACAAAACAGTATCTACTATAAGGAGGCACCAATTTGCTGTCAGATCAGTCTGGAAGAATAATTATGCTGAAGATTGATGAAGCTCTTTGCTGCCTGCACTGTTCAGTTGCAAACTTAAAGACAAGATCTCATTTGAAGGGGGGGACTTGCATCCTGATTGTTTACTGTTTCCTCAGTCTCCCTTTCTAATAAAACTAAAGGCCCAAATGGATTATTTGTAAAAAAAATTTTTTTTTTACTTTCTTAGGGTTTAGACATCTGGAGTTCGTTAAGGCTTTCTTTGAGGATGGCTGATCAAAATATCAGCTAGTCAGTACTTAAAATGGATGTAGTAGTAGAAAAGCATATTCTACATAAAAATCTGCTAGATAGGTTTGTAGCCAGAATAAAATGGGAAAGTAGAAATACAAGGAAGAAATAAAATAAAAAGGAACTAAAAAGCCTGAAGAAGCAAAGAAGCCTATTGTGGTTACCAGGCCACCTTGGAGATAAACAAAGAACCCTGCCTTTCTTCGCAGGAGAAGGATAAGTCATGAGTGAATGAAACCATTTCATTCCATGCCCATCTTGGCTATTCAAGGAAGTTGGTACCCTAGGCAAAATCTGCAAAAGCCCTTCCTTTTCTTGCATGGGAAGGATGAAGCTGAGGCAAGCAGAAGCCTACCCTGAGACTCCCTGACCAAGGATCACAGTAGGTGACTCCTGTAGCCTTCACTTATATCCCCCTTTTTATCTCAGAGGGGCTCAGGCAATACTCCTGAGTGAGGTGGTACAAGAACAGCAAACAAGTTCCAAGTTATCAATATGTACTGAATTAAACTAAGCTTACATCAAGTGTAACTGAATTAAATAATTGAGCAATGTTTTGGTTTTATATTAATTCATTGCTCTTCACTTCACTGAGATATTAATTCCTGTAGTCCCAAACAATGGACTGTACTGATAATGCTTTCAATTCTATGGTTTTATATAACAAAGGGACTTACGGTCAGCTGGAGTGGTGGTAATCAGAACAATTGCTTGTGATTTTGCCCACAGGTGCTGTCATATGGCCTGAACTCTGTGTTCATCATCTTTTTGCTCCTTGAAGTGTCCTTAGCTATCACTGCCCTGATTAGGTTCAAGTCTCAAAACCACCAGGACTATCAACAAATGGTGAGGATAGAAACCCAGCTGGTTTATTTATCTGTCTGTCTTTTGTCTGGGTTACTGCTGTAGTAAATCTAGCCTTAAATCTGGAGCTTTGAGGGCTCTATAGGAGAGCTGTGTTGATCCATGGTAGCAAAAAATCAGAAGAGTCTGGTAGTACCTTTTTCATCTAACAAATGTTATTAAATCCCACATCAGTCTAGCCCAGAGCTTTCCAAACTCTGTGTCGCGACACAAAAGTGTGTCGCCACACAGTCTGGTGTGTCGCCACACAACCCGGAAGCGCTGATCATCATCAGCGCTTCCGGGTTTTCCCGCGGTGACATACCAACGGCGGCGCGCAAAAACCCAAAAGCGGCAGCAGCGCTTCTGGGTTTTTGCGTGCTGCCGCAACGGCGGCACTTCCGGGTTTTCCCGTGGTGACACACCAACGGCGGTTGGTGTGTCGCCGCGGGAAAACTTTGGAAAGCCCTGGTCTAGCCACTCTGTACACCTGATGAAGTAAGCTGCAGCGCATGAAAGCTTATGCCTCGTGATAAAATTTGTCAGTTGGAAAAGGTGCGCCAGAGCTTCCTTCTGATTTTCAGGCTCTGGGCACTCTTAAATCCTGAACTTTTCCTTCTGTTACCATTTCAGGGTTCCCAAGTGCGCTCCAGGCATTTTGACTCTACTAATTTTTTGGAATCGGGGGGGAAAAAACTGTTGTTCCTGTGCAATTAAGTGGTAAAAACCTGTATAATTACTAGATTAATCTTTGTTGTGTGTATTTTCCAGGTATCATGAAGACAAGTGGTTTCTCTTCTCCTGTCACACAATACTGAATGCTTAGGTGCTTTCCTGGGTTCAAGCTACTGTATATGAGTGTGAACTTCCTATCGTCTCTTTACCTTCCCACATTAGGCTACAAGCATCAAAAGAAGAAGCTACTGCTAAACCCCAAAGAACTGCATTATATGCCTCAACCTAGAAATGGCGAGCAAGCTTTGTATTTGTTTATTATGAGCTTCTCCTATACAAGACTGCCACAAGTTATCCCAATATGAGGCCTCTCCCCACTCCATGCATTATGAAACATCCTCTGTATTTTCATCACCTTGCATGTCCTGAAAAGCACCAATGTTGGTGTGTGGTGAGGGCTTCTCAATGAAGATTTTATCATAAAAGTGCTCTACCACCACTCACTTCCATTTGTAACTCTTTGGGATGTTAATGAAGGAAAGGCAGATATCTTCAAGTTTTTTTTCCCCCCCATAAGAGGCCATCTGTTTGGAATCACCTTAAATTTCTATATTTTCATCTGTGTGTTTGTATGAGTGTGTGTGTGTGTGCAAGCAACATGCAGGAGAAAGGAGAAAGAGCTCTCTCCAATTAGGCTTTCTGAGTTTTTTCAACATCACTTTTCATTTATGGATGTAATATCAGAATCTCCCTGTGACAAGGCACAACTTAAAATGTCTGTAGCTTGAATCATGTCAACTGGATTTCTATTTTCTCAGTGGAAACGTTTCGCTCCTTATCCAAGGAGCTTCTTCAGTCTGAGCAAAGTTGGTAAGGGAATCCTAAATATGTTTCTAGGTAGCTGTGTCTAGAAACATACTTAGGATTCCCTTACCAACTTTGCTCAGACTGAAGAAGCTCCTTGGATAAGGAGCGAAACGTTTCCACTGAGAAAATAGAAATCCAGTTGACATGATTCAAGCTACAGACAATTCCACCTGGATGACTGAGAACCTTCAAAGACACAACTTAAAATATTTCTATTTTATACTTGGACTGAAAATCCATTTGAATTGTGCAGAATATATGTGGAAATTAGAGGTTGTTAGAAAACTGCTTCAGGTTCTCTTAGAGGAGGGAGAATTTAATATGGATGTATTATTGCATAATGTATTTCTTCATGAGAATAGGATGCTTTTTCACAGATGAAAAAATCACAGTATATCAAAACCATTAACTGTTTATGGCTGGAAAAGAATATTAAGTTTTCACAACTGCTACTTCTGTTCTGCAGCTTGCCTTCATACCCTAAAGCTGATGTCTTAAGTGGGACAAGTCTCATTAACTCATCAGAACTTACTTTGGAGGAGACGTTTTTAAGATTGCACTGTACAACTGCAATTGTATGAACAATGGTCTGGAAAAAAAATGCCAGTGATCATTCCCAGTAGACTTGCACTGGATCTGGCAGCAGCAGGAAAAAGGACCATTCTTACTTTGTTCTAACTTTTGATGGGTTTGGGGGAAACAATCATAGTTCAGTGGTAAAAGGCATGTTTTATATGCAGAAGGTTGGGAATTCAGTACCCAGTATCCTCAGTTGGAAAGCTGCAGACAGTCAGTGCGCATAATAGTAGAACTAATATTCCAATTTGGCCCACGGCTGTTTCCTACCCCCTATCTTTGCAGCAATATGTCCTTGATTACAGGAAAAGTTATCTGAGAGATGTAGCTAGAACCACCATGATTTTGTTAGCCCTTTCCGAGTAAACTCCGAGAGACAGTGGAGGACAGGAAGGCCTGGCGTGCTATGGTCCATGAGGTCACGAAGAGTCGGACACGACTAAACGACTGAACAACAACAAAATTATTATGTAGATTATGCTGCATATAATGAAAGACGCTGATTAGGAGTCAGAAAGATGGTTACTGTTCGTACTGAAAGCAGAGAGTGAGAGCTGTTCTGCTAAATTAGTTTATTTTTGTTGCCCTGGACTTGAGTTTTACTTAATTTTATTAAAGGTAATAAAAGAGAATGGGATATATGTTACCAACTAATTACCAGTGGTGTGCTGCCTTTAGGAAAAGAGAAACATTTGTGCCCATTCTGCTGCTTAGGAGTGTGTGTCCATGATTAAATCTCCCAGCTGATATATACAGAGGCACTTCGATGCAAGTAAAATTATGACCTCGTTATGTTTACAGCTTTTCTAGTAAAGCTGTGAAACAAGGAGCCATTTCACCAAGCAGTCTGTGCTTCAACTCAAAATCCTCATGAATCTCAGTGGGTTTAAGTAGACATTTTACAGAATAAGACAGGTCCCAGAGTGACTGCATAGCTGTGTGTAGTGCTTGAGAAAATAGTGTGAGTGCCTCCAATTTTACTGGTTTTTTTACACAGGAATGGGCGCTTCTTGTAATGGAAAAGAGTAAAACGAGAAGCGCCTTTAGATACATGTATCTAATCTAATCTAATATATAATCATGTATATATCTAATAGATATATGTATCTAATCTGCTGTGTAAATATGATTTGTCATGTTTGCATTGATGTTTGCATTGAAGTATTAACAGTTGCATTAATACTACTTTGGAGAATGTGTAAACATTTGTATATTTATCAGAAATAATATTTGTACTTGATCTAAGACAACTTTCTAGTCTTTTATTAGGGTTATGCAAAGATCCAGCTCTGAAAGGAAAACATGACTTACAGAATGTGTGCCTGCACAGGTAGCACTTGCCAGGAACATTGTAAATAAAATAAACTTTTCCCAGGATTGTGTATCAATTGTGGAGGGCAGCTGCAGGACACAGTAAAAGTTGCACTAGCTTTAAGATGTTCCTAGCAGGTGCTCTGTACATGCTGCATACTCTCCCAGGCATTTTTGAATCAGGATCTCTGTACAGTCCTATATTTTTATGTAGTATCCCTGAATAATTGTATTATATTAACACCATCTGTTTTTTATATATATATATTCAGAAACAAAAACCAAATACCTTAGTGTGAGTAAGTATGCTAATAAATGTAAGGCAAAAACTTCCCGAGGATTTTTTTTTCCTCTCTGCAAGTTCATGTTCTGGTAATTCCTGTGATAGCCTAGCAGATCCACAATATGATGAAATCTGGTGCTACAGAATTCAAACCACCTAATAAATCTTGTCATGCAATCCATGTCCTTCTTTTGTTTCTTCATAGAGACACTTTAGGTAAAATAACCTTCCAATTATATTAATCATAATAGTACAAGTTTAAAACAGCATTTGTAATGTAGATTGTAACTGCACGTCAGACTCGCTTTGCTTGCCTGCCATGTATTTGAGCCAACACATGTCAGCCTGCTTTGTAGCTGCTACTTTGCACCAAAGAGAATCACCTGCCTCGCTGACTGAAACTAACTGAACACTGATAAGACACCTGGACTCTCATTAACAAGTTGGGAGGGGGGAAGATCAGGAGTGGGAGAAGGGTGGTTTTGAACTAACAAGGGATGAAGTCAGAGGGATGTGTTTAAGTTTGAATGCTTGGCGGCAAAACTGGTATTCAGAGCTTTGCAGCCGTCCCATGTAGCTGTATTCTAACAAATGAATTCTTTTAGCATTCTGATGAATTGTCTGGAGAATTTCTTAAGTTAGATACTGGCACTGGGATCATCACACTGCATGAGGAATTCTTGTAATGAATCTGAGCAGAGAATGAGCCCTATTTCAGGCCCATTTGAAATCTTAGTCCATGGCAGTGGATGCAGGACGTCTCTGTCTTCATGGTATCTGCACAAACAGGCCAGTGATGCTTTTTCATACTGTGCAGCATCTCCATCAAAATGTTAGGGGAAGAGAGCTAGAACTTTCAAAGGCTAATTGTAAGCAATTTTCACCTTTATTTGCAGACAAAGTCAACTGGATTTACCTCAATTTGGACTCCAGGTTTGGGGTAGATCACAGGTAACCTTGACAACTGCTTGACAGGTTCATATAAATTCTTTTTATTGGTTGCAGCTCTTGAGGACATAGAGTGTGTAGAGCAGGGCTTTCCAAAGTGCTGTCGCTGGCGACACACCAGCGGCGGCGCGCGCATGGCGACGGTGCGGGGGGGCGTGCAGCGGCGCGCACGGTGGTGGCGCGGGGGGGCGTGCAGCGGCAAGCGCGCGCACGGTGGCGGCGCGGGGGGCGTGCGGCGGCGCACGCGTGCATGGCAGTCGCCGTGCACGCGCGCCCCGCCGCTTCCGGGTGGTGTGGCGACACACTTTTGTGTCGCGACACACAGTTTGGAAAGCTCTGGTGTAGAGAGATGAGGCCATCATCAACTTGCTTGACTCTTGCCCTTCCTGGCTGATGAAATCGGCCAGTCTAGTTCAGGCACCATGGTTAAGGGAGGTGACCAATGAGCATGGGATGTGTTCCGACCTGCTCAAAGGAGGTAGTAGCTATGAGATCTCTATTGAAAAAGAGAAGATCTTTATAATAATTATAGCCCAATCTTACATTTTCTATTCTTGTGTAAGGTGACTGAGACGGTGGGAGCCCCAAAGTTCCAGATGCATTTGAATGAAACTGATTTTCTGAGCAAATTCAGAAAGCGTTTTACTTAGAATATGTTCCTGAAACTGCTTTGGTCTTCTTGTGGATGATCTACACTGGAAACCATATGTGGGGAATATAGCCTTACTAGTTCTCCTGGACCTCTTGGCAACTTTGAGACCATTAACCATGGTAACTTTCTGGGGTGTCTGGCAGGACTAGAACTTTGCAGAAATTCCAGTCCTCCCTGTCAGGAGGTACCAGAAGGTTAATGCTATTGTTTGACACGTAGGTGATTGATCTATGGTGTTTCACAAAGTTCTATTTTGTCCCCTATACTGTTTAACACCTTATGAAAGCATTCAGTGTGCTGGAGACGCCTATCTCTGCTGCCTCCATACCCCAAGAGTGCAATCAGTCCCAGTTAAATTAGCCTTAATGGTCTGGATGAGAGAGACAAGCTGAAGTTAACTCCAGAGAAGAGAAACTTGTAGAGTAAGGTAAAGCCTGTTCTGGGTGGGGTTACACTCCCCCAGAAAAAACAGGTTTGCAGTTTGGAACTATTCCTTGACCTGCAGCTATCACTGAATGTAGAGGTCATAGTGATATCAAGGAGCATGTTTATATAATTACACCCAGTGTGCCAACTGTGACTCTTTTTGAGTCTGTTGGACATAGCAACAGTTATCCCTCTGTTACAACACATCTTGACTATTGTACTTTGAAAAGCATCCAGAGATTGCAGCTGATGTAAAGCATGGCCGGTAGGCTTCTAGTGAGTACCAGGGACAGGGATCATATGATGCATATACTGAAAGATATCCACAGGTTATATACTGCTGTATGGGCACAATTTTATTTATTTACTTAGCTACATATATAAACCACCCCAATCTGGCTGGACAATGTTAGCAGAATAAACAAAAAATCTCAAACAAGGAAAGAAATACAATAATCTGACAAATCATAATTTGCCTTTCAATGGCTCATTATTCATGGGACTGCCTGTCCTGTTAATTAATCTGACCAATTACTTAAATCAACCAGAGAGACGCTTCTGAAGATTCCTGTTGCCGGAAGCTTTATTAAAGGTTATCTAGGAAATGGTAATGATATTGAGTTTAGTTTCTTGATTGCATTGATTTTATTATTTTATATTCTATTTTTTAATATGCAAGACAACTTAAGCATTGATATAAACAGAAAGGCAGGTTAAAAAATCAATAATAAATTTTAAAATGCTTCAACATATCTTAATAACTTTATTCCAGGGAGTTAGCCATCATATGTAGCAACACAACAAATCCATGTACCTCATAACGTGGACCAAGATCCACAGAAATTTATACAATCATCAGTTCGTTAGTTTGTGTGCCACATAAACACCTTTTTTAATTATCTGACCTTCTGCTTAAGCACTGAGCATTTGAAATATTAGAGTAGAATATGAAAATGATGTCAAATTCATTTTCTTTTACAAATTCACATACACGTTTCTCACATATGATGCAGAAAACAGGGTCTGCCTCATCATTTTTATAGTTTGATCAGGTCTGGCAACTTTTCGAAATATGCTTACATACTTTGCTTTTCTACACAGGTAAATTCCAATGAATTCAAAGGCAACTTTCCTATCAAAAACAGGAGTTGTATACCCATGTATTCCTTTCAATAAGTGAATTAGTTCAAATTTTAACTGATAGCAAATTATCAATTTTACCTAGAGACATCAACATCAGAAAATTAGAACTAGCTTGCAAAAGCTACAGGGACTGTCTTTTCTTAGACATTTATAGCATTAATGTTATTCAAAATAGTATTTTGCATATATTATAAATGTCTCACTCTAAGAAGCTGATTAAGCTGAGGCCATCATTCACTGATTAAGGTCATCAATCCGCTTATAAACCTTCCCTGCAACTGTCTTTCACAGCCAGGAACCAGAAGTGGGAGGTTCAGAGATGGCTAGATATCCCTGGTCTAAGAGTTGAACAAACAAAAAGGATTTTTTTTCCTAATTCATAATTCAATTAGCAAATAGGAAGCAAGTAAGGAAAATTCAACTGCTAAAAGCGGCCTTTAAGTTTAAACTTCAATCAAATGAAAATAAATAAAATATACTAAACACAAAGGATACCCTAATGCCCATTAAAATATGTATTCTTCTTCCAAACAGCCAAAGAAATGCCTGAAACCTCCCTTATTCTGTATGTTTAATTTTTGGGCAAAAAAAAAAAAGAGAGAACCAGTTTGGTCTAGTGGTTAAGGCACCAGGCTAGAAACCAGGAGACTGAGAGTTCTAGTCCCGCCTTAGGCATGGAAGCCGGCTGGGTGACCATGGGCCAGTCACTCTCTCTCAGCCCAACTCACCTCACAGGGTTGTTGTTGTTGTGGGGAAAATAGGAGGAGGAGGAAGGAGTATTAGGTATGTTCGCCACCTTGAGTTATTTATAAAAATAATAAAGGCAGGATAAAAATTTAATAAATAAATAAATAAAATGGTGTTTCACGATCAGCTGGGAGGAGGGGCCGTCATCTTCTTCCCAAGCCGCTCTGAAGCCATAACGGACCTTAAAGCTGCCCACCCCATTTCTACAGCACTAAGGTTTTTTTGTTTGAATTTTACCAAAGAGAGGCTTTCTACAACAAAGAAATGCGGAATCTCTTGGTGACTCATTATTTTTGAAAATTATTAACTTGGTAATTTGGCTTTTTATATATAATTTGTTAAATTGAGATGTAAAGAATTTTGGTTTTTTTTTATTGCTTTTTTATTAAAGTAATTTTTGAGGAATATA
Source organism: Charina bottae (assembly GCA_023362775.1). NCBI lineage: Eukaryota > Metazoa > Chordata > Lepidosauria > Squamata > Charinaidae > Charina > Charina bottae. Next base: position 198,201,111 of record JALMGJ010000001.1, on the reverse strand, counting down.
AAACTTTATCTTCTTCCTTGAATCTGTGGATTGGAGTTCTGATCTATTTGCTTTCACTTCCCCATGAGAATGCTGTTTGTTATTACTTTTTATTTTCCTGATTGGCCACACCGGAGACAAAAAGGCTGGAGAGAGTGTTCGGTTACAGCATTAATGACTTTACCTTCCTAAGGCACTAGAGGGCGCCATAATCTATTTTACTGTTAAGAAATATGGAGGAAATTAATTTGATATTTAAAGATCTCTACAATGCTGTTATTCAAGTCTTGGAGCATTTCTCAGAATTTGTGGAGTCCAAATTGTCACAAGAATCGAGAGAAACTGATAAGGCTGAAAACCACCTTAAAAGTAAAGTGGTTTCTCCAAAGAAAAAGATGAGAATTAGTAATTTACATTTAAATAGTCAAAGGAAAATTGAGTTGTCGAAAGTTGAAGATAAGAAGACAGTGTTGCTACCACACCATGATCAAGAAAGAGAATTAAACTCTAGAGCAGGGCTTTCCAAAGTTTTTCCCGCGGCGACACACCAACCAGCGTTGGTGTGTCGCCGTGGGAAAACCCGGAAGTGCCGTCCTTGTGGCAGCACGCAAAAACCCGGAAGCGCTGCTGCCGCTTTCGGATTTTGCGCGCTGCAATTGGTGTGTCACCGCGGGAAAACAACAACAACCCTGTGAGGTGAGTTGGGCTGAGAGAGTGTGACTGGCGACACACCAGACTGTGTGTGGTGACACACTTTTGTGTCGCGACACACAGTTTGGAAAGCTCTGCTCTAGAGGGTGGAAGATTTTGGACAAATATTTGGGCTTTTTAAAGCAGGTTGTAGAATCTGAAATTGACAACAAGAAAGCTCTGTCATTCATTCATTCATAATACTGAGACATGTAAATGCCTTGGTTTACTTTGAAGTGGGATAATTGTCTAAATGTGTTTATCAGGATGGTTTTTTAAAGGTTTGGATAAATGGTTATGCTGTTTTGAAAATTCTTACATTTTTGGTAAATACCTAGGTTATTGTTTAAATGTGGTTATCAGGATGGTTTTTTAAGGGTTTAGATCAGAGCTTTCAAAACTGTGTGTCGGGACACAAAAGTAAAGTGTGTTGCCACTCAGTCTGGTGTATCGCCACACAACCCGGACGCGCTGATCATCATCAGCGCTTCCGGGTTTTCCCGCCGCGACACACCAACAGCGGCGCGCAAAAACCTGAAAGCGGCAGCAGCGCTTCCGGGTTTTTGCACGCTGCCGCAATGGCGGCACTTCCGTGTTTTCCCGCGGCGACACACCAACGGTGGTTGGTGTGTCGCCATGGGAAAACTTTGGAAAGCCCTGGTTTAGATAAATGTTTATGCTGTTTGGATAATTTTTATATTTTTGGTTAATGTTAGTTTAGTTGGCAGATAGGAGCAAATTATAGTGAAGAAGGGTAGTGTTTGTTACTATATTAGGTTCTGAATTATGTTTGAAGGGTTTTATATGTTTTTCTTTAATTGGGAGGGCAATTTTGTTTTAGAAGGGAATGTAATAATGAGAATTTAAATGCTTTATAGAAATAATGTTTACTATAATATGAATTGGAGTAAGACAGTGATATTGACTTATGTATATCTTTGTTATAGAAAGTCGGAAGTCACTTTGTAGTAGTTTGTTTTGTGTTTTTTCACACCTTTTTAGTTCTGTTTCTTTTTCTTTGTAGGCTTCTTTGTTTCAATCTTCTTAGTTTTTATGTATATTTTGAAAATGCTTTCATAAAGTTTTCTAAACAAAAAAAGAAAACTTCCAACTACCAGCTTTAATTGAGTGTATAGAGGTATTTTTAACGGAGCCTTCCCAACCAAGTGCTCTCCAGATGTATCGGGACTACAATGCCCAGCCAGCATGCGTTTCGGAATTCTGGCCATAAATAGTCCCAACACATTTACAGGGCATTACATTGCGGAAGACCATTGTACTGAATTTCCACCACTCTTGCTCCGCATATGGATTCCACTAAAGACAGAGGACACCGGAAGTTACTTCAAGAACGAGTGAGACTTACCCTCTTTCTAGCCAAGAAACAGCTCTAGTTCCTCTGTAACCTCCAATGAATGTTTATTCGCCGTGGGCCGTCACAAACGGACGCTATCTCGCGCGTAATTCTGCGCATCCGTTTGCGTCGCACATGGGACGTCATCGGATAAGGCCCTACGGTAGTCTTCCTCGTGGGGGCAGAGGGAGAGAGCACGCTTGTTTGTTGGTTGGGAGCCTGTAGCAAAGAGACAGAAAGAAGGAAATGGCAGCGCTTATCGCTGAGGAGCAGCTGCAGGCCGACCGAGTGTCTCCAGAGACGGGACGGGGTGAGCAACTTCAGCAGCTGGGGAACGAGGAAGGGGCTGTCGCGTTGGTGGAAGCTGGACCTGGGAAGCTGCAAGTAGCTGCTTTGGGTAAGAAGCGGAAGGAGGCTCCAGCTATCCCCAAAGGAAGGCCTAAATCTGGGCGGGTGTGGAAAGACCCCAGCAAAAAGCGGTAAGAACGCGATCTTGGTCGCCAGGTGATCGGACGCAGCGTCTGGGGGACAATCGGGGAGCAATTAGAGCAGTTTTCTCAACATCAGCAACTTTAAGATGTGTGGACTTCAACTCCCAGAATTCCCCAGCCAGTATTTGGCTGGGGAATTCTGGGAGTTGAAGTCCACACATCTTAAAGCTGCTGAGAAACACTGAGTTAGAGGGACATGGGCTGGTGTTTATGTGCATTTCATACCACTTTGTTAGACAGAAGTGCTGCGTGTTAGTTCTCCCAGACAGTTGATTTTATACATCTCATGCCTATCTAATATGCAGACTAAATGTTAAAAAAAACCAAGAGCATTAAAATGTTGACATTCATCCTCAGTTCAAAGTGAGTGTAAATTTTAGAGGGCTTGTATTGAATAAACAGCCTTAGGTGGCCCGCAGGGACTAAAATGGGAGGGTGTTTTTAATATTCTTATTTGTTATGATAATGTTTTTTGATGTGTGAAAGTCAGCTTTTGTTTACTTGGGATTCCTTGCCAAGTAAGAGCATGCAGGACTCTGATCATAGAACTGTTTCACACAACTTGCTTAACTTTACTAAGATAGTTTGATTTAGTTATAGTTTTTGGCTCAGTGTATTGTGCCAACTTGACTATTAGTTATTCAGTAAGGCTTTGCTAAGACAAACTATGGCTGTCTCACAAGGTGATATCTAATACTGAAGCTTAGCTCTTATTTTTAGTTGATGGTATAAATGTCCCCATCTCCCCAGATTTTCCCATATGATCCAGGACAAGCCTTTACATACTTCCTGGAAACATAAGATGAAAATACGTCAGGAAAAGAAGCTCATCAAAGATTTTGCCCAGGAGTTGAGGGAACAAAAACAAAGGGAGCGTGAGGTAAGAAAAAATAATGTTTGTCTCAATAATATGTCCATAGTGTTATTCCCCAAGCATCTCTCTGTCCAGTCACCATCTTCTCTAGTATCTTTTGTCACTCTAACTCAGTTATGGACTGAAATAGCAAGAAAGGACTGGTCCTAAATCTGTTGAACTCACACCCTCTGTTCTGACGCTGCACAAGAAATGTGTACATAGTTTGTTATCTTGCTATATCTAATCCATATGCCTTCATCCTTCTGCAGATTGACATGGTGTAGCTATTTTGAATTTAACACATAAAAAGATGTGTACCTACTTCTATAAAATGTTTAGGGTAGGGCTGCCAACCTTTTGCTCAGGCATACATGCATAACTTTGATGATGGTACTATTTTGTGAAGAAGTATTTGACCTATTTCTGAATTTCTGCATATCTTTGCTATTGAATGTTAACAGCTTCATGAGGATCCTATTTATATATTAAGAAAGACTGAGTGAACATATAACACCAGAGCTTGATGCTTGCTTCATTTATGTCATAAACAAAATCACATAATGTGCAGCATGGGGAGCATTAGATGTCATGACATAATTCATAATCATGTCACTTGTATGATGGCAGTGTATCACATGTTGTCACTTTGATGATGATGCTGACATGTGCCAGTGTGAAAAAATACTTGCCCCCAATTCAGTCAATTCAAGTAAAAGAATAATTAGGGCCAATTTACAAGTACTTCATTTAAAAATCAGGGCTGGTTTGAGTCACCTTTGTCTTACATAATCCCACAAATGTTGGTTCTCCTCATTACAGTGAAGGTCTCATCACATAGATTCTAAAGTCAGGCCATGTCCTGCTTAAAAGAGAAGTATCTTTTAAGCAGGACATTTACCCAATAAAAAGGTGATTGATGCTTATCAGTCTGGAAAAAGTTTATGAGGGAGAACTTTTAAAGTGATAAGCAACTCAATAAAACTTTCTTCCCGTGTTACTTTCTCTGCTACTTATTCTTGAGAGTAATTAATAAATTCAGCTTTTGGCTTCATGAAGCTGTTTGCACATATTAGGTTTCTTTTCTGTCATTCTTTGTATTCTTGTATTTTCCTTGACTACTTTGGAATTATCTGTCTGGACATACTGGTTTTTTGCCTGGACTGTGACACATAAAGTAGTATGCATAAAAATTCTGTTATCTTTTTTCCCTTCAGGAGAAAAAACAGCGAAGGAGGGACAACTTAAAAAGACGGCTAGAAAATGAGCGGAAAGCAGAAGTTGTGCAAGTGGTGAGTTTTGGATCAAGTTATTTTCATCCAGAAAGAAAACGCCTTCCTTCCTTCCTTCCTTGGTTAAAGAAGAGTATTTCACATAACTGTATTTCACAATTAGTCCGTTTTTTACTTGACTTGACAGAAGTACATTATAGTGTATATAGGTCAGCAGCAGTACAGTATATAATAAGTTATGCTTCCTCGTTGCCATTAAAGAGGAGTGTCTTGAGGGGTGGAAGTGGGATTGTTAACCCAGTAACTATACAAGTTTTATATCACTCTCTCTTGCCTAGGATGGGAAACATTTTGGTGAAATGGAACTGCACTTAATTTTTCTTGGGGAAGGGGAGCACAAGGGCCTCAGTAGAAGGGGTTGACAATCCAAAGCAAGTGAAATTGTACAACAGTTGTATGCAGATAGATGTTATGGTTTGGGGTGGAGATACTAAGCCTATTTTAGAACTTCACATATTTCCCAACTCAAAAACAGTGCTGCCAATTTTTGCAGGGATTTTGCCTCTCTCCCTTCCAGCTTTGCATGTAAATCTGCCTGAACCAAGTTCCTACATTTCTGCCACAGAGATTCCTTTTGAATGAGAACGAGCCAACAAGAGAGATGCATGCTAGGATTTGGACCTGCGCCATTAATAGGGGATCTTCAAGGGCACTTGATAGGATCCATGATAGAGAACTTCTGTACTTTGAATAGTCTCTTGAATTGTTCTCTCCCTTGGCAATGATAGTGTGCTATTGGAGTTAACCTGAGTTTTTCTTTCAATTACCCTGGCTCTGATCCAAGTGTGTGAGAGAGTACCAAAGTCCAAGCAGACAGCTATGTTATACTGGTAATAATTTATTACCAAGGTTATTCAGAGTTCCATACTGTTGGGACATCATAAGTACCAGTCTTTCAACATACCTGGTTGGTATGAACTGGTACCATGTTAATGTGATTGAAAATCTCTCTTGTTTTTATTAAGGGTCTTATATATTTAAATGATTTTTCTCTGCTTTCTGCATAAAAGAAGTTGGAAGGGAAGAAAGGTGGGAAAACATGTTTTTCAGTTACAATGTCTTATAATAAGTATTTGGGGGTAGGGAAAGTTCCAAGAAAAGGGAAGCCAAAAGGTGCAGAGCCGATGGACTGGCACTCTTTCCCATTTCTCCATTTGCTGTTGACTAGTGTAGAGTCTGTTGCCAGATGACAGTTTGTGGATGAAGGAACCTGACTGGTGTGCCAATCATTTTATTTATTTATTTATCATATTTCTTTACTGCCCATCTTGTATAACCACGACTCTATCATACTTCCATTTTCCTTCACTCCCTCATGCGTGTGTAGAGTTTAATCTGTTGTGTTCCTCAGACATAGCCACCTTTCATAAGATTTAATAATCATCCTTTTCTGTAGAAAAGCTGTTTTCTCTATCTATCTATCTATCTATCTATCTATCTATCTATCTATGTTCTATTGTTGGAGTTTTTAAACTTATATGGATAACATTCTGGAAGCCTCTAGCTTGGTTGATTGCTTTTCAGAAAGTTCTTAAGTATTTTTGTTGTTTTGTTGTTGTTCAGTCGTTTAGTCGTGTCCGACTCTTAAGTATACATGAGATGAAACCAATATTTCTCCTTTTTTTTTCAGATTCGAAATCCCTTAAAGCTGAAGCGGGCAAAGAAGAAACTTTTGCGGCGCATTGAGAAGCGAGACACACTGGCCTTGCTGCAGAGCTCCTAGGAGCAACCTAAAGCAGCCAAGCAATAGGAAAGTGGAAATCTCCTTTCTGATACATTCAAAGACTTCTTGGAATGCACATCAAGACACAGAATCCAGTGTACCAAGAGATGTTGATATCTTATAACTTTTTACTTGGCTTCTCTCACAACCAGCGATCAGACCTTCCCTGCCCTCCCCCCAAAATAATGTTACTGTATCCCAATAATCCTTAGCAAAAAATTCCCTTTCCGTAGCTTTGGCATTAAAAAGACAAACGTGGGGAGAACAGCTGGGACATTTCTTTGAAAATGGGAGAAAGCCCTAAATGAGTTACTGCAAAATCTGCAGCTTCCAGATGACTTGTAATTTCCAGAACTTACATTTGTTCTTTAACCATGAGGGGGGGAAATTAAAAACTTTTAAGAAAAAAAATGTGGTCCAGCAAATCTCTTCATGGGTTGTATTGATCATGGAGGACTTGGCAAAATCCAGGGTAGGTTTTTTTTTTTTTTTTAGTGGAGGTGTCTGGAATCTTTTAAAAAAAAAAATGGCAGTGGCTCCCTTTGACTTCCATCATATAACAGAATTCTGATCTTCATTAGTTAAAGGACAAGCCATATATTTTAAGTAATAAATACTTAAGCTAGAAACAAAGGATGTTGGGTTTCTTTTTCTTGCTCTACACAGTATGGCAAAATAAAATGTGTTTGCTCTGTGGAGTATGGAGAATGGTGGATGCCATTTATTTGTGTCAGTTTCAACTAATTGCACAGCAAATTGGGATTCTTTGGGTAAAAGTGGAAGGGTACCAATACTTTTGGCTGCATCTGTATATGCAAGTTTTACTGCTTTCAGCATTTTTTGCTCTCTATGGGGGATGTAAGGAAATATGAAGAATGTATACTTAAGGGAAATCATACTGATACTGAAATACATTTTCAACTAAATCTTTATAAAAACAAGACATTTGAGTACTGTAAGAAAAAGTAATCCATATCGTATTCTTAATTTTTTTTATCCTGCACTTCCTTGTTAGCTATTCTCCATCAAGGAAGCAGTCTTAAGCAAAAGATGTATTGGGTTGCACGCATTGCTGTATAAAGGTGGAAGTATAAAACCTCTTGTTTTTATCAATTAAAAAAACCACAACTACTTGTGATTATATTGCTTAATACGTGTGAATACATGTAACTTGAGGTCTTTAACATATATAAATCATAATGTATAAAAAATTGATGTTCCTTCTGGCTTTGCCTATGGGATATACAGAATTTGAAATTTCCCTGCAAATTCGTAAACTAGAATGCTAAAATGATTACTTTCAGGATCGTTCCTTTCATTGTAGAGGATTATTCAAAGTAAAAAAGTTACATATGCTTGTGGCAATGTTACTAGCTGGGCGAGGCTAGGTTGAACAATACACAAAGGTTTTATACAAATGCAGGGTGCAATGTGAAGGTGATTGCTTTGAGTATCTGTAGCTGTTGCTCAAAGATTAGTCTGTTGCCTGAGAATGGCCAAGCTACATATGAATGAATTCATACATAGCATTTTCTGGATAAATGTGATATTATTTATCACATTTTTAAAAATGGTACTTTTTTTTACTAGAAGCAATGAAAGATAATGAGAATATTTAAATAAATTACAGATTATTGTGCAAGTCTGCTGTTTCCCTGAATATTAGAATTTAGCCTCTGAGCGTAGAAGCAGATGCTAGTGGTACCTTTCAAACTTTTTAAAAATGAGGTCTAGAAACAGGGGCCAGTTCATACAAGCTATTAGGCACAGGTGATAACTGGTTTAACTTCTTGCTTCTTTTGGCCTCTTCCTTCACTCAAGACAAGTCTGAGGAATTTCTTAATGTGTTTTAATAGCAAGAATTACATCCTTTACATAGTAACTGCTTCTTATAGGTGGCTACTTACACATGCTTAGTTTTCTTTATTAAATTAGAGTTGAGTTTCTCAGGCAGGTGGATTTGATGCCATTGTCTTTGATGCTGAAAAACAGTATTATTTTGTTGTTGTTATTATTATTATTACTATTATTATTATATTTTTGACCCACCTTTATATATACACCTTTTATATCCCTCCGTACAGTCACTGATGCCCTGGTCATCTCCTATATAGACTACTGCAATGCGCTCTACATGGGGCTACCCCTGAAGAGTATCCGGAAGCTTCAACTGGTCCAGAATGCAGCTGCGTGCGCAGTTATTGGTACCCCTAGATTGGCTCATGTGACACCTCTGCTGCGCCAGCTGCACTGGGTGCCAGTATGCTTCTGGGTCCAATTCAAGGTGTTGGTTATGACCTATAAAGCCCTACATGGCATGGGACCAGGCTACCTGAGGGACCGTCTCATCCCCATAACTTCAAACCGTCCCACTCGATTATGCAGAGAGGGCATGCTGCGGACCCCGTCGTTAAAGGAGTTTCACTTGGCAGGATCCAGAAGGCGGGCCTTCCCGGCAGTGGCACCCGCCCTTTGGAACATTCTGCCCCCAGAGATGAGGTAGGCCCCATCACTCCTGGCCTTCCGGAAGAACTTAAAGACCTGGTTCTGCCGCCTCGCTTGGGATGGGAACGGGAACAGCTCCTCCTGGGGATGGCTGGTGCCAGAGTCCTTTTAAAATACCATCTTATCGCCTCCTGGATTTTATATTTAACTTTTTAGTAATTTTGATCATCGTAGATTTGTATGATTTTATATTTATTTATATTTATAAATTTTAATTGTTGTATTTTGTGAACCGCCCAGAGTCCCCTTCAGGGGAGATGGTGCGGTAATAGAAATTGAAAAATAAAATAAATAAATAAATAAATATTTTGGTCAAAAGGCAGCAAACATACCTAATATTCCTGCCTCCTATTTTCCCCACAACAGCAACCCTGTGAAGTAGGTTGGGCTAATAGAGAGTGAGTGGCCCAAAGTCACCCAGCCGGCTTTCATGCTAGGGCAGGCCTAAACTCAATCTCCTGGTTTCTGGGCCAGCACCTTCACCACCACACCAAACTGGCTCTTATACAATAAGTATGATCCTGTTTATATTTCAGGATTCTTTTCTTGTGTGAATGATTACAGGTAGACCTTGCTTAGCGACTGCCTCATTTAGTGACCGCAGTTACAACGGTGATGAAAAAGTAACCTGATGGCTTCCTGTGGGAAATGGCCGACTAAACAACTTTGCCTGTGAGCTCCATGGGCAGAGCTGGCAGCATGGCAGTTTTTTGGGGGCACAGACAGGGTTTTCTGTAGCCCCAGGTGTTTTTCTGGATTAAGGAAAATGCTGAGAATCGACCCATTTGTCCTCCAGACGGTGAGTTGTAGCCAGGAGATCATAGACAGCGTCTGCGACCGAGCAGTAAGACTACACTGGGAGGCTGGGATTTAATCTTTTTCTAAGCCACGTATTGTTGTTTATTCGTTCAGTCGTTTCCGACTCTTCGTGACTTCATGGACCAGTCCACGCCAGAGCTTTCTGTCGGCCGTCACCATCCCCAGCTCCCCAATGGTTGAGTCCGTCACCTCCAGAATACCATCCATCCATCTTGCCCTTGGTCGGCCCCTCTTCCTTTTGCCTTCCACTTTTCCTAGCATCAGCTTCTTCTCCAGGGTATCCTGTCTTCTCATTATGTGGCCAAAGTACTTCAGTTTTGCCTTTAATATCATTCCCTCAAGTGAGCAGTCTGGCTTGATTTCCTGGAGTATGGACTGGTTTGATCTTCTTGCAGTCCAAGGCACTCTCAGAATTTTCCTCCAACACCACAGTTCAAAAGCATCTATCTTCCTTCGCTCAGCCTTCCTTATGGTCCAGCTCTCGCAGCCATAGGTTACTACAGGGAATACCATTGCTTTAACTATGCGGACCTTTGTTGTCAGTGTGATGTCTCTGCTCTTAACTATTTTATCAAGATTTGCCATTGCTCTACTCCCAAGAAGTAGACGTCTTCTGATTTCCTGGCTGCAGTCAGTGTCTGCAGTAATCTTTGCGCCTAGAAATACAAAGTCTGTCACTGCCTCCACTTTTTCTCCCTCTATTTGCCAGTCATCAATCAAGCTCGTTGCCATAATCTTGGTTTTTTTGAGGTTTAACTGCAACCCAGCTTTTGCACTTTCTTCTTTCACCTTCGTCATAAGCCACGTATGCACCCCCTTAAAAAGGGGAAATACGTCATGCCTTTCCATATCTTAAACACCCAATTTGTTTTTTTAAAGTTTTGTATCTTAAGAGAAGCTTTTTACAGTAAGAAAAAGCGGAATCTCTTGGTGATTATAGTTATTTTTGGAGATTTTTAACTCTAAAAAAAAAGTTTTGGCTTTTTTTTCCCCATCTGGGTTATACTGAGAGCTGTAACACTGCCTTTCCGTTGTTATCTTTGTTGCTGAATTTCAAGGTTGAAGTGTTCTTTCTACACATTTCTTATTTTAAACTTTAGGCTTTCTGTTTACTTTTTTCCAAACTGTCTGCTAGTATATTTTCTTTGGTTAATTTTGGATTAAGTCATTAACCTCTATTTCTGTGAGTTAATTTTTTAGGGTGTGCTATAATTTACTGTTTGAACAATGGAAGATTTTAAAGAAGATCTCAGAGAATTACATTGTCAGCAAGAAGATATTTTTTCAAAGGGTTGTCAAATTATTATACAGACTGTTTGGGACATTCGAGATGAGATTCTAGTTAAAATGAAACAACAATATGAAAATACTATGATAGAAGAAGAAGACGACGTTGGAAAAGTTGGCGTTTTTACTGTTGTGGGGGAGAATGGAATATTCTCAGCTGAAAACACTGGATTGGTGTTTATGGGATTAAAACGATTGTTTAACCTTAGGACTGCACAAGGAACTGCCAAGCTGGGGAAATGTTATGACTATTTCAATCAATGTTACGGGAAAGAAGAGTATGGAATGTGGGAGGTTTTTTTCTCTTTCGCTGGAAAGTTTGTATTTTTGGGGGCTATTGGGCTGTCAGATCTTTGTTAAAAAATGCTGTTGGTGTAATGGTTAAATATTTAAATGCCCTGGTATATTTTGAGGAGGGGTAAAAAAATTAAGAATATTTAATTGGACTGATAATGAGGTTAACATGATTTACAGGATTTTTGATTTCTAAGACTTAAAAGGTATTGACAAGTTCTGGTAATTTTTTATATTGTTTTTAAGCATAATTAGGGTTAAGATCGTTAATTATAAAAGTAGACAATTTATAAAAATTAAGAATATTTAATTGGATTGATAAAGAGACTAATACAATTTTTTTTCTTTTCTTATGGTTTGGATTAGGATTTATAGGGTTATAGATTTGTAAAACTTAAAGGATATTGATAAGATATAATAATGCTTTATACTGCTTTTTAGTTCTAATAGAGTTAAGATTGTTTATTATAAAGGCAGACAATTTATTTGTTTCTATGTGATGTTTATTGTGTAGACAGAAGTATATAGAATAGTAGAAAGAAAGAAAAATTAAATGGATTATTTTTTAAGAGGGAGGGAAGTTTGAAGTAGAAATTTAAATATATGTATTTATATATTATGTAAGGGGAAGGAGCAATTGTATTAGAGATTTGTATATGTGTTAATGGGGGGATTTATTGAAATAATGTGATTATGGTTTGATATAGAGGAAGAGTTTGTTTATGGGAATTGTTGTATATTCTTGCTGTTGAAAGCTGGAAGTCACCTGTATGTATGTAACTTTCTAAAAGTCTTTTGTGTTTTTACACTTGTAATGTTTTTCTTTGTAGTGTTTTTTTGTTTTTTGTAGTTTTTTATCTTTGTTGTAAAAATAATAATAAAAACTTTGGGGAAAAAAAAGTAACCTTATGACCAATCCTTGCGTTTACGACCTTTGCAGGTTTGTAGAGCAAAGGAAAACTGAAGCAAGATCATAAGCACAGTCGCAGTTTCTCTTAGCGACCACTTTGCTTAACGACCAAGTTGCTGGTCCCAATTGTGGTTGCTAAACAAGGACTGAGAGCCAGTTTGGTCTAGTGGTTAAGGCGGCAGGTTAGAAGCCAGGAGACTGTGAGTTCTAGTCCCGCCTTAGGCATGAAAGCCGGCTGGGTGACTTTGGGCCAGTCACTTTCTCTCAGCCCTAAGAAGGAGGTAATGGCAAACCACTTCTGAAAAATGTTGCCAACAAAACTGCAGGGACTTGTCCAGGCAGTCTCTGAGAATTGGACACAATTGAATGGATTAAAAAAAAATAAGATGGATAGTTAATTCTGTATTAGTTTTTCTGTTGATTTTGTTTGTGAGCCATGAATGGAGATAAAGACATTGAGGTGGCTGGTATAAATAAAACACAACAAACAAAAATAGGGGTGACTACAACTTATGGAAAGCTGCAAGATTTTGCATGCTATATGAAGTGTAACTGACCTTGAGTGGGTTGTGCATTACAGGATTGAAAAGAGGTGGTTAGTGACTGAGAATGTAAGGAAGGAAGCAGCCGCCAGCACTGAGCTTTTATGTCTTACACTGTATAGCAAGATATCACCATGTTTGTCTGCTGCCTTTACATGCTTTTGCATGGTTGAGTCGGCCATAGACTTCTTTCCCTGGAAGTGATATTTGTAGTGCACACTAAATTAAGAGCTATTAAACCCTTTGTGCAAGCAAGCGAATGAAAACATAGAATGTATAACTTTCAACTGGGGATGTTGAAAGAGTAAGAGCTAGCTCAAACCACTTCTGAAATCTTGATAAGAAAACTGCAGGGACTAGTCCAGGCAGTCACTGAGAATCGGACATGACTGAACGGCAGGGAAAAAAAAACAAGGACTACTTGTATGTGCAGTCCTAAGCACATCAAAACTCATAATACACTGGCTTGATTACTATAGGCAAGGTTGTGTATATTTTCTTTCATTCATATTACTTTTGCATGGTTTTCCTGTTAGTCCAGTGGTTGGCTAAAGAGCTGTTACTATTTTTTATATACAACATTTTCATCCCTCCTACTTGGAGACTCAAGGCAATTGATACTTCCAACTTATATAGGATATTTAAGCTTCATTATTTGGCTATTAGCAATCACCATGCTTATGATACTTTTTTCAGACTTTAATGCATGATAGTGAACAAGCCTATGGGAGCTCAGAATACTGTAGCAACAGCTGCAGAATTAACAGCCTGGGTTTTCATTAAAAAAGAAATAACACAAAACCAAGTCTAAGGCTAAGGAAGTCTTAAATAAAAATTCCCTTCTCACCCCTATGGGTGGTATGTGTCTTCCTCAACCTCGGGTCCTCTACCAGAGGCCTGGGAGTTTGAGCGTTCTGCACAGGATCTTAGCTGTTCCTAGCACTGCACTCTTCTGGACAGAGAGCTCTGATGTTGTTCCTGGGATCTGTTGGAGCCACTCTCCCAGCTTAAGAGTCACAGCCCCGAGTGCTCCTACCACCACTGGGACCACTTTGGCCTTCACTTTCCACATCCTTTCCAGTTCCTCCTTCAGGCCCTGGTACTTCTCCAGCTTCTCATACTCATTCTTCATGATGTTGCTGTCACTTGGCACCGCTATAACTATCACCATCGCTGTCTCCTGGTCCTTGTCTACTACCACCTCCTTGCCAGCAATCAACACCCAGATAGGCAACGATTAACACCAATATTAGCACCAGAGGAGCAATCAAACAACACAATAGACCCTAATCAAGGAACTATTAACTCAGTCAATCAACCAAGAAGCAAACAACAGCCCAACCAAGGAACTACCAAGGAGAGTACAGCACCCCCACCAACACAGGCAGTACAAGCCAGGGTATATAAACAGAGAGCAAATCCCACTCCCTTTTCGCACTGAAGATGTTGCCTAGCCTGGCAATGAAACGTCTGCAAGAAAACAACAAGGCTCAGAGAGCACCAAGGACTCCACATACTACCACGATGTCTGGTTGATTGGCCAGTACCTGCCTGTCTGTCTGGATCTGGAAGTCCCACAGGATCTTAGCCCTGTCATTCTCCACGACCTTCTGTGGAATCTCCCGTCTGGACTTCGGAGGGTCTAGCCTATACGCTGTGCAGATGTTCCTGTACACAATGCCAGCTACTTGGTTGTGCCGTTCAGTGTATGCTGTTCCTGCCTGCATCTTACACCCTGCCACTATGTGTTGGACTGTCTCTGAGGCTTCTCTGCACAGTCTGCACCTTGGGTCCTATCTAGTGTGGTAGACCCCTGCTTCTATGGATCTGGTGCTTAGTGCCTGTTCCTGTGCTGCTATGATCAGTGCCTCAGTGCTGTCTTTTAGTCCAGCTCTTTCCAGCCACTGGTAGGATTTCCCAAGGTCAGCCACCTCAGCTATCTGTCGATGGTACATCCCATGCAGGGTCTTGTCTTGCCATGGCACTTCCTCTGCTTGATCTTCCTTCCATGTCGCTGCCTCAGGCATTCTCTCAGCAGCTCATCTTTAGGTGCCATCTTACTGATGTACTCCTGGATGCTCTGGGTCTCATCCAGGGCAGTGGCTTTGACACTCACCAGACCCTGCCCGCCCTCTTTCCGGCTGGTGTACAGTCTCTTGGAGTTGGACTTGGGGTGGAAACCTTCGTACATTGTGAGGAGCTTCCGGGTCTTCACATTGGCAGTCTCCATGTCCTCCTTTGGCCAGCTCACTATACTGGCAGGGTATCTGATGACTGGCAGGGCATACAGGTTGATGGCATGGATCTTGTTCTTTCCATTGAGCTGGCTCTTCAGGACCTGTCTTATCCTTTGGTGGTACTTGGATGTTGCTGTCTTCCTTGCCTCCTCATTGTGGTTCCCATGTGACTGTGGGATACCAAGGTACTTATAGCTGGCCTGTATGTCTGCTATGTGGCCCGCTGGTAGTTTATTTATTTATTTATTTATTTATTGTTCAATTTATATCACCACCCATCTCCCCCCACAAGGGGACTCTGGGCGGTTACAAGGGGACTCTGGACTCCACCCCATCAGTCTTAACTACCTTCCCTCTCTTTACTACCATCCGGCCACACTTCTCTAGTCCGAATGACATCCCAATGTCCTCACTGTAGATCCGTATCAGGTGGATCAGTGAGTCGATGTCTCGTTCACTCTTAGCATACAGCTTGATGTCATCCATGTAGAGGAGGTGGCTGATGGTAGTTCCACTCTTGAACTTGTATCCGTATCCAGTCCTTCTGATAATCTGGCTGAAGGGGTTCAAGCCCATGCAGAACAGCAGCGGGGACAGTGCATCACCTTGGTATATGCCGCACTTGATGGCCACTTGCGTGAGCTGTCTTGAGTTGACTTCCAGTGTTGTCTTCCACAGTCCCATTGAGTTCATGAGGAAGGTCCTTACTGTCCTGTTGACTTTGTATAGTGCCAGACGTTCACAGATCCTCGTGTGTGGCATTGAGTTGTAGGCTTTCCTGTAGTCAATCCAGCCTGTGCTCAGATTGGTCTGTCTAGACCTTGAGTCTCGGGCAACTGTTCTATCCATGAGCAACTGGTGTTTTGAGCCTTGGGTGTTGTTCTCAATGCCCTTCTGAGCTGTGCTCATGTACCGGCCCATATGGTCCTGCAGCTTAGCGGCTATGATGTCTGATAGGACTTTCCATGTTGTGGGGAGGCAGGTTATTGGCCAGTAGTTGGATGGTGTTGTTCCCTTGCTGGGGTCTTTCATGATCAGCACTGTCCTACCTTGTGTTAGCCAGTCTGGGTGGGAGCCTGCTGCTAGCAGCTGGTTCATCTGTGCTGCTAGGCGTTCATGCACTGCTGTTAGTTTCTTTAGCCAGTAGGTGTGGATCATGTCAAGGCCAGGTGCTGTCCAGGTGCTGTCCAAAAACGTGGATGAGACACAGACAGACAGACAGACAGACATACCAATCTGCAAGCTCTAGAATCCAGCTTAATGCAAAATGTCTTTTGTGTGCACATAACTCAACATTAAAGCTTAGTAACTTTGTATTTAAAATGAAAACATTCTAAATCTACAATCAGTGAGAGAGTCTGTGCTGTGCTTTCTTGATACTGTAATGATGTATTCAGTGTTGTCTATAATGTCTAGAGCAGAGCTTTCCAAACTTTTCATGTTGGTGACACACTTTTTAGACATGCATCATTTTGCGTCACACTCTTACAGCAGGGCACAAGGCAGGCACTAGGACCTGCGCAGAATCCTGGCAGGGTTCGGAGGCAGCAGCAGCAGCTGCGACACACCTAGACACTGCAGCCAACACACTAACGTGTCGCAACACACAGTTTGGAAAGCTCTGGTCTAGAGAGACAGTTTCTTATCTCCCAGCTTGCTCTCTCATAAATATGATGACCTGGATAAACAGTTCAAATAGAGCTGTAAAGATGTGGGGATCTAGGAGTAAGCTAAATTTAAATGGTACAGAGTAAGAGGAAAGGCCATTGTCCCCTCAGTCATACTTTATTTTACAGCGGGTGAATTAGATATAGTTTATGTCTTTCAGTTAATGATTGCCACTAAGTAGCTTATGATAACCCAATATAAATAGACCATGTTATTCAGTTGCAGGAGCAAAGTCTACATCCTTGGGCTTTAAATTTTTAACTTGAGGCATTTAAAAGATCTTGGATCCCAAGCAATCAAACAGAAACTGCAAGCAGAGAGACCTGAGAATTGTGGAAAAGCCCAGGAGAGTGGTGAGTTTGGGGTTCTTCGTCAGAACTTGCTTGCTATTTTGGGAACTGCTTTCCCATGGGAAGAGCTTTTGTGGTGTAGATTGAGTGACTGATCTAATATATGGTACAGCCAGTGGCTACTCCGTTGAAGTGAAGAGGTCATCCTTTCTTAGGATGCTCAAGGTCCAAAGTGAGAGCAGCACCCAATGCTTGAGTGGGAGGACAGCTGCTGAAGTAAGGTATTTCAACTCACTGGGGATGTTTCACCACTTAGCTAAACAGGTGGCTCAGCAGGTAAGACGCCAGGCTTGTTGAACGGAAGATCGCAAGTTCGGAGGTTCGAATCCCTAGCCCTGTGTGCGGAGTGAGCTCCCGCACTCGCCCCAGCTCTTGCCAACCTAGCAATTTGAAAGCATGCAAATGCAAGTAGATAAATAGGTACCACTTCGGTGGGTAGGTAACAGCGTTCCGCACGCGTCATGCGGCCACATGACCGTGGAAGCGTCTTCAGACAGCGCTGGCTCTTCAGCTAACAAACGGAGATGAGCACCGGCCCCTAGAGTCAGACACAACTGCACAAATGTGCGAGGGGAACCTTTACCTTTAAACAGACAAGAAAGTTCATTAGTCTGTTTTATTTTTTTGATATTGTTTTGTCATCTGTGTTTTTAATGTTAAACTGAAAGCCACATGAAGTATCCATTGCAAACAGAAAAGCATAAAAAAGCCACAGTTTGAAGTGTTCAGGAAAGATGCTTCTTCTCTTCTCCTCCCAACCACCTTCTGATAAGAAAGCAGCTGTCAAGCTAAACAACTGTAATAAAAAACAGTGATAAAGTACAGTAGAAAGATGGTGATGTTGGAAGAGCTATTCGGTATCTTGTTCAGGGTATCAGTGGACAGAAATAGAGAAAGTGTGCTTAGCCTTGATTTTAGGGGCCAAGGGAACTTGGTCCTTTGAGGCCATGGAAGTTGACAGGATTGTAGTGGATGAGGCCCATGGAGGTGCAATAATAGCAGGGACAACTATATTGGAGAATTATCATGTCTGAGAATGAGATTTTTACCTCAAAAGGTAAGGAAATCTCCTTCAATGTATTGTCGAAGGCTTTCACAGCCGGAGTTCGATGGATGTTGTGGGTCTTCCGGGCTGTGTGGCCGTGTTCTGGAAGTTGTGGTTCCTAACGTTTCACCAGCATCTGTGGCCGGCATCTTCAGAGGGCAGGAGCACAACTTCCAGAACACGGCCACACAGCCTGGAAGACCCACAACAGCCATTGAAATCTCCTTCCTCAGGGGTGTCCATATGTAGAACAGAACATGATAGGTGGTCAAAGGGCCATAAAAGAAGCTGTTTGGGAAAGATGCTTAGTCCAGCAGTAATGCTGTCAATGATCCTTACTGCATGAAAAGCACAGGTAGGCATCTGCTGAGAAGACTGTTAAATAGCAGGCATACAGGATTCCTCATTTATATTCCACTTATTTCCACATATTTTTATATTAAAATAAAACCTCCAGGCCCCTTTCTAGATTTTAGAAAAAATGAAGTTGTGGGTGCATCCCAATCTCCTCATCAGGATAAAGAGATTAAGAATGATCAAATGCTATGAATACTATCAAAATGGGAATAGATCCTTAGTTTTATGCTGTTAAGTACATAAGTGGATTTAAGCTTTTCCAGGTATGACCTGCAATTTCTGATTACAAATGGTGTTTTGGGAAGCTAAAACATTAGTCTGGTGATGTGGTGTGGAGAATTGATCATTCAGAAGCATTTGTCCTCCCATTATTTTGCTTGTCTATGGCTCTAAACTTCAAATGAGGCAGAAAGAGACGACATGGAAGCAAGCATAAAGCAGAATAGACTGAAGTAGGCTGATGCTCTGCAATACATTGAAGATAAATAGGAACAATATTTAAGAACTGTCAGCCCTTCAATATTGAACGTTTATTAACCACTTCACCCTTCGAAATGTTTGAAATAAAGAAACAAGTATCTCAGAGCCACTTAAACTCACCCAATATTAGGACTAGAACAACTAGAATTTCCATAGGAATACCATTACCTCAGGCAGCTTGTGAAACAGCTGGTCACCTGGAAAAAAAGTTGAAGTGGACCTTAAGACAGAAACTATCAACTTGTATTACCTATTCCAAGTAAAATTGTGTCATTTAGAAAACTATGCAAAATGCCAACTTCCTAGTCAACCAAACTAACCAAAACTACCAGTTACAGAAAAGTAGAAGGGACAAGTCCTGTAAGATGGAAATCTGCTTCCCATCAGGGCCAAAGGGAAAGAACCTGCCCAGAATGATGATTTCATAATCAACCAAACACAACAGTCATTAGGGGTACCTTGAAGCAATAGGATTCAAAACATCCTGAGAAAGTATGTTCTGTTTCCTCATTATAGGCAAAGTTTCATATATCAGAAAACTGATTCATGTTATTTTGCTCAGAATAGATGACAAAACCATGGTTCCCTTGGACATTTTGGTTCATAGTACAACAAGATCATTTATTCTTATCTAAAGAGTGAGTTTGTTTTGGCTGAGTAGGATATTGTTCCAAATAGTTTCCAAAATATACAGTTTTCTGAAGAATGTTTTTGGGTCTTATTCCACTAAGGTCCTGTGATCCACTGTGGCTGTTAAATTTTTTGGTTTGGTTGGCGGGGAAGTGGTCATTCTGTGCTATTTTTTGAAAATGCAGGATTTTGCCTGGAATGTGTTGGGGAACATTGTTTTCATGGACCTTTTGAAACTTTCCCCATCAATGTCATTTCTTATATGTGACTGTGAATTTCATTAGTTTGGCTTAGATGGGCCATTTTTAGAAAATACAGATTTTTACTGAGAATATAGTTCTCTGCTGGAAGCTTGGTTCTTTCGGCATTAAGGCCTTCTGGTCCCCTCTATGTCTGGTGAGATTAATTGGTTTGGCTGGGTGGGAAGTAATATTTCTGACGGCTTCCTAAAATAGTGATTTTTGTCTGAAACTGAAAGTGAATGTGGGCTCTTTTGGAGTCACTGCTTCCCTGTTGCACATAACTGTGTTTCATCTGTTTCAGAGTGGGTGTTCCAGGCAGTTCTGCCTTGTTTTAGATATATTTTAAGGCATTAAAGGGTTTTTAAACAGTATTATTTATTTAATCACTTTGTAAAGTGATTCTGGGCAATGAACACGCACTTCTGGCTGTTGTGGGTCTTCCGGGCTGTGTGGCCGTGTTCTGGAAGTTGTGGAACCACAACTTCCAGAACACGGCCACACAGCCCGGAAGACCCACAACAGCCATGCACTTCTAAATTTAAATAAATTCAAATAAATTTAAATAAATAAATAAATTTGATGATGATGATGATAATACATTTAAATAAAGTTCCCATTTATTTCTAAAACTGCCCGTTCCAGACTATTAAACTCCATTCCAACTTTTACATCGCCCTGAGAATTAGCTCGAGTCACATGATTCCAGCTACTTCTCTCCCGAAATCCACACCCTTGTTTGCTCCGGAGAGGAGTGTGGGAAGGAGTTCTGCGTACAGTATATTTTCCCTTTGGCGGGGCCGGCCGAAGTTCCGAAGCTCGGAACTGAAAGGTATGTGCTTCTTGCGGGCTGGAGAGAGCGAATTGGACTGTGCCTCTCCATTACAGTTGAGGGAAGCGGGTGAGAAGGTGGCTGCACGAGGCCAGTTCTGTCATCAGGCAAATCCAGGCGCTCGCTTTGAGGAGCAGGTACTGGGAGGTGAGGGGGCGCGCAAAATTCTGGGAAGCATTGCCTTCTCTTCACCTCTTCTGTTCTGCGGAAGGGAGGAACTCCTCTTAAGAACAGTTGAAATGCAAGTTTGTTTAGCTGTCTTGACATATTCTTGTCAGTGAACCGCAGAAACACCTCAAGTTAGTCATTGCCTGCAGAAAGATGATCCCACGCAAACAAGGTGTGTACCCAAAGCTGCTTACTGTATTGTTCCTTTTTCCTCTTGCTGGTTTTAACAACACGATGATAATCCTGCAAGCTGATCTGAAGGAAATTAGGAAATTGTGGGTGCACATACACAAAAGTTATCCAAAATAGATTAAATCAAGTATTTGCACAAACCTGTTAAATACATTGTAAATTTGCTGGTCCTCCTTGACCCCCCAGCTAATTGCATGATGCAGCATCCTTTTTCTTCCTAACAGTAACACCATCCTGAAATTTGTAATGCTTTGCACATGTGCATGAACATCCCATACAGCTGAGGAAGCTAGGCAGTGAAGGAGACTAGTACTTGGAGGTGATAATGATTTACAAGCTGGGTGGGAATTTCCCATGGAAAGGAGAGGAAGATTTTACAGCCTATGGGATGCATGTCCCTGAGCCTAGAAATGTATGAGTTGTCTTGGTTCTGCTTTCAATAGAAATTCTTGGGTTTTTTCTCCACTAAGGAAGAAATCAAATCAGTGATGAAATGCAGGATATTAAAATGGCCTTTAGTAGGCAGCAGGTGTTTTCCCCAAATCAAAAGGTGACATTATAGATTCTTTCTTACTTGCATATTTCATAAGAAGAAAAGTTAGTCTAGACAGTGAAAGGAATCTAGACAAGGAGAATACCCTTTCTGTCCAACACACAGCACATACTGTATATCCACAGAAACAGTAGGAGGGTCTGACAGGTGTGTCAGGATGCAAACTAGGACCTATTGACTCAACAATAGGTCAGCTTAAGTTGTCAGCAAAGTGCAAAGCTTGCTGGCATCTAACACCAAACTTAGGAGCAATTATAAAATCCTCCATTTGGTCCCAGAGTTGGGTTCTCAGGTTAAGAACTGGCTGGACAACTTAATGAAATAGACACTCCTGAAACCTCCCACATGCTTCAGCACTGCAACAGTGAGAGCAGGACTGGCAGAGGAACACTGATAACACTTTGACGACAGATTGAGGATCAGCGTAGCTTGAGAGGGGAGAGGTAAGGGAGGCTGAACAAGTCCCAAATTTATATGACTAGGAACCTGACTGATTAGCTTTCCCCAGGTATTTTCAAGAACCGGCTGCTATGGTCCACCTCAGTGTCACTCCTGAAGTCTCCCTTGCTGACTCATCAGTGAAGATTTATGCCTCTGGCCTGGCCCCCTCCCAGCCTGTGACCTTATATGCATCGCTGACGGATGAAAGAGGAGTGAAGTTTGCAGCCAGAGCTTTTTACCAAGCCAACCAGAATGGAGAAGTGGACCTGGCACAGGCATCTGCTCTGGGAGGCAACTATACAGGTGTGTGGCCCATGGGCCTCTTCTACTCTCTAAAGGCTGAGAAGATGTTCCACAGACTGGTCAAACGTGATGTGACCGGCAGCCCCTTCTACGTTCAAATTAGCCTCTTCAACTCTACTGTGCTTCTGCCCCTGCCCACGGAAGAACCACTGGCTACTTGCACTGTGGAACGATGGTACGCAGCCCCTGGAGTGGAACGCACCCCAGTTACGTCAGGCCGGGTCCGGGGAGCCCTCTTCGTGCCTCCAGGTAAGAAAACTGAATTCTGTTTTCTCTCCCACTTCTCCTCCTTGCCTGCAATGGATGGTGCCTCCAGATGTATTTGGAATTCTAGTGCTTGGAATTCCCAGCCAGCATGGAAGCAGTGTTGATTTGTGTCTGGATGAGCAACCCCTAATCTGTTAGCCCTTTGAGATTGGCTAGACCAGGAAACCGCCTTCACAAGTTTGACTGGATCTATATTTTATATTTTATTGATATAGGCCATAGGTTCCCAAATTTCTTGGTTCGTGGTGCCCCTAGCAGTCTCTAATATTAAAATTCCTGAACTATCCAGCTGCTGTTGGCTAGATTGAAAGGTCTGATCTGCCTCTCCATCTCTGCCTCTCCACTTTGAGGCGAGAGGGCTGTTCTGTGGACAGGAGCACAAAACTTACTGAACTCTTTTCTTTTATCTGAGTTGGATCATGACATTGACAGAAGAGGCCATGTGCCCATGCATAAAGCTTAGTAGAGATCTGAACATTTTTTGGAAAGGGGGCACATAAAGGTGGAAAGGCATGTCATGTCACAAGGGAGGGAATATATGGGTCACCCAGATTTGCACAGATGGTGTCAGGAAAGCTAAAGTGGCATGAGTGTCACAAAGAGAATGAGTTGAGGTTAGTAAAAGATGCTACGAACATCAAAAGCTATTCATCATATATGTCCAAAGGAAAAATAAATGATGTACGAGCTGATCTGTGAAAGTAGTGAAAGGATAAGGTATGGCAAAGAAAAGGCAGAACTACTCCTCTCATATGTCTATGAAGGTTCTCAGTCATCCAGGTGGAATTGTCTGTAGCTTGAATCATGTCAACTGGATTTCTATTTTCTTAATGGAAACGTTTCGCTCCTTATCCAAGGGGCTTCTTCAGTCTGAGCAAAGTTGGTAAGGGAATCCTAAATATGTTCCTAGGTAGCTGTGTGACCTTACACCTGGGGCTAGGTCATGGTTATATTGAGATGTAATTTTTAAGTCCTTTTATCATCTAATGGAGGGTCGTTAAAAACACCATGCTGCTGTTGAGCTTCTGAAATGGTCTTAATCTTCCTAGGCACAGAAGACAACACGGGGAGGAAGATGGGGGAGAGTTTGTGCCTGAGGCCCCCACCTCTATTCAAGGAAGGATTTTCCAAGTTGGCATAAATGGATTCCTTGACCCCTCTCTCAAACCACCTATCTTCTCTGTCTAAAATGTGAACATTAATGTCCTCAAATGAGTGTCCTTTTTCTTTTAGATGAAGATAAACTGCTGACTCTGGTCCTGTGGTGTTATTTCTCCTGTGTTGTGCCATCCTCCTGTACATAGGTTGTTTGGTTTCTCCAATGTAGAGTTCAGAGCACTCCTCACTGCACTGGATTGCATAAACTACATTGCTTTTCTTATGTTTTGGAGTTTGATCTTTGGGGTGTACAAGCCTCTGTCTCAGTGTGTTGGTGGGTTTGAAATATACAGGTATGTGGTGTTTGCCAAATATCCGTTTTATCTTTTCAGACACGCCAGCCATGTAGGGAATGACCAGGTTCTTTCGTTTACTCTGAGTCTCAGCCCTATCTGTCGCTGTTTTAGGTCTGGTAGATTTAGATTTGGTGAAGGCCCAATTTGGATATCCACAGGCCTTCAGGGCTGTTCTCAGGTGCTGATTTTCATTCTTTTTGGAATCCATGGAGGTGGGGATGGTTTCTGCTCTGTGTGACAATGTCCTGATGACTCCTAGTTTGTGCTGCAGTGGATGGTGGGAGTCAAACATCAGATATTGATCTGTGTGTGTGGGTTTCCTGTAGATCCCTATTTCTAGCTTGCCACCGGTCCCAATGAGGACTTCACAGTCTAGGAATGCCAGTCTGTTGTCCTTGGTGTCTTCTCTGGTGAAGCTAATGTTGGCATCTATAGTGTTTATATGGTCCGTGAAGGCCTGTACTTCCTGGGCCTTGATTTTGACCCAGGTGTCATCCACATACCTAAACCAGTGGGTGGGCACCGTTCCCTGGAATGTGTTGAGTGCTTTCTTCTCCACTTCTTCCATGTATAAATTGGCCACAATGGGTGACACAGGAGAACCCATGGCACAGCCGTGTTTTTGTCTGTAAAAGTCACCTCTGTATGTGAAATAAGTGGTGTTAAGACACAGGTCCAGAAGATGGCAGATCTGGTTTGGGTTGAGATGGCTTCTCCTTTCCAGGGTGCTGTCCTCTTCTAGTCTCTTCCTGACAGCGGATAGAGCATGAGTGGTGGGGATGCTGGTGAAAAGGGAGGACACATCAAAGGAGACCATAGTTTCATCTGTATCCAGTTTCAGGATCTTTGCTTTGGAAACAAATTCTTCCGAATTATGGATGTGGTGTTCAGAGTGTCCAACTAGAGGTGCTAGTATGGTAGAGAGGTGTTTGGCAATGTTGTATGTTACCGAATTGATGCTGCTGACTATGGGTCGGAGGGGTGTTCCTTCCTTGTGAATCTTAGGAAGTCCGTAGATGCAGGGGATGGCTTCTCCAGGATACAGACGGTGGTAGGTAATCCTATCGATGGAGCCATCATGTTCCAATTGTTTCAAACTGTCTATTGCCTTTTTCTTGTAATTGTTGGTGGGGTCTCTTTTCAGTTTTTCATATGTATGGTGATCCTCCAAAAGTGAGGTAATTTTATTGTGGTAGTCTGCAGTGTTTAGAACCACTGTACATCTTCCTTTGTCAGCAGGTAAAATGGTGATGGTTTCATCTTTGCTGAGGGCTGTCAGGGCTCTCCTCTCTTGGACGGTAAGGTTGGGGGGAGGAGGTTGAGCACTGGACAGAGCTGCAGATATTTTAAGCCGGAGTTGTTCTGCTTCTTCAAAAGGTAGGTGGTTGTTGTGGATGGCAGATTCTGTGGCTGTAATGAGCTCCACAACCGGAACTTGCTTGGGAGTGATGGCAAAATTAAGACCTTTGGCTAGGACATCTCTCTCTGGTTGGGTAAGTTCTCTGTCTGAGAGATTTTTCACCCACATGTTCTTTTTGTCCTCTGTGGTCCTGTTGTTGTTGTTCCTCCCAGTGGTTTCTCCAGTTCCTTGTTTCTGCTTGCTGCGAGAAAGAAGAATGTCAAATTTCTTAGTTTGCCTCTCCTTTGTCTTGTGATGCTGGGCCAGCTGTACTTTATTGCCAAGCTGAATAACTCTATCCAGGATTGGGTCAGGAAGGGTGGCTGTGAGTTCCTGGTGAAGGTTTTCAAAATTGTATTGCAGGGCATCAATGGTGAAGTGGACTTGCCTTATTCTTTCATTTAGAAGATGTCTTTGTGCCTGCTGCAGGATCTGATCTGCTCTGTGACCCTTAACTGTAGATTGCAGGCGTAGGCTTGTCGGGATGAGTCTCTGTTGTCTGCATCTGAGGTTAAAACGTAGGTGGTTTCTATAGTCTGCCACCTTTCTTGCTGTCTTCTCGAATTTCCTTACCAACTTCAGGGTTTCATCCCCAAAATGTATGGCAATATGTCTATGAAGGTTCTCAGTCATCCAGGTGGAATTGTCTGTAGCTTGAATCATGTCAACTGGATTTCTATTTTCTTAATGGAAACGTTTCGCTCCTTATCCAAGGGGCTTATCCAAGGAGCGAAACGTTTCCATTAAGAAAATAGAAATCCAGTTGACATGATTCAGACAACAGAGACTCATCCCGACAAGCCTACGCCTGCAATCTACAGTTAAGGGTCACAGAGCAGATCAGATCCTGCAGCAGGCACAAAGACATCTTCTAAATGAAAGAATAAGGCAAGTCCACTTCACCATTGATGCCCTGCAATACAATTTTGAAAACCTTCACCAGGAACTCACAGCCACCCTTCCTGACCCAATCCTGGATAGAGTTATTCAGCTTGGCAATAAAGTACAGCTGGCCCAGCATCACAAGACAAAGGAGAGGCAAACTAAGAAATTTGACATTCTTCTTTCTCGCAGCAAGCAGAAACAAGGAACTGGAGAAACCACTGGGAGGAACAACAACAACAGGACCACAGAGGACAAAAAGAACATGTGGGTGAAAAATCTCTCAGACAGAGAACTTACCCAACCAGAGAGAGATGTCCTAGCCAAAGGTCTTAATTTTGCCATCACTCCCAAGCAAGTTCCGGTTGTGGAGCTCATTACAGCCACAGAATCTGCCATCCACAACAACCACCTACCTTTTGAAGAAGCAGAACAACTCCGGCTTAAAATATCTGCAGCTCTGTCCAGTGCTCAACCTCCTCCCCCCAACCTTACCGTCCAAGAGAGGAGAGCCCTGACAGCCCTCAGCAAAGATGAAACCATCACCATTTTACCTGCTGACAAAGGAAGATGTACAGTGGTTCTAAACACTGCAGACTACCACAATAAAATTACCTCACTTTTGGAGGATCACCATACATATGAAAAACTGAAAAGAGACCCCACCAACAATTACAAGAAAAAGGCAATAGACAGTTTGAAACAATTGGAACATGATGGCTCCATCGATAGGATTACCTACCACCGTCTGTATCCTGGAGAAGCCATCCCCTGCATCTACGGACTTCCTAAGATCCACAAGGAAGGAACACCCCTCCGACCCATAGTCAGCAGCATCAATTCGGTAACATACAACATTGCCAAACACCTCTCTACCATACTAGCACCTCTAGTTGGACACTCTGAACACCACATCCATAATTCGGAAGAATTTGTTTCCAAAGCAAAGATCCTGAAACTGGATACAGATGAAACTATGGTCTCCTTTGATGTGTCCTCCCTTTTCACCAGCATCCCCACCACTCATGCTCTATCCGCTGTCAGGAAGAGACTAGAAGAGGACAGCACCCTGGAAAGGAGAAGCCATCTCAACCCAAACCAGATCTGCCATCTTCTGGACCTGTGTCTTAACACCACTTATTTCACATACAGAGGTGACTTTTACAGACAAAAACACGGCTGTGCCATGGGTTCTCCTGTGTCACCCATTGTGGCCAATTTATACATGGAAGAAGTGGAGAAGAAAGCACTCAACACATTCCAGGGAACGGTGCCCACCCACTGGTTTAGGTATGTGGATGACACCTGGGTCAAAATCAAGGCCCAGGAAGTACAGGCCTTCACGGACCATATAAACACTATAGATGCCAACATTAGCTTCACCAGAGAAGACACCAAGGACAACAGACTGGCATTCCTAGACTGTGAAGTCCTCATTGGGACCGGTGGCAAGCTAGAAATAGGGATCTACAGGAAACCCACACACACAGATCAATATCTGATGTTTGACTCCCACCATCCACTGCAGCACAAACTAGGAGTCATCAGGACATTGTCACACAGAGCAGAAACCATCCCCACCTCCATGGATTCCAAAAAGAATGAAAATCAGCACCTGAGAACAGCCCTGAAGGCCTGTGGATATCCAAATTGGGCCTTCACCAAATCTAAATCTACCAGACCTAAAACAGCGACAGATAGGGCTGAGACTCAGAGTAAACGAAAGAACCTGGTCATTCCCTACATGGCTGGCGTGTCTGAAAAGATAAAACGGATATTTGGCAAACACCACATACCTGTATATTTCAAACCCACCAACACACTGAGACAGAGGCTTGTACACCCCAAAGATCAAACTCCAAAACATAAGAAAAGCAATGTAGTTTATGCAATCCAGTGCAGTGAGGAGTGCTCTGAACTCTACATTGGAGAAACCAAACAACCTATGTACAGGAGGATGGCACAACACAGGAGAAATAACACCACAGGACCAGAGTCAGCAGTTTATCTTCATCTAAAAGAAAAAGGACACTCATTTGAGGACATTAATGTTCACATTTTAGACAGAGAAGATAGGTGGTTTGAGAGAGGGGTCAAGGAATCCATTTATGCCAACTTGGAAAATCCTTCCTTGAATAGAGGTGGGGGCCTCAGGCACAAACTCTCCCCCATCTTCCTCCCCGTGTTGTCTTCTGTGCCTAGGAAGATTAAGACCATTTCAGAAGCTCAACAGCAGCATGGTGTTTTTAACGACCCTCCATTAGATGATAAAAGGACTTAAAAATTACATCTCAATATAACCATGACCTAGCCCCAGGTGTAAGGTCACACAGCTACCTAGGAACATATTTAGGATTCCCTTACCAACTTTGCTCAGACTGAAGAAGCCCCTTGGATAAGGAGCGAAACGTTTCCATTAAGAAAATAGAAATCCAGTTGACATGATTCAAGCTACAGACAATTCCACCTGGATGACTGAGAACCTTCATAGACATATTGCCATACATTTTGGGGATGAAACCCTGAAGTTGGTAAGGAAATTCGAGAAGACAGCAAGAAAGGTGGCAGACTATAGAAACCACCTACGTTTTAACCTCAGATGCAGACAACAGAGACTCATCCCGACAAGCCTACGCCTGCAATCTACAGTTAAGGGTCACAGAGCAGATCAGATCCTGCAGCAGGCACAAAGACATCTTCTAAATGAAAGAATAAGGCAAGTCCACTTCACCATTGATGCCCTGCAATACAATTTTGAAAACCTTCACCAGGAACTCACAGCCACCCTTCCTGACCCAATCCTGGATAGAGTTATTCAGCTTGGCAATAAAGTACAGCTGGCCCAGCATCACAAGACAAAGGAGAGGCAAACTAAGAAATTTGACATTCTTCTTTCTCGCAGCAAGCAGAAACAAGGAACTGGAGAAACCACTGGGAGGAACAACAACAACAGGACCACAGAGGACAAAAAGAACATGTGGGTGAAAAATCTCTCAGACAGAGAACTTACCCAACCAGAGAGAGATGTCCTAGCCAAAGGTCTTAATTATGCCATCACTCCCAAGCAAGTTCCGGTTGTGGAGCTCATTACAGCCACAGAATCTGCCATCCACAACAACCACCTACCTTTTGAAGAAGCAGAACAACTCCGGCTTAAAATATCTGCAGCTCTGTCCAGTGCTCAACCTCCTCCCCCCAACCTTACTGTCCAAGAGAGGAGAGCCCTGACAGCCCTCAGCAAAGATGAAACCATCACCATTTTACCTGCTGACAAAGGAAGATGTACAGTGGTTCTAAACACTGCAGACTACCACAATAAAATTACCTCACTTTTGGAGGATCACCATACATATGAAAAACTGAAAAGAGACCCCACCAACAATTACAAGAAAAAGGCAATAGACAGTTTGAAACAATTGGAACATGATGGCTCCATCGATAGGATTACCTACCACCGTCTGTATCCTGGAGAAGCCATCCCCTGCATCTACGGACTTCCTAAGATCCACAAGGAAGGAACACCCCTCCGACCCATAGTCAGCAGCATCAATTCGGTAACATACAACATTGCCAAACATCTCTCTACCATACTAGCACCTCTAGTTGGACACTCTGAACACCACATCCATAATTCAGAAGAATTTGTTTCCAAAGCAAAGATCCTGAAACTGGATACAGATGAAACTATGGTCTCCTTTGATGTGTCCTCCCTTTTCACCAGCATCCCCACCACTCATGCTCTATCCGCTGTCAGGAAGAGACTAGAAGAGGACAGCACCCTGGAAAGGAGAAGCCATCTCAACCCAAACCAGATCTGCCATCTTCTGGACCTGTGTCTTAACACCACTTATTTCACATACAGAGGTGACTTTTACAGACAAAAACACGGCTGTGCCATGGGTTCTCCTGTGTCACCCATTGTGGCCAATTTATACATGGAAGAAGTGGAGAAGAAAGCACTCAACACATTCCAGGGAACGGTGCCCACCCACTGGTTTAGGTATGTGGATGACACCTGGGTCAAAATCAAGGCCCAGGAAGTACAGGCCTTCACGGACCATATAAACACTATAGATGCCAACATTAGCTTCACCAGAGAAGACACCAAGGACAACAGACTGGCATTCCTAGAGTGTGAAGTCCTCATTGGGACCGGTGGCAAGCTAGAAATAGGGATCTACAGGAAACCCACACACACAGATCAATATCTGATGTTTGACTCCCACCATCCACTGCAGCACAAACTAGGAGTCATCAGGACATTGTCACACAGAGCAGAAACCATCCCCACCTCCATGGATTCCAAAAAGAATGAAAATCAGCACCTGAGAACAGCCCTGAAGGCCTGTGGATATCCAAATTGGGCCTTCACCAAATCTAAATCTACCAGACCTAAAACAGCGACAGATAGGGCTGAGACTCAGAGTAAACGAAAGAACCTGGTCATTCCCTACATGGCTGGCGTGTCTGAAAAGATAAAACGGATATTTGGCAAACACCACATACCTGTATATTTCAAACCCACCAACACACTGAGACAGAGGCTTGTACACCCCAAAGATCAAACTCCAAAACATAAGAAAAGCAATGTAGTTTATGCAATCCAGTACAGTGAGGAGTGCTCTGAACTCTACATTGGAGAAACCAAACAACCTATGTACAGGAGGATGGCACAACACAGGAGAAATAACACCACAGGACCAGAGTCAGCAGTTTATCTTCATCTAAAAGAAAAAGGACACTCATTTGAGGACATTAATGTTCACATTTTAGACAGAGAAGATAGGTG
Organism: Charina bottae; assembly: GCA_023362775.1. NCBI lineage: Eukaryota > Metazoa > Chordata > Lepidosauria > Squamata > Charinaidae > Charina > Charina bottae. The sequence continues at coordinate 198,170,086 of JALMGJ010000001.1, read as the reverse complement.
GTTTGAGAGAGGGGTCAAGGAATCCATTTATGCCAACTTGGAAAATCCTTCCTTGAATAGAGGTGGGGGCCTCAGGCACAAACTCTCCCCCATCTTCCTCCCCGTGTTGTCTTCTGTGCCTAGGAAGATTAAGACCATTTCAGAAGCTCAACAGCAGCATGGTGTTTTTAACGACCCTCCATTAGATGATAAAAGGACTTAAAAATTACATCTCAATATAACCATGACCTAGCCCCAGGTGTAAGGTCACACAGCTACCTAGGAACATATTTAGGATTCCCTTACCAACTTTGCTCAGACTGAAGAAGCCCCTTGGATAAGGAGCGAAACGTTTCCATTAAGAAAATAGAAATCCAGTTGACATGATTCAAGCTACAGAGAATACTCCTCTCATACTTTGGCTCAGTCTTCTCTGAGAAGAGGATATGCATTCCATTGGACAGAAACATAGTCAGAGAACACTTACTGGCTTTAAAGGAATTCAAATCTTCTGGCCTAGATGGTTCCTAAGGCATTTAGAGTCGCTTTGGCGAGATGGGCGGTGAAGAAATGTGAGGAATAAACAAATAAATAAATTTAAAGAACTTGCTGATGGTCTGGCCAAATCATTATCTTTGAAAAATCTTGGGGAATATGTGAAGTACCAGATGACTAGAGGAGGGCAAAAATGTTGCCTCTGTCTTCAGAAAGAAGGAACTACAAACCAATCAATATGGCATCAATATTTGGGAAGATTCCAGAGCAGATCATGAAGTAGTATTTCCTGGTCTAGCCGATCTCAAAGGGCTAACAGATTAGGGGTTGCTCAATACAGTAGTATTGATTTACAATATTCATAGACCGCCCCAGTTATGAGACTCTCTTACTTCACGCCACTATAAGTTAGTATGGATCAGACTAACCTTTACTTTCTATTAACTTATTTCATAGATAGTGTAAATGCTGTAGATACAATACTGTATATCAAGATTTCATCAATGCATTTGACAAAGTACCTATGACATTCTCATCAGCAAGCTGGATGATTGTAGTTGAGTGACATGTCAGTTTGGATATATAATGATTCAAAAATAATATTCAGAGGGCTCACTTAATAATGGTTCTTCATGAAACTGAAGTAAGATACTGAATTCAGTGCCACAAACTTCAGCCTGCCCCTTGCACTCTTTAACATGTTTTATTAATGTCTTTGATGAAGAGGTAGAGGGAACATTCTTCAAATTTGCAGATGACACAAAATTACATAAAATAGCTGATACCCTAGAACAGAGCTTTCCAAACTTTTCATGTTGGTGACACACTTTTTAGACATGCATCATTTCGCGACACACTCTTACAGCAGGGCACAAGGCAGGCACTAGGACCTGTGTGGAATCACAGCAGGTTAGGAGGCAGCAAGGCACAAGGCAGGCACTAGGACCTGCGTGGAATCCTGGCAGGGCAGGTTTGGAGGCACAAGGCAGCCACTAGGACCTGCGCTGAATCCTGGCAGGGCTAGGAGGCAGCAGCAGCAGCCACGACACACCCAGGCACTGCAGCCGACACACAGTTTGGAAAGCTCTGCCCTAGAAGATACAAATAAAATTGAACATGAATGCAGTAGTTTAGAGAAATGGACCAAAAATGACAGAAAGAAGCTTAATTGAGACAATGAAAGGTCCTTCATGTTGGGAACAAGTTAGCTGCACAGACAGGATGTGATATGCATGGCTTGGTAACAGTACCTGTGAAAAAGATGTTGCAACAGTAGCTGAATGAAAACCAAATTTGAGTCAGCAGTATGACATGGTTGCAAAAAAAAAAGCAAATGCAGTTCTAGACATCATTAGAAACATTGTTTCCAAATTAGAGAAAGTAATGTTATATTCGTTAAGGGATATTACTCTTTATTTTTCATTTGCTCACTTATCCTTGTTATCTGTCCCCTTCTGCCTCACCAGGCCCTGGGCCGTTTCCAGGACTGATCGACTTGTTTGGTGGAGCTGGAGGGCTAATCGAATTCCGAGCTGGCTTATTGGCTAGTAAAGGCTTTGCGGTTCTGGCTTTGGCTTTCTTTGCATATGAGGATCTGCCGCAGACTCTGGAAGTAGTAGATTTGGAGTATTTTGAGGAAGCATCCAGACTACTCTTAAAACATCCTAAGGTATGCCTTAGATGATACCTTTAATTAATTAATTAATTAATTGGATTTATCACCGCCCATCTCTACCATGGTAACTTTATGTTGAGACTCAGGAAAGATCGTAGGGTTTATCCTCTATTCGCTATCCAGAACACTTCATACAAACTAGGGCTCTGCATGCATCGAAAACAATAAGTTAGAAGCATTTTGGACCTGAGGTGAGCACAGCACAGTTCAGTAGCACCAGCACTGAGGGCAGAATGATGAGAGCAGCATTGCATTGCCAGCCCTGCCCCTTTTGTATGTGCATCAAGACCTCACATGCACATACAAAAGGGGCAGGGTTGGCACCTCAATGCTGCTTTTGTCATTTTGTGACTCATACTCCCCCTTGGTTTTCGTTACAAAGCACACAAATCTTTTCTTAGGCTTCCCTATGTGTATCTGAAAAACATGCAGATGCTTTAAGAGTCATGCTAAAAGTGCACTGCTTTAAAAATCTGATTCATTAAAGCAACATTTTTTTCAGGCTTGCTTCCTTCTGCCATATGTTCTTGTCATGTATTGGCTGGCTGGCAGGAAGAGAAGGTGACTAACTTCATTTTTGAATGCATAGATCTGAAATAATACAGAATGTGCACTAAGAGACTTTCATTTCTTTTTTTTTATAACTTTGGTATCACCATCCCTCATGTTCTTTTAAAGAACAAACTGCTTTAAACTTGTGTATGTCTATGTGTGTTTGCTCCTCCAGGTAAGAGGTCCAGGACTTGGAGTCATTGGTTTGTCCAAAGGAGCAGAAATTGCACTGGCCATGGGTACCTTCTTAAAGGAAGTATTGGCTACAGTGTGCATCAATGGTCCAACAAGAATGAGTGGTACACCACTCCACTTCCATGATGTCAGTATTCCTGCAGCTCCTTACCTACTAGAGAAGATTCTCATTAATGAAATGGGATTGGTATCTTCTTTCTGTTCCTTGGATGAAACATCTGTATCTACCATCCCTGTGGAGAAGGCCCAAGGGCACATCCTCTTTGTGGTGGGAGAAGCTGACCAAAACTTGAATAGCAAGATGTTTGCTGAAGCAGCCCTGGCCCAAGCAAAGAAATATGGGAAAAATCATTGTAGCCTGTTGTCTTATCCAGGGGCTGGACATCTGATAGAACCCCCTGGATCTCCAGTTTGCTATGCCTATCCAGTTAAGATTTTTCCCTTACCTATCCAGTGGGGAGGGGAAATGAAGCCTCATTCCAAAGCCCAGGAGCACTCCTGGAATGAGATCCAGAATTTTTTAAAGCTTCATCTTGGGCCGGTTCAAAGTAGCAGTTTATGATAAAAGAAAAGCCAAGTTGGTTAGCTTCCTTTAGAATTGTGGAGTTGGAAGGAGCCATTGACGCCATGAACTTCAATCTTCTGCTCTGTGCAGAAGTTCAAATTAAAGCATCTCCTTTAGATGAAGGGAGATCATCTAGCTCTTGGGCTAATTAGATCCATTGGTGAACTGATCTTGGTGTTAGGAAATTTTTCAGAACATTCAAATGGAATCTGCCAGGAACACATGGTTTACATTTTCTCAGTCTGAGACAGAAAACAGATGTTAGTTTTCTTTGTGGGCTCCTTGATGAATGCTATTATATCCTTCCTCTAGCTGCTCTTCACAAGGCTAAGCATCTCAAGATTGTTCATTCTGTCTTCATAGAACTTACTTGCTATTCTCGGAACCTACGACAGTTTCTCTGAATTCTTAAAGGATGGAACTATTTCTTCCTGGGATTTGGAACTTACATGTCTGCTGATGCGATATAAATGACATTTGCCTTTTTTTTAACAACATCACACTGCTATGTCATAGTTTCCAATCAACAACTATTCTAAGATGTTTTTTCAGAGATACTAATACCAAATCAAATATCTTCCATACTACAGTATAAGTGTGCATTTCAGTTCTGCTTTCTAAATGTATAACTTCACCTTTGTTTCTGTTAAATTTTATTTTTACCACCAGTTTATTTGACCTATCAAGATCATTTTGAAATTTATTTCTATTTAGCTCTCAACCAATTTTATGAAAACCTGATCAAGTAAACTTGATCACAGAAAAGACCATTCATAGGTTTTACTGATCCATAGTTTGTTTATCCATGGTTTGTTGGATAAGCCATAGCTGCCTGATTAACATAGAATACTAATCATCCATAGAATACAAACCATCACACCTTTTAGGTTCACAAATCATGATCAAACACAGATCACAACAAAGATATTTATTAATCTAGTGGTTAATAACCCAATAAGGGGCATGGTGGCTCAGCGGGTAAGACGCCAGGCTTGTCGATCGGAAGATTGCAAGTTCGGAGGTTCGAATCCCTAGCCCTGCGTGCGGAGTGAGCTCCCGCACTCGCCCCAACTCTTGCCAACCTAGCAATTCGAAAGCATGCAAATGCAAGTAGGTGAATAGGTACCACTTCGGTGGGAAGGTAACAGCGTTCCGCGTGCGTCATGCGGCTACATGACCGTGGAAGCGTCTTCGGACAACGCTGGCTCTTCAGCTAACAAACGGAGATGAGCACCGGCCCCTAGAGTCGGACACGACTGCACAAATGTGCCGGGGGAACCTTTACCTTTTTTTTTTACCTTAATAACCCAATGGTTAAAGATCTGGTTTTAGATTGAGGATATGTAACTGGTATTCTTTGCCATGAATTCATTGAATATTTATGGGCCAGTGATATCTTGACATGTTATTTATTTTGTAGTATGCTTTTATATTTTTGTGATGGACTAAAACATTTCAGTAGTGTAGCTCAGTCCTTTAGCAGAGACAGGCTTTTTCCTTATTTTTTTTACTCCTAGAAGATGTCAATACATTTTAAGATTCGGGGCAAGTAGGCCTGATTGGTCTGATGGGACATGCAGTCCATCCTGAAGAAAGGTTACTGAGAAGAAGGGGCGGGGGAGTATGTGCATATAGAGAAGGGGCATATATCAAGCAAACTTAAATTTTCTAAAGGCCAAAGTTTGACTCCACAGACTGATACAAATCCATTTGTTGCTATCAGCAGAAAAAAAGGTGTGTTTGCCTCTTCTGTTTACAATAGCTGTGATGGACAAAATGTTCTTAGATGTGACTAATTATATTTATAAGTATCCATGAAACAGCCACTCAGTAGGATGATTAGAATCTTAATTGGTACAATCGTCTAGATGCACATTCCTTAAAAAGCCAGTCAAATAGCGGCTTCCGGTGGGGAATGGTGGACTGAGCAGCTGTGCCCGCGGGCTTAGCGGGTGGAGCTGACAACGCGGTAACTTTTTTCAGGCTCAGGCAGGTTCTCCTGAAGCCCAGAAATGTTCTCCGGATAAAGGAGAACATCTGGAGTCACCCCATCTGTCCTCTGGATGGCTGCTTGCAGCCAGAAGATTGCAAACAGCGTTTTTCGTTCGACTGGTAAGAGCCAGCTGGAAGGCTGTGATGTCACCATTTCCAAGCTGCGCTGTAGCCTTAAAGCAGGGGTGGGCAACGTCAGGCCCGTGGGCTGTATAAGGCCCATGGGGTTCCCGCCCGCAAACCCCACCCCTTCCACGTGATTGACTCCCGCCCACAAACCCCGGCCCTCGGTCTGCGGAAATCCCAGAAACCCCACCCCCCACCGCCCCGGTCCCCGGTTATAAATATCCAAATGGCCCTTGGCAGAAAAAAGGTTCCCCACCCCTGCCTTAAAGGGACACTAAGACCGGCCACCCCATTTCTAAATCACCAATTTGTATATATTTTTTAAAGTATATGTATCCCAAGAGAGGCTTTCTACAGCAAGGAGAAGCTGGCTGTCTTGGTGCTTATCGTTATTTTTGGGATTACTACTTAAAAAATTTGTTTTTAAGTTTTGGATTTCATTCTCCTTCCAAATATAAAGGAGAATTGAGAGTAAACAATTGTCTTCCTGTTATTATTTTTGTATTAAATTTGAAAATATTAGCATTTTCCTACACATTGAATCAGCTGATTTGAACCTTCAGCTTTCTGTTTTCACTTTCCCTTGAGAACTGTCTGCTTATCTCACTTTTGCTTGCGTAAATACATTTCAGAACTTTTTCATATCCTCGACTCTCACTGGTTAAGCTCCTAGGGGGTGTCATAATCTACTGCGTGAGACATGGAGGATTTTAAACAGATTCTTTCTGACTTCCACCAAGATTTTAAACAGATTTCTTCTGACTTCTACCAAGCTTTTATGCAAGATATTCAGGACATTGTGGAAAATAGGAGATTTAAAATGTGTCATAAGGTTGGGGATGTGGTGGATGAAATTGAGGAATTCAACAGAGATAGAAATGTCTCTTTTAAGAGTGAAATTGGGATTTTTATTGAAATGCTGGATGAAGATTGGATAGTGGGGTTGGAGAAATTTAAGGGAGAGAGAGGTCTGCAAGCAATAAGTATAATTGGCTTTCTGCTGGAATGCCATGAAAAGAAGCTGGAATCTTTGAGGGGGTTGGTTGTGCTGTTTGAGTCTTTCAAGAGAAAAGCTCTGTGCACATTGTGGGGTATGTAAATGCTCTGGTTTTTTTTGAAGTGGGATCAGGGTTTAAGAATGTTTATCTGGATTGCTTTAAGGGTTTGACTGATGTTATTTGCTTTTAAAGATTTGGATTAAGATTATTGGGGTTAAAATGTGTTTATTTGGATGGTTTTAAGGATTTGATTTAAGACTACTGTTTTGAATTGTCTTTGTTTTTTGGGTTTATTAAGATTAAGATTATTAAAACTTGTATTATCAAGTATAATAAAGGTAAAGGTTTTCCCCTGCACAGTTGTGTCCAACTATAGGGGGCGATGTTCATCTCCGTTTCTTAGCCGAAGAGCCAGTGCTGTCCTAAGACACTTCCATGGTCATGTGGCCGGCATGACGCGCGCGGAACACTGTTATCATCCCACCAAAGTGGTACCTATTTATCTACTTGCATTTGCATGCTTTTGAATTGCTAGGTTGGCAAGAGCTGGGGCGAGTGCAGAAGCTCACTCCATCACGCGGCGCTCCGGTCTCGAACCGCCAAACTTCCGATCGACAAGCCTGGCGTCTTAACCACTGAGCCATTGTGCCCCTCCATTATCAAGTATAATAGCAGACAATCTATGTGCTTTTTAATTTGATTCTTATTTTAGTAGACAGAAATGTACAGAATAGTGGTAGCAAGGGAATAATTAAATATGTGTTATCTTTTGGAGGGGAGAAAGATGTTTAGGAGGTTTATATGAATTTCTTAATTATTATTTTAATATTCGGAGGAGGAGTAACTGTCCTTAGTGATTTTTATTATGTGCCAAAGTGGAATGATTTATAGAAATAATGTGGTTTTGGTTTAATATAGAGTAAGAGATTGATTATGGAAATTTTTGTATATCCTTGCTGTTAAAAGTTGGAAGCCACATCTTTTTGTAAATTTGAAAAAAAATTCTCTTGTCTTTTCAAACCTTTTTAGTTCTTTTTTCCTTCTTTGTAGTTTTTTTTTTCTAGTTTTTACTCTTCTATTGAAACTTAATAAAATTTATTTTTAAAAAAGCCAGTCAAATAACAGAGCCTGTGCTGCAGGTGGCAAAGCCATAAACCATTTACATTGGTGAGAAAGTGATAATGATCAAGATAATAAAGCTATATGTCACAGCTAGGAACAAAAGCAGAAATTACACAGATATATAAATATTACAGGTCACAGAAGGATTTAATTGCACAGTCAATTTTAAGATACCAAGGCAAGCCAGTCAGTTTTGGAAACAGGATTTTATGTATCATGACCGGGAAAACAGAAACAGACAGGAGTAGAGCATGGACACTGATATTTGGATAGATGTCTTTGGGGGGAAGAATTATAGAATTAAGATAATACCATAGTTTTTCTAGGGAACTACAGCATTATTATCATAATTCTATAATTTATTTAGGTGTCCAAAAAGGCAAACTACAAATAGTTATGAGGATGAAAAGCCTAAACATAAAAGTTGGTATAGATATTATTTCAGTTATCTGAAAATGAAAACTCGCCCTATCATAGGTGGTGTTGAAAGAGGCAACATGCGCAAGTTGAAAGCTTCAGCTCTTGCCTTGGACTGCAGTGAAAACTCTGAAGCAGTGGGGGTCTGATCCGTCACTCCTCCAGTGTCCCACAGAGCCAAGTCGGTGGCTTCTTGGCTCTGCTCGCTGTTACTCTAGGTCAGGGCTTTTCAAACTTTTGCTGTTGGCGACACACCAACGGCCGGCCCACAAAAACCCAGAAGCACCAGTGGCTGTGCTTTCGGGTTGCCATGGCGGTGGCAGCGGCTGCCCCTTTGAAAGGGCAGGGTCCGGGGACCCCGAAAATGCCCTCGGTTCTGGCAGGGAGACGAAAAGCCTCCCTGCGCGAGCACGCTGCCGGGCTTTTGGCTCACAGCTGATCGGCACAGGGGGGTCCTGGGTGGAAATTCTCCCCGCGGATCAGCTGAGCGCCGGAAAGCGCGGCAACGTGCACTTCCGGGTTGTCACGCGACACACTTGGAGCCCCCAGGCGACACAGTATTGTGTCGTGACACACAGTTTGGAAAGCCCTGATTTATGTATTTATGTATTTATTATTTGTTTATTATTTGTTTATTTATTTATTGCTCACATTTATATGGCTGCCCATCTCACACTACGCGACTGGGTGGTGTACAACAATGAGGTAAAAACAATAAAAACAATCATTATAAAAAGATAAAATGATTATTAAAAGAATATTATCACAACATTATAAAATAACAAAATTATAAAATATACCAACCCTGCAGAGAGAGCGAGAATGTCAGTCATAGTGGAGCCATCTAAGAATGTCTCCTTTTCCCAAAGACCCCCACGCCTGACAACATAACCAGGTCTTGAGGGACTTCCTAACAATAGCAGGGAAAGAGCTAGCCTAATTTCAGGGGGGGGAATGTTCCACAAGGAGGGAGCCACAGCAAACTGCTAGTAGTGAGTCAAGCACAATCCGATAGCCTGGTGAAGGGCGATTGGGAACTTCAGGGACCTCTTGCTGGGGGCACCTCAAGACTGGACAGTGCCACAGCCCCCACAGGTCTAAACCCTAGACCCTTCAGACTAAGGGGAGCATCCTTTCATTGTAAAAGAAAGGAACAGACTGAATATTCATTGCTAATTGCCCAACCATATTAAACAGGAAACACTAAAAGGGATTAAACCTACAAATAAGACACAACTTCACAAGGGGTCTCAGGTGGTCTTATTTATGACCACACAAGATAGAGGGATCTTGGCAGAGAATGTACCATATTAAGTGCCAAATTTTAAAAACCAAACACTGGGCAGGCAGATTTATATTTTGCCCAGGAGAATTCTATCACTCCAATTGACAAGTTCATTGCAAACTGCACAACCAGTTATTCAGGTTTTTGTGATGAATATATTTTGGATCAGCATTAAGAATTTCCATTTTCCCTGAGTTATGTTTGCATAAAAGTTTCTTACGCTTCTATTAACTATTTGTAATCTTGTGTGTGTGTTTCTCCCCTTATCCATCTAGGTAAGAGGCCCAGGACTTGGAGTTATTGGTTTGTCCAAAGGAGCAGAAATTGCACTAGCCATGGGGACCTTCTTAAAGGAAATAGCAGCGGTAGTGTGCATCAATGGTGCCACAAGTATGAATGGTGCACCCCTCCATTTTCATGATATCAATATCCCTGCTGTTCCCTACTCAACAGAGAAAGTTCTCATCAATGAAATGGGACTGATGTCCAGTTTCCATGTCATGGGAGATCCTCTGGATGCAGTACATCAAGTCTCTGCCATCCCTCTGGAAAAAGCTCAGGGTCACATCCTCTTCGTGGTAGGAGAAGCTGACCAAGGCCTGAAGAGCAAGGTGTTTGCTGAAGTGGCCCTGGCCCGTGCAAAGAAGTATGGGAGAACTAATTGTAGCTTATTATCCTACCCTGCGACTGGACATATGATAGAAGCCCCTGGATCTCCAATTTGCTTTATCTCTTCTATTCCGCGTACTCCTTTCCCCACAACATGGGGAGGGGAAATGAAGGCTCATGCCAAAGCCGAGGAACACTTCTGGGAAGAGGTCCTGAATTTTTTTGAGCTCCATCTTGGCCCAGCTGGAAACAAGTGTATGATATCAGAAGGAAGTGTAGGTTGTATAGGTTCTCAGTCCACAAACATCATCAAATAAACCCTATTCAGAAGATAGAAGCTGGGTTCTTGTATTACATGCATTAGAAAGATAACTAAATAGTAAGAATCATGTGCTGTGATAGGACTCTGGAAATGCAAAAGAATTGGTATTACTTGTCTTGCTTGGCCTGTTGTGAATTTCAGAGTGATTTCTATTTCAAATAAAACTATGAGATAATTATAAATATATTAGCTTTGAATTGAATCCTTTGGCTTTATTTGTGTACAAAAATCTCCATAAATTCTCAGATGCAGACATGCTGCATCTATTGTCGTAAACGGCTTGTTTTAGAAGCAGCTGTCATCTGTAGGCTTCCTAATTAATCTCAGGGTAGGACATCTGTAAACCATCTGTGGTACTATTGGGATACAGATTCACATGCATTATGAAGTTACTGAATCACTTACAGTATTTCCCTTTTCACCTTTGTAAGGTCCCTGGCTTACACTTTTTACCCAAGTTACTGAGGTTGCCAAAAACAGTCTTGAGTCGAGGCTTGGAGATTAAAATAACAGCATTTATTTGGCCAAGTAAAGCTGGGTGGAATCTCTGCAGACATCACGGCAGTGAAATGTCTGGGAAGAGATCCACACTCACACATTGCAACTTCAACACTTATATAGGTTTCCCAGGTACAGTAAGAAAGCATAGTGAACTATCTCCTAGAGAGAGTGCAAGGTCTCTGTATTTGCATTGCTAGCAGTAGGAAAGCATAAACAAACTCACTCCTAGAGACAGAGCGTCTCCTTGCCATGCATTATCTAATCTCTAGTCCCCTTTCACCTAATTCCCTGTCACAAGCAGTTTCCAAAAGCAGAATGGCGTTGGTTAAGCTAACCCTTACATTCCTCCCTTTACCAGGCGAAATGCTTTTCGCTAGAGGCCATCCCACCAAAGGGGTGTATTCAGAAGGAACACGTCTGAGTACCATCACTTTGGAAGGCTGGATTTCAGTGTTAACCTGGCGAGGTGAGGCAATAACAGTCATCCCATCAATGGAAGATACAATAAACCATTTGATCATATGAAACAAGGAAGGAAAAGAAGGTCCCCCAGAGCAAGTAAAACCTTGTGCAGTCTTAAGGTTAAACAATTGTTTTAACCCCATAAACACCAATCCAGAGTTTTCAGCTGAGAATATTTCAATCTCCCTCACAGCAGTAAAATCGCCATCTTTTCCAACGTCGTCTTCTTCCATCATAGTATTTTCATATAGTTGTTTCATTTTAGCTAGAATCTCATCTCGAATGTCCCAGTCTGTATAATAACTTGACAACCTTTTGAAAAAATATCTTCTTGCTGACAATGTAATTCTCTGAAATCTTCTTTAAAATCTTCCATTGTTCAAACAGTAAATTATAGCACACCCTAAAGAGTTAACTCACAAAAATAGAGGTTAATGAATTAATCCAAAATTAACCAAAGAAAATATACTAGCAGACAACTCAAAGAAAGTAAACAGAAAGCCAAAAGTTTAGAATGAGAAATCGAAAACAATGTGTTGAAAAAACACTCCAACCTTCAAATTCAGCAACAAAGATAGCAGCGGAAAGGCAATGTTACAGCTCTCAATATAACCCAGATGTCAGGGTTCATGTCTATGAATCCTGCCATTGTGATTTGGGCTAGAGATGTTTTGAGAACTGTTGGGAGGGGGACTGGCAGTTGAGTGTTATGTCTGTTGGTAGAGGCTGGAGATGGCTTCGTCAAGGTCACCCACCTGCAGGAGTGTGGAGATGAGAACGTTTGCACCATGAGATCATTGGTTGGTAATTTGGCGCACAAGGGGGTAGTTAAGATGGTACAGTTTGGTGGGAATCCGCATTCAGATCTTTAGGAGTGCTTCAATTAACATGTATCCTGAATAAAGCTTAATCTGCATTTTAACGAATTGCATTGAGAAGTCTATGAAGGTTCTCAGTCATCCAGGTGGAATTGTCTGTAGCTTGAATCATGTCAACTGGATTTCTATTTTCTTAGTGGAAACGTTTCGCTCCTTATCCAAGGAGCTTCTTCAGTCTGACTTCAGACTGAAGAAGCTCCTTGGATAAGGAGCGAAACGTTTCCACTAAGAAAATAGAAATCCAGTTGACATGCATTGAGAAGTGTTTATTAGGGCATTGTTGTTGGGATCATCACAGAAAGATCTGAATGCCCAATCTAGTCGGTTTATCTTGAGGTTACAATTGCTAAATACAATTAGTGCCTCCCTAGTGAGAATCGACTCTTCTAAGTAACTCTTAGAATGGAGGAATCTATGGAATGTTTCCAGGCGGGGAAAGAAGAGCAACCAGGCACTTCTACAGGCCTAGAAGCAGTTTCCAAAGAGGAAAAGGTGGTGGCTTTTGAGCCAGTTGTTGGCAAGAAGAAAACCTCTAAAAGGGGATCCAGACGTAGTGGAATAGAGGCAGCCGAGCTTCCTGTGGTACGTACTCCCAAAGCTAGTGCAGAGTGGTCCGTGGGAATTGGAGGCGGCCTCCAGGCAGGGATGGGTAAACAGACTGCTAAACCCAGAGTTACCCAATCCCAAAGGATGGCTTCTTTAGAAGCGAAGACAGCACGCATCGATTTTGAGTTAGAGACTATCAGCAAGCAAATAGAGTCTATCAGCCAATCTCTGCAGCAGCTTGTCCTGGCTCCGAAGCAAGAAGGGGGTACAGTGACGGAGAGAGGAGCTACTCCGATGACCACTTCAGCAGAGAGTGGGACTTCCAGTGGCAGTGAAGAAGAGGATGATTTTTCAGGGCCAGAGCCTGAGATGAGAAGACCTTCCACAAGTGGATTACAAAGGAGAAGGGCCCGAGCTTTAGCAGTTAACAAGCTAAAGATGCAATTTGATGGCGATCCCAGGAAGTTGGCTTGCTTTATGACCCATGTCAGGGGTTTTATGGAGGAGTTTGAGGACTCTTTTCTGAATGAGGAAGCCAAGGTAAGGTATGTCTCAAGTTTCCTAGAAGGGGAAGCAGCACAGTGGCTGGTAGCCATGCATGATATTAATGCCACAGAACTGTTAACTTTTAAGGCATTCATGTTGGCGCTAAGAAAGAGGTTTGAAGATACGCTATCAAAAATGTCAGCTAGAGTGCAATTACAACAATTGAGCCAGGGAAATCGAACTGTAGCGGAATATGCCATGGAATTTAAAAAGCTTATTAGTAGAGTCCCTGGCTGGCCTGAAACCTTTCAAATCGAGTATTTCCAGATGGGGTTGAAACCTGAGATTCTGGAAATGGCTGCTGAAAGGGGAGATCCTGAGACGTTAGAAGAATGGATTCAACTAGCTGGCAAAGCAGAAAGCACCTGGTTACGGTTGAGATCATATAAACAGCTGCAAAGCCCAGGGAGAAGAGCACTGGGGGGGCCCCAGCCAAAGAAACCACTCAGCCAGAGAGCCTGGGAAGAAGAGAAGGAACGTAGAGCCAAAAGCGGGTTGTGTTTCAAATGTGGTAAAGAAGGTCATCGCGTTAGCAACTGCCCGCAAACAACTTCTGCTGTGAGGAAAAAGCCTGAAAGTAAATCTTCAAAGCCTCTACCACCTAAAAGAAAGGTAACAGCCCATGCCATGGAAGAAGCCAATAAAGCCGAGATAGCTGGGGGTGAGAACGACTCCACAGACAAAGAATTCTTGCCGGCGGGAAACTAACAATGCCTGTCCTAAGATGCGCCGGTGGCCATGCATTTGCAGAAAGGCACTCGGATCATTTGGTGAGTGGAGATTGCCCTACAATGCAAGTTAAAGTAAAAATTGAAACTTTAGATGGGAGGGATCAGAACAATCTGATGGCTATGCTGGACTCAGGGTGTTCAAGGTGTTTGATGCACCCTGCTATTGTGACTGGATTAAGACTGAAATTGCATAAGCTAAAAGTTCCCATTATATTTTGTCAATTGGATGGGTCAGACATGAAAGGGGGGCCAGTCGAATATTATACTGAAGCCCTAAGAATGACTATTGGGACACACCAAGAGACTATACGGTTTATCGTGGCACCCATTTCCAGTCAGCCCATAGTGTTGGGGCTTAAATGGCTGAGGGAACGAAACCCTCAGATTGATTGTCTTTACTGTTTGAAGTCTTTACTGATCATAAGAACTTGGAAGCTCTCAAAACCCCCAGGAAGTTAAATCCTAAACAAATCAGATGGGCCGAACTTTTTAGTAGGTTTAATTTCACATTGAAGTATTTGCCAGCAGGGAAAAACTTCTTGGCCGATGCACTATCTCGCTTGCCTCAGCACGATACTCAAATGGAGCATGTTGTGTCTACAGTAATGTCTCCACAACAGTTGGGTATACCAACTCAAGCTGAGAAAGATTCTGAACCTCTATCTTCACCCTTGCCAGTACAACTGGAGGGGAAAGTCGCTCTGACTAGACGCCAAGCCAAACATCAACATACTCCATGTGAACCCTCTTTAGAAAAAGAAATCTGGCAAGCTATGGTAGAGGATGAATGGTGGAAAACACATAAACAATATCTAACGGAAACTAACGGAGTATGGTGGAGTGGAGATAGATTGTATATTCCTGAAACTGAGGAAAGCTATTTTACAACGTTGTCATGATAGTAAAGTTGCTGGACATTTTGGCTTTGTTAAAACATTGCATTTAGTGAGAAGGCAATTTTGGTGGCCAACTTTAAGAAAAGATGTGAAGCAGTATGTATTGTCCTATCTGTGCTTCTATGAAAAAAGCACCTGGTAAGCCTGTGGGACTTTTACAAGGAGTAGCTGAACCAACAAGTCCTTGGAAACAAATTTCAATGGATTTTATTGTGGATTTACCCGAGAGTAAAGGCAAAACTGTGATATGGGTTGTCACTGATTTGTTTTCTAAGCAAGCTCATTTCATCCCTTGTAAAGGGCTGCCATCTGCTGGTCAACTAGCAAAATTATTCATTTTGCATATCTACTGAGCTCACGGCGCCCCCTTGCGGATTATCAGCTATCACGGAAGTCAATTTACTGCCAAATTTTGGAAATCATTTTTAAAATTGATTGGAACTGAACAGGGACTTACCTCTGGATTCCATCCACAATGTAATGGGGTGTGTGAACACCTTAATGGGGTATTGGAGCAGTATTTACGATGTTATATCAGTTACCAACAGGATGATTGGGTGGACTTGCTGCCATTTGCTGAAGTTGCATATAATAATGTTGTTCATCAAAGCACTGGATTTTCGCCATTTAAAGTGGCCACTGGTCAAGACTTTGTCCCTATTCCTGAACTGCCTGATCCTGCCATGTTTCAATCTCCAAATCCTGTGCTGGCAGATGAATGGATTACAAAAATACGGGCCAATTGGCCAGTCATACTTAAGGTATTGCAGGATGCTAAAGACTCTTACAAAACTTTTGCTGATCGCAAGCGTGCTCCAGAATGGCCATTGGTGGTGGGTGAAAAGGTTTATTTGTCTACAAAACATCTAAAGTCTACTCAACCTTCTAAAAAGCTGGGACCTAAGTTTATTGGACCTTTTCCTATTGTGAAAGTGATTAATCCTGTAGCTGCTCAGTTGGACTTGCCTAAAAATCTATGTAAGGTGCATCCTGTGTTCCACATTAGTTTGCTAAAGCCAGTTAAATCTTCTCCTCAGTGGCATCCGGACCCAAGCACTCCTCCACCCATCATGGTGGGGGGATAACGAACATTTTGAAGTTCAGGACATTTTGGACTCTAGATTACATAGGGGTAAGGTTCAATATCTAGTTCAATGGAAACATCTACCTATTGGATTTAAGGAATGGGTTGATAAAGTTCATGTTTCTGCTCCTCGCTTGGTAAAGAAGTTCCATGCTCAGTTTCCTGCTAAACCTGGTTAATTGTATGTCTTTCTATTTGATTTTGTTTTTCAGATTTCAACGCCTCACATATCTGTGACGCCTGAACAATTCTGGAATTGCTCGCTTTGTCTTCATGTGTATTTGTATGCATTATCCTTTCTTATTGTATGTATATTGCTCTTTGTTTTGGAGGGTTGGCATGTCAGGGTTCATGTCTATGAATCCTGCCATTGAGATTCGGGCTAGAGATGTTTTGAGAACTGTTGGGAGTGGGAATGGCTTAATCTGCATTTTAACGAATTGCATTGAGAAGTGTTTATTAGGGCATTGTTGTTGGGATCATCACACCAGATGGGAAAAAAGCCAAAACTTCTTTTTTATAGTTAAAAATCTCCAAAAATTACTATATTCACCAAGAGATTCCACTTTTTCTTACTATAAAAAGCTTCTCTTGAGGTACAAAACTTAAAAAAAAAACAAATTGGGTGCTTAAGAAATGGGAAGGCAAGACTTATTTCCCCTTTAAGGGGTTGCATACGTGGCTCAGAAAGAGATGAAATCCCAGCCTCCCAGTGTAGTCTTACCGCTCAGTCGCAGACACTGTCCATGATCTCCTGGATACAACTCACTGTCTGGAGGACAGATGGGTCAACTCTCAGCGTTTTCCTTAATCCGGAAAAACACTTGGGGCTACAGAAAAAACTGCCTGTGCCCATAAAAAAACTGCCACACTGCCAGCTCTGCCCACGGAGCTCGTAGGCAAAGTTGTTCAGTCCGCCATTTCCCACAGGAACTTCTGGTTGGAAGTTGATGTACAAAACATTTGGAAGGCATTAGGTCACCTATTCCTTTCTTAGAGATTCTCTGTTTCTAAATGTTAGTTGCTCTGTTTCTCTAGGTAGGAACACAGTACAGAATATTCAGTAATCTATATGATCATTACATAAAATGTGAGGGATGTGACATCCATGAGGTCTTGGTCTGAAGAATAAACAAATTTTTCAGTTGGACACACAGGACATTAACAGAGATCCAGAAAATGAGAACAATATCCCCTTTTTTCCCACAAGAGGTTGATTTTTTTTCCAAATTAATTGTTAATTATAGAATACAGATAATACAATGTAGAATACAAATAAAAGCTAAGTACAGTGGTGTCTATGCAAAAGAAACTGAAAGCTTTTAACACTGAAGGTTAAAGTAAATTAAACCTTTCAAATAGCAAACTTGTATCAATGTTGGCTCGTGGGCTCTCTTTGTTTTGGCCTAATACCTTGAGCATGATCAACTGAAACCTAGTGCAAAATTCCGAGCATAGGAATGTGTTGTGGCATTCACACACTCTTCCCACAAAACAACTGGAAGGAAATCAATTGGTAGATTCTCTCACCATACTTGCAACACAACTTTGTACAAAGAGTGCATTTATTGAGTCTATAAACCACATTTGGCTGGGATTATATCATTCCCCCCGCCCAATAAACCACACCATGGTTTAGTGTGATCTTTAAACCTAATCACAGATAGGAAAAGTAGTAGCCACCATCACCACCACTGCATCTACTGTATCATCCGCATTCACACCACCGGCATCTCTGCCGCTGGCTCAAGGCTCGAGGCAGAGGGCTGGGCAGTAATGCAGCCAGGGCTGAATGCTGGACCCAAAAGGTCTGAGCCCACAGCTCTCAAAGAACCCCCCAAAGAGCCGCAGGTGCTGGAGCCAGCAGGCCTGGGGCCAGTACCTGGGGCAGCATGAGCAGGTCAGATCCCACTGAGCCTGGTGCAGTTTACTGAAAGAGTTTTCCTTTCTTCTTATTTTTACGAATAATCCTTATTCGGGGTATTGGCACTGTGGATGAGTGGTGAAGAGTTAGCGGTGGGGACCCCTTTTACCCTTTGCACATACAGTACAAGAAATACCTGCATTTGCGTACTGCAAATGGCTCCACACATGCACTTAAAAGAAGTTACATTTTTTTTTTTTTATTTATTTATTTATTTATTAATCATATTTATACCCCGCCTATCCCCTCCCTAATACATCCTCCTCCCCCACCCCCATACCACTACCTTTGCTTTTTCAGCATTCAGGATTAGAGAATTTGAGGAGCAATAACTATCCAATGCCCTTAACTGTCTGTGCAAGCTTACCTGAGAGTAAGATATAAGCAATAAGTCATCTGCATAAGGTAGGACTCCTCTCCTTGGGGGGGGGGGGGTGGGCAGTGATAGAAATTTGAATAATAAATAAATAAATAAATAAATAAATAAATAAATATAAATAATATGGACAAATTCCTATTTCCCACCTTTACTGGAAAAAAATTTTCTCCACTCGGCTGGGACGACATAATTAATAAATAGATTAAATAGGAGTGGTGCAAGCACACATCCTTGTTTCACCCCTTTAGGTCTTTATGTTATCTGTCAGATGTTCTACTGGGATGAACCTCTTCTGAATCTGAGTGTTTGTGTATTAAATACAACCATTATTAAAATCAACAACCTGCTGTATCTAACTTAATCCATAGCTTGTTTCTACTGATAGAATCAAAAGCTTCACAGAAATCCACAAAGGCAACAGTCTCCTGTTGGCATGTTTTACATACTTATTTATCAAATGATACAATATAAATCCATGACTGATTGTTGCGTATCCTACTCTAAACCCTGCCTGTTCCTCTGCAAGCACATTGTTTCAATGACACAGTCCTCTAATTTGTTAGCTAGATATTTTGCATATATTTTGGCCATGATGTTAATCAGCCTAATTGATGTATAATTCCCTGGATGATCTCCTTTTTTGTATATTGGGATCACTATGTTTGTATTCCAGCCTTGGGGGAGCTGGTCTAAGGAAGTAAAGTTATTAAAAAGTTTAACCAAAACAGGCTTCCACCAAACAATATTAACTTTTAATAAATCTCCAGGGATATAATCTTCTCCTGGGGATTTGCCTGGGACAAAGCCAGGATCAGCAATTCGATTTCTTTTAGAGATACAGGGGGCTAGGGCAGGGGTCAGCAAACTTTTTTATGCCAGGAGCCATTCTGACATTTATAAAATTTATAATTATCACTCGAGGGCCAGGGGGCGGGGTTTGCGGGCGGGGGCCAATTGCGTGGAAGGGGGCGGGGTTTGTGGGCGGGAGCCAATCGCGTGGAAGGGGGTGGGGTTTGCGGGCGGGGACCAATCGCATGGAAGGGGGCGGGGTTTGCGGCGGGGAGCCAAGGGGTTCACTTCAGATTAGCAGGTCTGGAAGTAATAACTAGATTGGACAAAATCGTCCTCAAATTTTTTTCTCCTGAACAGGCAACTATGTTTTTGTTTTGTGCTCCACCCAGACTCCACTGGAGTTGGGCAGCCAATTAATTAATTACATACTAGTGGCCAATAAATTTAAATAAATAAATGTATATTTAAAAACTAGCAGTGCCGTTCCAGGACCGACATCACACACACAAATCTGCACCAAACTGGATGACGGTGCTCTTTTTGTGTGTGCGCACTTTTTAAATAGCAAATGTTTCAAAACGAATCAGAACTCCAGGAGTCCGGGAGGGGAGGTTGTAAAGCTCTTGTATCATCAACGCCCCGTGCTTTTCGCCCATCTCCGAAGCCACAAGAATCCAACCAACCCGAAAAATGGCTCAAAACGACCCGAAAAACAGAAGAGAGCAACACAATTGTCACTTGCAAAAATGTGCACCCGGGCACCAAAGCCTCACCTTGCAATTGCAGCCGCGACGCTTTGAAGGCACCCAAAAAACCGGGCGCGCTCAAATTAAAACTGAAAGCAACAATTCCGCTAGTTAGAAGTTAGAAGTTTATTGCTGGTACCTCCACCTTCAACAATATTGTTGAATATTGTTGAAAAAAAAAGAACAATATTGCATAGGAACCTGGAATGTAAGATCTATGAATCAAGGTAAGCTGGATGTGGTCAAACATGAGATGACAAGATTGAACATCAACATCTTGGGAATCAGCGAACTAAAATGGACAGGAATGGGCGAATTTAATTCAGGTGACCATTATATATACTACTGTGGGCAAGAATCCCTTAGAAGAAATGGAGTAGCTCTCATAGTCAATAAAAGAGTGGGAAAGGCAGTACTGGGGTACAACCTCAAAAACGACAGAATGCTTTCAGTTCGAATCCAAGGCAAACCATTCAACATCACAGTGATCCAAGTCTATGCCCCAACCACTGATGCCGAAGAAGCTGAAGTTGACCGGTTCTATGAAGACCTACAACACCTTCTAGAACAGGGCTTTCCAAAGTGCCGCCGCTGGCGACACACCAGCGGCGGCAGTGGCGCGGCGGCGCGGGAGGGGCGCATGCACGGCAGCAGCGCGGGGGGCATGCAGCGGCGCGGGGGGCGTGCGGCGGCACAGGGGGGCGCTTCCGGGTGGTGTGGCGACACACCACGCTGTGTGTGGCAACACACTTTTGTGTCGCGACACACAGTTTGGAAAGCTCTGTTCTAGAACTAACACCAAAAAAAGATGTCCTTTTCATCATAGGGGACTGGAATGCTAAAGTAGGAAGTCAAAAAATAACCGGAATAACAGGCAAGTTCAGCCTCGGAGTACAAAATGAAGCAGGGCAAAGGCTAATAGAGTTTTGTCAAGAGAACACGCTGGTCATAGCAAACACTCTTTTCCAACAACACAAGAGACGACTCTACACATGGACATCACCAGATGGTCAATACCGAAATCAGATTGATTATATACTTTGCAGCCAAAGATGGAGAAGCTCTATACAATCAGCAAAAACAAGACCTGGAGCTGACTGTGGCTCAGATCATGAGCTTCTTATTGCAAAATTTAGGCTTAAATTGAAGAACGTAGAGAAAACCACTAGACCAATCAGGTATGATATCCCTTATGAATATACAGTGGAGGTGAGGAATAGATTTAAAGGATTAGATCTGGTAGACAGAGTGCCTGAAGAACTATGGATGGAGGTTCGTAACATTGTACAGGAGGCAGCAACTAAAACCATCCCAAAGAAAAAGAAATGCAAGAAAGCAAAGTGGCTGACTGATGAGGCTTAACAAATAGCTGAGGAAAGAAGGGAAGCCAAAGGCAAGGGAGAAAGGGAAAGATATAAACAACTGAATGCAGAATTCCAGAGAATAGCAAGGAGAGATAAGAAGGCCTTCTTAAATGAACAATGCAAAGAAATCGAGGAAAACAATAGAATTGGGAAGACTAGAGATCTCTTCAAGAAAATCTGAGATATCAAGGGAACGTTTTGTGCAAAGATGGGCATGATAAAGGACAAAAAAGGCAGGGACCTAACAGAAGCAGAAGAGATTAAGAAGAGGTGGCAAGGATACACAGAAGAACTATACAAGAAAGATCTTAATATCCCTGATAAATACGATGGTGTGGTCACTGACCTTGAGCCGGACATCCTAGAGAGTGAAGTCAAGTGGGCCTTAGGAAGCATTACTAACAACAAAGCTAGCGGAGAAGACAGTATCCCGGCTGAGCTATTTAAAATCCTAAAAGATGATGCTGTTAAAGTGCTGCACTCAATATGCCAACAAATTTGGAAAACTCAACAGTGGCCACAGGATTGGAAAAGGTCAGTTTATGTTCCAATTCCAAAGAAAGGCAATGCCAAAGAATGTTCAAACTACCGTACCATTGCGCTCATTTCACATGCTAGCAAGGTTATGCTCAAAATCCTACAAGCTAGGCTTCAGCAGTATGTGAACCGAGAACTACCAGAAGTGCAAGCTGGGTTTCGAAGAGGCAGAGGAACTAGAGATCAGATTGCCAACATTCGCTGGATCATGGAAAAAGCAAGAGAGTTCCAGAAAAACACCTACTTCTGCTTCATTGACTACGCTAAAGCCTTTGATTGTGTGGATCACAACAAACTGTGGCAAAGTCTTAAAGAGATGGGAGTACCAGGCCACCTTACCTGTCTCCTGAGAAACCTGTACGCGGGTCAAGAAGCAACAGTTAGAACCGGACATGGAACAACCGACTGGTTCAAAATTGGGAAAGGAGTACGACAAGGCTGTATATTATCACCCTGCTTATTTAACTTATATGCAGAGTACATCATGAGAAATGCCGGGCTGGATGAATCACAAGCCGGAGTTAAGATTGTTGGGAGAAATATCAACAACCTCAGATATGCAGACGATACCACCCTAATGGCAGAAAGTGAAGAGGAACTAAAGAGCCTCTTGATGAGGGTGAAAGGAGAGAGTGCAAAAGCTGGCTTGAAACTCAACATTAAAAAAACCCAGATCATGGCATCTGGTCCCATCACTTCCTGGCAAATAGAAGGGGAAGAAATGGAAGCAGTGACAGATTTTATTTTCTTGGGCTCCAAGATCACCGCAGACGGTGACTGCAGCCATGAAATTAAAAGACGCTTGCTCCTTGGGAGGAAAGCTATGGCAAACCTAGACAGCATATTAAAAAGCAGAGATATCACCTTGCCGACAAAGGTCCGTATAGTTAAAGCTATGGTTTTCCCAGTAGTAATGTATGGCTGTGAGAGTTGGACCATAAGGAAGGCTGAGCGCCGAAGAATTGATGCTTTCGAACTGTGGTGCTGGAGAAGACTCTTGAGAGTCCCTTGGACTGCAAGGAGGTCAAACCAGTCAATCCTAAAGGAAATCAACCCCGACTGCTCATTGGAAGGACAGATGCTGAAGCTGAAGCTCAAATACTTTGGCCACCTAATGCGAAGAGAGGACTCACTGGAAAAGACCCTGATGCTGGGAAAGACTGAAGGCAAAAGGAGAAGGGGACGGCAGAGGATGAGATGGTTAGATAGCATCACTGATGTAATGAACATGAATTTGAGTAAACTCCGAGAGACAGTGGGGGACAGGAAGGCCTGGCGTGCTATGGTCCATGAGGTCACGAAGAGTCGGACACGACTAAACGACTGAACAACAACAACAACAACCTTCAACCACAAGATAGGGTGTCCTTGAAGAGAGATAAAAAATTTTCACTGGAAAGAAATGTCATCTGACCAATCATATCTCTGCCTGTTTGTAGCAAACCTCACATTGTTTTTGTAAATTCCAGAGGTAAACAAATCTGTTTTATTGGTAGAGAAGCAGTTGCTCAAGAAAACTAAACAGAAAGGCGCTGTGATAGAAAATACAAGGCATATTATGAAATTAAGGATGGCTGCATTCTGGGGGGTGGGACAGACCCGGCAAAAAAAGTTAAATTCTTATCAAGCAGTTTTCACAAATCCAGAACAAGGGCCAGCAATATAATGCAAGTTAATTAGGATACTGGTTAACTTCTTAAAGCAAAAATGTACCTTCGTTCAAGTCAAATTTGGCACTAGAGGTTTAATTTCTCTGAAGGTGTTACGTTGTCTCAGAAGGCAGGATATGATAATTTGAGCCTGAAATCACAGATCTATGAAGCAAAAGACTGCTGAAAGCAACCACTGGACATTTCTGAAATTCTGCAAAGATTGAAGTTGAAAGTTGAAGAAATATCAATATGCCAGAGAGAGGCATTTTTAGTAGAGCATTATTGGTTTGATGTTCCACTGCTTCACAAAACTTTCAACAAGATCCATCTTCATATTGGTTTAACGGACTTACTTCCCAGGGAAGACATTTGGGAGTATGATATCACCAGATATGTGAAGTTTCACCAGATTCTAGTGATAACATTATTTGAGAAGAGGGCAGAACTAAAGTTAAGGATGGCTGGAGGAGGAGAAGGTTCCAAGTAGGTTAACAAACCTAAGGAAGAACATATTTTGAACAGCAAAAAACAATCTAGAAACTCAAATATGTGTGAGTGTACATGCAGTGAAATGAGAACATTGTGGAGTCCTTGGTGCTCTTTGAGCCTTGTTGTTTTCTTGCAGATGTTTTATTGCCAGGCTTGGCAACATCTTCAGTGAGAACATTGTGATAATAAATGCAGTGATCATGTGAAATGTGTGTAACTCCCTCATGCTGTGAATCTGCACCTTTTCTCTTGCACTTGAAAATCTCCTTCAGAGCAGATGATCATTTTTCCTTTTTTAACATTAATTTTTTGCCTAACTTTGAATCACCTGTACTTTAAAAACTTTAGAAACTGTGATTGTAATTATGACTGTGACTGTTATTAGCATGTGGGCTTTCAGCCATGTATCTTTGGGCCATCTAGTGGTCACCTGCATTTTTGTAGACCTAATCATGGCTGGAACAAATAGACCAAACCCTAAACATACTAAATGGAAAGGTTGCAATCATACATACATTTACCTCAGTGGTGTTTTATTGGTATAGACATGTTCAGGGTCAGGATAGAATGTGCATTAACTTTAAAGTTACTGCAACTTAGAGCGAGGCAGAGAAAAGCAAGATAAATTAGAAAGTAGTGATGTGACTATATCCTAAAATGGTACAGATTATAAAATGTTTCCAGAGGACCTCCAGTTATTGCCACTCACATGGAAAGAAAATATATTTTATTGTGTGATTCTTTCAGTTCTGCCACAAAATAAAATTGACAACATGAGCACCTCAAATTGCCCTTTTACTACCTATTTCGTTACAAGAAACAATACACTGGCTCCATGGTCCAGAAGAACTTAGGTGGCAAAAAGTCAGTTATTTTTAGACTCATTTATTGTATCTCACACTACCCTACATAGTGAATAAATATTCACTGAAAGGGATATAGTAAAGGACATCACACCAGTCAGAAAATATAGGCTGAAATACTTATTTCATTTTGGAGCTAATGTTTTCTTCTTCCAATGTTTGGGCTCTGAGTGGTATTGTGTAGATAGCTAAAAAGATACCTCCCATTCACAAAAGGGAGGTATCAGCAGATTGGGTTACTCCAAGGTTTGCAGAAAGACAAAAAAGATTTAAGGAAATGGAAAAACTCAGGGACAAAACCTAAAACAGCCTAATCAGGACTAAGTTTGTGCTTAGGAGGCACAACACTAAATGCTAGGGGGGAAATGGTAAGCTTTGGGTATGGAGTATCTTGAACAGGATAATTCTACATTATAACATGGCAGGCTCCTGTTGTTAAATAAAAAAAATTAAACTATAACCTATGAAAATAGTTAAACTTGCACCTCTCATAACAAATCTCTGGCAGATCTATTTTCCCCGCAGGGTTCCTTTTTTCTTAAACAGCTGTGCTGTGTAATGGAATGAAATTCAGCTGGAGAAGCTATTCCACCCTTATCTTATCTTGCTAAATTTCTATTTGCCATAAAAACTTTTCTTTAAACAAAAGCATGCAGTCTCAAAAAAAAGGGAACAGCACAAGAAAAAGAAAAGAAAAGAAAAGAGCTGAGTGATACAGAACACCTGCTCCTGGAGTGTATGCAAAGCTTATTTGAAGATAGCCCTACTGAATTCAGTGGAATTGGCCTCCAAGTTAGTATGTGTGGGATTGTCTCATCCCTAATCAGCAGTAGTTCATAACATCACCATTTCTTACCAGCGCAGACCAAGAAAGGGTGAGAGAAAAAAGTGGTAGAGAGATGACTGTTGGATGAATAATATATATGTTTCTCTTTTGGTTGAGTTTTGTTCTTTCGACCCTGTCCCTGATTTGGCCTCTGCAGATCCCCAGGTGCAGGCACTGCTGGCTGAATTTTCATTTCAGCCAATCCGCCTCCCCCATTGTTCCTTTATAGTTCCAGTTCTCCCTCAGTTCTGTTTTTACCAGCAGTGGCAGCTTCGTAGATTTGGTTTTTGGCCACTACAACCATGGGGTTGGGTTGTAGTGGCTCTCTAGGTTTAGCAATCCTGGTGGTTCTGGGGCTATGTCATGGGCAAGCAGACTTCTGGAGAGCTGGCACCTTAGCCATCCAGTATCACTATAACTGTGGAGAGCATGGTGTGCAATTGCTTGTACTTCCCAGTCATGGCCGAGAGGTCCGCTTTAAAGTTGTGGGTAAGGACAATCTTCTTTTTTCCTCCAAAATACTAAATTGGAGCTGTTCCAACTCTTGATTCTCTTGGAACAAGAAGAAACTTGGGGCTGTAGGAACTTTATATTTACAACACATAGTAACTCTCTTTAGGGTGCATTTGATGGCTGCTCCTGTATGTTCTGTGCTACTGATCAAGAGGAAACTAGTCAATTTTCTTCCTGGGATTGAAGAGTTCATGTAAAGTTGACTCAGAATATCTAACTGCCAAGAATAAGCTTTCTACAGATTAGAACAGATGTAGGATTTCCTAAATATCTCTACTGAGATTGTAGGTGTTGGTCTAAAGTAGCCAAAAATCAGGAGGAGCCTGGTGACACCTTTTCCAACTAACAAACTTTATTAAAAGGCATAATCTTAAGCCTTTTTTAAAAAGTCAGAAAAGATGCTGCCAGAGTCCCCCTTATTTCTAAATACCTTTGTATTTCTCTTCTCTGGTTATGTCTAAAGCTGCATTGATTCAGCATATTACTTGCTCCCTCTTGAGATGATGTTTGCTAGCCTTGCTAGCTCCCTTGCTTTTTAATTTATTTATTTATTTATTTATTTATTCGAATTTCTATCACCCCAACAGGGGACTCTGGGTGGTTTACAATAAAATTCCAGTTGCATTCCACTAAGGACTTAAGGCAAGATCTCCACTAAAAACTTATAGGACCTTATAATCCATCCTGTCATCACTGTGCCAATTTATCAGGAAGGGGGGTAGACTTTATACTGCTTCTGTAAGTCACACTGAGGAAATGTTCTCAGAGTGACATGCATTCTTACTCTTCTCCCCACCTCTTTCATTTTATTCTCAGTTGTTTATTGGCCAGGGTCACCCAGTGAGCACTGTGGCTAGAGGGATTTGAACCCACATTGCCCCGAGTCTAATCTGACACACTAACCTACACTCTTTTTTGGAAACAGCTGTAATGAAAAAAGCAGGGGAAAAACAAGTTAGTGGCAATTCATGGTTCACAGTCAATCAGCTTTTCTCTAACATAATTTTGGATAGATAAATCTAGTGTGAAATATTTAATAGGGGAGGAAATCTTACAAACAAGGAATTAGAGCACAAGGAAAGATTAGCAACTTGTATATATGTGTTAGAAGTAATTCTGCAATGCTTGGGGAGTGAAATTAGAGGTTTAGAAATGCAAAGCCAGTAAACCTATTTACAAATCATGAATTTTGAAAAGAAACTTCGTGATATGACTGGATAAGATTTCTGCAATTTCTTTCTTGATATTTAATCTAGCACATAGTTCTGATCCTTCTGGTAGAATTTGCTTTCAAATAAATGCATCCTATAAGAATGTCAGCTCAGAGACTATGTCTTGATTCACATATTGTGTTAAGCTTGGTTACCTAAATGAGATTTATCAAATAAACCATAATTGGCTGGCTCATACAAATGATGAACTATGATTTACAAATTCTCATGGCTGGGTTCAAACAGTATGTTAGGACCAAACCAAACAAACTAATTTATGACTAGCCCAGCCTCCCAATTCTGGGCGGTAAGTTCAACTCCCAGAATTGTCCAGCCCATAAGGCTATTGGAGAGAATTCTGTAAATTGCAGTCCAAAGTTCATTTCATTTCTATTTAACTCTATTGTAGAGGAACCTCAGAGATAATTGAATTCATGAAATGTCTGTAATTATAGCAAAACTATATTCAGAAATGATGTTCTTTAATCTGCTTCTAGCCCATATCCTTAGATTTCATGGCAAATGACCAGCTGATGCTATATTATATGGAAGTAGCTCTTTGGATGCTTATATCTAAGGTCATTTCCGAATTAGCAACTTAGACATTCTTCTGAAGTCATCCAGCCATTGTTGTGCCAGGCTTTTTATCACTTCAGTAATGGCTGGGTGATGTTATAAAGACCTTGTAAGTAACCTAAAGAACATGTATCTGCAGAGCCTATTAATGTTACTTCCTTTGGAATCTTTCTGGATAAATAGTCTTTGATAGTTAATGCATTAACTTACATTAACAGATGAATTTGGGACAGCCTTTGAAGTTTCCAATTGTTCCATCTGTCATCACTGGATCACCTCACATAATGGGACTGTTGCTTTCTCTGCTGGCTATAGTGGCTGTCATGTAGTAAAGAAGGTGAGACTTTGCTGGAGAATGCTGGGGAAGAGCTGTGTACATACAGTTCTAAATTTCTATTTAGAAGAACTTTTCCCAACCTTTGTCCACCAGATATTTTGGGCTTAAATTTGTACCAACCAAAGGCAATGTTGGCTGGGAATTATGAGAACTGTCCTCCAAAACTTCCGAAGAGCCCTAGGCTGGGAAAGGCAGAAATATAATTTACGCAGACATCTGGGTTACACCATTCTTTCAGCGAACTCAAGGGTAATGTAGAGGGCATAGGGAATGACTTTGAAGGACAGAAGGAAGAGCTGCTACCAAGCCAATCATCAGACAAATGGGGCTTGAGTCCATTCCAAGAAACTAATTTGAGAAAAATGTCTCGGACAAACCCCTTCCTAATTCACACAAAGGTAAGGTGGAGGAGGAGGATTCTGTTACTATATCTGTTCCCATAAAGGTAGTTTTAGACCTATGTAGGATTAGTTTCTTAATCTGGTCTACCTTATAGGGCTAACAGGTAACATATAAGCCCCCGTTATTCATATATTATAAAGAGGAACAGGTTGTGTTCCAAAAATCAATAGAAGGAAAATTCAGTACTTATAAACTACTCTTGTTTGGGAACCCTGTTCATAAAAGATGGGAAAGGTTTCTGCCAATTTTATTGTTAAAACATTTTGTGAAGCATAGCAATTAATCTAAACCCCAAAGAGATTTAGGGTAAAACTAGGATTTCAATTTGGATCCTGTTATTCCTTTTTAAGATTAGCTTGCCAGTTATCTTAAGGAAGTTTTGGGTGTGGGACTCATGTATTGGCTCTACTTTAACAGCAACATATCCTGTGGCAACTCCCCTGCTGGCTAGAGGGGTTAGGAGTTGATTTAGTACCTCCAAAAAGCATCAGATTAAGTAGGGTGCTCTAAACTAGTATTTCCTATTGATACAGGCAGCTTAATCCACCAAATTATTCAATGCTCTTTACCCCTGTCAGAAATAAATTACAGGTAGTCCTTGCTTAATGACCCTAATTGGGACTGGCAACTCCATTGCTAAGTGACGTGGTCATATCACGTGACCACGCCGACTTACAATGGCAGTTCCGGCTGCAGTTAGCAAATCACTGTGGGTCATTAAGCACAATGTCATGTGACCACGACTTGTGACTTCCTGCCAGCTTCCCCATTGACTTTGCTTGTGGAAACTGGCTGTGAAGGTCGCAAATGATGATCATATGACTGCAAGACGCTCCAACCGTCATAAATGCAGGCCTGTTGCAAGTGCCCGAATTGTGATCATGTGACCGTGGGGACGCTGCGACAGCCACAACTTTGAAGACTGATCGTAAGTTTCCTTTTTCAGCGCCGTTGTAACTTTCAGTGGTTGCTGAACGAATGGTCAGTAAGCAACCTGTTTTAGTGCTGACCACAAACATAAAAAAGTCACATTAGAGTTAGAATAATATGTAGCAACACTGCACATAGCTGCAGTAATATATCTGCCTCTATCTACAAAAAGCTTGTAATTATATTGTAACATATTGGATTATCATTTTTCTAGGATGGTATGCATCACCTGAAGGTCCGTTTAGAGGAACTAACAAGGAACAGAAGAGTTGTTGCTGCCCAGGACATCAACATGATCTGCCCCAAGCCACAGGAGCATGTCACAACCCCAGAGAACAACATGCGTCATGTGCACCAGCCCCAGCCTGGTCTAGTTTACCCACTTCACTCCAGTCTACTGCATGCAGTGGTCTCTCAGCTGCAGCCTGGCCAAGTGCCCCCGGGGGAGTCCCGGCCTGGCCTACTTCTCCCACTCCAGCCTGGCCAAGTGTACCCCGGGGCGTCTAAACATGACCGAGTTCACCCACTTCACCCAGGACAAGTGTGTCTAGGGGAGTCCCAGCCCGGCCAAGTGCGCCCAGTCCAGCCTGGCCAGGTGCATCCAGGGGAATCACAAACTGTCGTAGTGCGCCCAGTTGGGTCCCAATCCGGCCTAGTGCACCCTGTCCAGCCTGGCCTAGTGTGTCCAGGAGAGTCCCAACCCGGCCTAGTGAGCCCTGTCCATCCCGGCCTAGTGCGTCCAGGAGAGTCCCAACCCGGCCTAGTGCGCCCTGTCCATCCCGGCCTAGTGCGTCCAGGAGAGTCCCAACCCGGCCTAGTGCGCCCTGTCCATCCCGGCCTAGTGCGTCCAGGGGAGTCCCAACCCGGCCTAGTGCGCCCTGTCCATCCCGGCCTAGTGCGTCCAGGAGAGTCCCAACCTGGCCTAGTGCGTCCAGGGGAATCCCAACCAGGCCTAGTGCGTCCAGGGGAGTCCCAACCCGGCCTAGTGCGCCCTGTCCATCCCGGCCTAGTGCGTCCAGGGGAGTCCCAACCTGGCCTAGTGCGCCCTGTCCATCCCGGCCTAGTGCGTCCAGAGGAGTCCCAACCTGGCCTAGTGCGCCCTGTCCATCCCGGCCTAGTGCGTCCAGGAGAGTCCCAACCTGGCCTAGTGCGTCCAGGGGAATCCCAACCTGGCCTAGTGCGTCCAGGGGAATCCCAACCTGGCCTAGTGCGTCCAGGGGAGTCCCAACCTGGCCTAGTGCGCCCTGTCCATCCTGGCCTAGTGCGTCCAGGGGAGTCCCAACCTGGCCTAGTGCGCCCTGTCCATCCCGGCCTAGTGCGTCCAGAGGAGTCCCAACCTGGCCTAGTGCGCCCTGTCCATCCTGGCCTAGTGCGTCCAGGAGAGTCCCAACCCGGCCTAGTGCGTCCAGGGGAGTCCCAACCTGGCCTAGTGCGCCCTGTCCATCCCGGCCTAGTGCGTCCAGGAGAGTCCCAACCTGGCCTAGTGCGTCCAGGGGAATCCCAACCAGGCCTAGTGCATCCAGGGGAGTCCCAACCCGGCCTAGTGCGCCCTGTCCATCCCGGCCTAGTGCGTCCAGGGGAGTCCCAACCTGGCCTAGTGCGCCCTGTCCATCCCGGCCTAGTGCGTCCAGAGGAGTCCCAACCCGGCCTAGTGCGCCCTGTCCATCCTGGCCTAGTGCGTCCAGGAGAGTCCCAACCTGGCCTAGTGCATCCAGGGGAGTCCCAACCTGGCCTAGTGCGTCCAGGGGAGTCCCAACCCGGCCTAGTGCGCCCTGTCCATCCTGGCCTAGTGCGTCCAGGAGAGTCCCAACCCGGCCTAGTGCGTCTAGGGGAGTCCCAACCTGGCCTAGTGCGCCCTGTCCATCCCGGCCTAGTGCGTCCAGGGGAGTCCCAACCTGGCCTAGTGCGCCCTGTCCATCCCGGCCTAGTGCGTCCAGGGGAGTCCCAACCTGGCCTAGTGCGCCCTGTCCATCCCGGCCTAGTGCGTCCAGGGGAGTCCCAACCCGGCCTAGTGCGCCCTGTCCATCCTGGCCTAGTGCGTCCAGGGGAGTCCCAACCTGGCCTAGTGCGCCCTGTCCATCCCGGCCTAGTGCGTCCAGGGGAGTCCCAACCCGGCCTAGTGCGCCCTGTCCATCCTGGCCTAGTGCGTCCAGGAGAGTCCCAACCCGGCCTAGTGCGTCGAGGGGAGTCCCAACCTGGCCTAGTGCGCCCTGTCCATCCCGGCCTAGTGCGTCCAGGGGAGTCCCAGCCTGGCCTAGTGCGCCCTGTCCATCCCGGCCTAATGGGTCCAGGGGAGTCCCAACCCGGCCTAGTGCGTCCAGGGGAGTCCCAACCCGGCCTAGTGCGCCCAGTCCAGCCCGGCCTAGTGCGTCCAGGGGAGTCCCAACCCGGCCTAGTGCGCCCAGTCCAGCCTGGTCAGGTGCGTCCAGGAGAGTCCCAACCCGGCCTAGTGCGCCCAGTCCAGCCCGGTCAGGTGCGTCCAGGAGAGTCCCAACCTGGCCAGGTGCGCCCTGTCCATCCTGGCCTAGTGCGTCCAGGAGAGTCCCAACCCGGCCTAGTGCGCCCTGTCCATCCCGGTCAGGTGCGTCCAGGAGAGTCCCAATCCGGCCTAGTGCGCCCTGTCCATCCCGGCCTGGTGCGTCCAGGAGAGTCCCAACCCGGCCTAGTGCGCCCAGTCCAGCCCGGTCAGGTGCGTCCAGGAGAGTCCCAATCCGGCCTAGTGCGCCCTGTCCATCCCGGCCTGGTGCGTCCAGGAGAGTCCCAACCCGGCCTAGTGCGCCCAGTCCAGCCCGGTCAGGTGCGTCCAGGAGAGTCCCAACCTGGCCTAGTGCGCCCTGTCCATCCAGGCCTAGTGCGTCCAGGAGAGTCCCAACCCGGCCTAGTGCGTCCAGGGGAGTCCCAACCTGGCCTAGTGCACCCTGTCCATCCCGGCCTAGTGCGTCCAGGAGAGTCCCAACCCGGCCTAGTGCACCCTGTCCATCCCGGCTTAGTGCGTCCAGGGGAGTCCCAACCTGGCCTAGTGCGCCCAGTCCAGCCTGGCCAGGTGCGCCCTGTCCATCCCAGCCTAGTGCGTCCAGGAGAGTCCCAACCCGGCCTAGTGCGCCCAGTCCAGCCCGGCGTAGTGCGTCCAGGAGAGTCCCAACCTGGCCTAGTGCGCCCAGTCCAGCCTGGCCAGGTGCGTCCAGGAGAGTCCCAACCTGGCCTAGTGCGCCCTGTCCATCCTGGCCTAGTGCATCCAGGAGAGTCCCAACCCGGCCTAGTGCGCCCAGTCCAGCCTGGCCAGGTGCGTCCAGGAGAGTCCCAACCTGGCCTAGTGCGCCCAGTCCAGCCTGGCCAGGTGCGTCCAGGAGAGTCCCAACCCGGCCTAGTGCGCCCAGTCCAGCCCGGCCAGGTGCGTCCAGGAGAGTCCCAACCCGGCCTAGTGCGCCCAGTCCAGCCTGGCCAGGTGCGTCCAGGTGAGTCCCAACCCGGCCTAGTGCGTCCAGGAGAGTCCCAACCTGGCCTAGTGCGCCCTGTCCATCCCGGCCTAGTGCATCCAGGAGAGTCCCAACCCGGCCTAGTGCGTCCAGGAGAGTCCCAACCTGGCCTAGTGCGCCCAGTCCAGCCTGGCCAGGTGCGCCCTGTCCAGCCCGGCCTAGTGCGTCCAGGGGAGTCCCAACCCGGCCTAGTGCGCCCAGTCCAGCCTGGCCAGGTGCGTCCAGGAGAGTCCCAACCCGGCCTAGTGCGCCCAGTCCAGGCTGGCCTAGTGCGTCCAGGAGAGTCCCAACCCGGCCTAGTGCGCCCAGTCCTGCCTGGCCAGGTGCGTCCAGGTGAGTCCCAACCCGGCCTAGTGCGTCCAGGAGAGTCCCAACCTGGCCAGGTGCGCCCTGTCCATCCCGGCCTAGTGCGTCCAGGAGAGTCCCAACCCGGCCTAGTGCGCCCTGTCCATCCCGGCCTAGTGCGTCCAGGAGAGTCCCAACCTGGCCTAGTGCGCCCAGTCCAGGCCGGCCAGGTGCGCCCACTCGAACCTGGCTTAGTCCGTCCAGGGGTGTCCCAACCTGGTCTAGTGCACCCCGGACACGTACGCCCAGTGGAGCCCAGCTTTCTGCCTCCAGGGGAATCCCAACCTGGCCAGGTACGCCCACTCCAACCTGGCTTAGTGCGTCCAGTCCAGCCAGGCCTGGTGTATCCCGGCGAGTCCCAACCCGGCCTTCTGCTTCCACTGCAGCCTGGACAAGTGCATCCAGGGGAGTTACAGCCCGGCCAAGTACGCCCACTTCAGCCAAGCCATGTACATCCAGGGGAGCACTTTCCTGGGCAGGTGCATCCAGTGGTGCTCCAGTCTAGTGTAGGTATGTGGATTTTTCTTTTTAGTTAAAATGCTCATTATTGCCAGTATCATACACATGCAATATTGAACATATACAATCACTCCATAAGAATAACTCTGGGTTTATGTTTTTAATTAAGGGATGAATGTGCAGATCTTATCATATATGTGTATACATGTATAAGAATAATTACTGTATATTGATTTTCTAGTTAGCTTCCATTATTGAATATAAACCCCTTCCAATTTTCAGCTTCTCGTGTATTTCTGGCCTTCTCCCTCCCATTGCTCCTTGAATCACAAGAGTTTGTGATGCTAAGCAAAAAACAAACAAAAATATGCTTATCATGATATGTTCATCTAGTCACTAAATACTATTTTTGCTATTTTCTAAACAATGCAATTTCTCTTGCCTTCCCAGGTCGCCCTCTAACTCAGCAGCAATGCCAGGTTTCTTCTGGGAGAATACCCTGTGCAGATGTGCAAGGACCAACAGCTTGTCATCAGACTGGATGCTGTTATGATGCTAGGGATCATGTGACTCCCTGCTACTATGGTAACACAGGTAAAGAGTAAAAATACTCTAATGTAGAGCTTTCCAAACTTTTCATGTTGGTGACACACTTTTTAGACATGCATAATTTCTGACACACTCTTACAGCAGGCCATCATTTCACGACACACTGTTACAGCAGGGCACAAGGCAGGCACTAGGACCTGCGGGGAATCCTGGCAGGGCAGGCTTGGAGGCAGCAAGGCACAAGGCAGGCACTAGGATCTGCGCGGAATCCTGGCAGGGCAGGTTTGGAGGCAGCAAGGCACAAGGCAGGCACTAGGACAGGGCTTTCCAAACTCTG
Organism: Charina bottae; assembly: GCA_023362775.1. Taxonomy (NCBI): domain Eukaryota; kingdom Metazoa; phylum Chordata; class Lepidosauria; order Squamata; family Charinaidae; genus Charina; species Charina bottae. The sequence goes on along the minus strand of JALMGJ010000001.1, from coordinate 198,135,403 downwards.
TGTTGTGACACAATACTGTGTCGCCTGGCTGCTCCAAGTGTGTCGCGTGACAATCTGGAAGCGCTGGCGGCAGCGGCTGCCCCTTCGAAAGGGCAGGCTCAGGGACCCTGAAAATGCCCTCGGTTCCGGCAGGGAGGTGAAAAGCCTCGCACGCACACACGCGCTCCCGGGTTCTGGCGCTCAGCTGATAGGTGGGGAGAATTTCCACCCTGGCCCCGGATAAGCTGTGATGGGAATCCCGACAGCGTGTGTGTGCGGTGAGGCTTTTCGCCTCCCTGCTGGAACCAAGGGCATTTTCGGGGTCCCTGGACCCTACCCTTTCGAAGGGACGGCCGCTGCCGCAGCAACCCACAAGCACCACCACCGGCACTTCTGGTTTTTGCGTGGCGGCGCTTCCGCGTTTTTGTGGGCTGGCCGTTGGTGTGTCGCCAACGGCAAAAGTTTGGAAAGCCCTGCACTAGGACATGCACAGAATCCTGGCAGGGCAGGTTTGGAGGCAGCCAGGCACAGGGCAGGCACTAGGACCTGCGTGGAATCACAGCAGGTTTGGAGGCAGCAAGGCACAAGGCAGGCACTAGGACAGAGCTTTCCAAACTGTGTGTCGCGACACAAAAGTGTGTCGCCACACACAGCGTGCTGTGTCGCCACACCACCCGGAAGCGGCGGCGCGCGCACCGTCGCACGCCCCCCGCGCCGCCACCATGCGTGCGCGCCGCTGCACGCCCCCCCCCCCGCTTAAAATTCCATATAATTTAGTATACCTAATTCTGCAAATCATATAGAGAAGGAATGGCAGTGAAATGATCCAAAGCCTAGCTGGATCAATGTACTGTATATAGTAAATCCAAAACGGTAATTATAGAATACATCCTGATACAGTAAACTACAGGTAGTCCTTGTTTAGTGACTGCCTCGTACAACGACCATTCGCAGTTACGACGTGATGAAGCAACTTTACGACCAGTCCTTGCAAAATTCTGGAAAGCAAAGGAAAGCCAAAGTAAGACTGGAAACAGTCGCAGTTTCACTTAGCAACAGCTTCGCTTAATGACTGAGTTGCTGGTCCCAATTCTGGTCACTAAATGAGGACTACCTGTATAGCAGCAATATCATGACCCATAGTAATAAATTTACGGAGGGGGAGGAGGCAGTGAGAGAAGGGTAACATTTCCCATGCTAGTTACCTTCCTCACCTACTTCAGAGTACAAAATTAGCTGTGGTTTAAAATGCTGTTTAGATGTAGTATTACATATCACTACAGGTTCTTAAGGTAGTGGGGTTGGCTTAAATGACCTTATTATATTCAGCACAAATGTGTTACATGGCCCTTAGGAGAGTCTGAAAAACTTCTGCAAATTTTCAGAGTGAATCAGTTTAAACTAATTTAAAACTAGCCATGGAGATACTTACTGGCTAATATTTATGCTATTACCATCACTCCTATTTATTGCTGATAATTGGGAAAGCCAAAGAATACCAAAAAGAAGTCAGTATGTGGTTTATTGATTATAGAAAGGCCTTTGATTGTGTCAGTCATGTCAAGCTGTGGAATGTCCTTAGAAAGATGGGAATCCCAGAACATCTCATTGTCCTTGTGCAAAACCTATATACAAGTCAGGAAGTATGGGCAGAACATGGCAAAACAGACTGGCTCTAGGTTAGCAAAGGGGTGAGACAAGGCTGTATACTCTCCCCTTGTTTTTTCAACCTATATGCTGAATATATAAAGGGAAGCAGGATTGGAAGAAGATGAGAGTGGTTTTAAAACTGGAAGAAACATCAGTAACCTGCACTATGCTGATGACACTACTCTGGTAGCTGAAAAGGCAAAGGATCTGCACGCTCTAGTAGTAAAAGTCAAGGAGCACAGTGAAGAAATGGGACTTAGTTTTAAATATAAAGAAGACCAGATTTAAATATAAAGAAGACCAGACTAATGACAACAGGTACAAGAAAACAGCCTTAGAACTGACAAAGAAGATATTGAAATGGTAGATAGCTTCTGCCTTTTGGGATCAATGATCAACAGTACAGGAACAAGCAAATATACCACAGATGAGCACTTGGTAGAGCATCCATGAAGGCTTTGGGAAAAAATATTCATATGCTGTGATGTGTCTATGCCTACAAAGATCAGAATAGTGCAAGCAATGGTAGTTCTTGTGACACTCTATGGAAGCAAAAGTTTGGCTTTGAAGAAGCAGGATGGTAAGAGTATTGACACTTTTGAACTTTGGTGTTGGAGAAGATTCCTGAGAATACCATGGACAACTGAGAAAACAAACAGATCACTGAACAAATCAACCCAGAGTTCTCACTCAAGGCACAAATGACCAGGTTCAAATTATCCTACTTCGGGCACATTATATGAAGATCTAGCTCTCTGGGAAAGGTAGAATGGACTCTGCAGCAAGGTGGATGGACTCAGAGGCAGTGGTGATACTGTAGGTGCACCATTGGAAGACCTGAAGGACCAGGTTAGGGACAAATCATCACGGAGAAAATCTGTGTAATCGCTAAGAGCCGATACCAACTTGATGGTACATAATCACCATTCTATTCATTGGCTGTAAAATTGAAACAAACTTTTGTAAATAGACATTGACAACTTGCTTTACAATGTTTGAATGTGCAATTTAACTACAACTGAGTGATTGCTTGCATGGAAGGCTTGAACTAGGCTTGAACTATTTCTGGCATGAAGGCTTGAATTAGCTTTCTTCAACTTGGCCCCTCCAGATGTGTTGGGACAACTCTCCAAATTCTCAACCAGCATGGTCAATGACTCTAGAAATTATTCACTTGGTCCTCTGCTGATTGTTGTTTATTTGTTCAGTCGCTTCCGACTCTTCGTGACTTCATGGACCAGCCCACGCCAGAGCTTCCTGTCGGTTGTCACCACCCCCAGCTCCTCCATGGTCGAGTCTGTCACCTCCAGAATATCATCCATCCATCTTGCCCTTGGTCGGCCCCTCTTCCTTTTGCCTTCCACCTTCCCTAGCATCAGCATCTTCTCCAGGGTATCCTGTCTTCTCATTATGTGGCCAAAGTACTTCAGTTTTGCCTTTAATGTCATTCCTTCAAGTGAGCAGTCTGGCTTTATTTCCTGGAGTATGGACTGGTTTGATCTTCTTGCAGTCCAAGGCGCACTCAGAATTTTCCTCCAACACCACAGTTCAAAAGCATCTATCTTCCTCTGCTGATTACACATTGATATTGGTGAAGCTTATTCTACATACACATTCTTAATTCGAGTTGAGAAGCTTCAAAGCTTCTGTGAGTATGGCAGCTGAGCAATGAGTTTTCTGCTCCCAGTCAGATTAGACTGGATGAGAGAACTATCAGTTCTGCCTTTTCCTGAAATAAAACATGTACTAAGAGCTCTTGGTCTGTTCATCTTGTAACCCTGCACTTTGTGCCTTGCAGTCACTGTTCAGTGCCTTCGAGATGGCTACTTCATCTTGGTAGTCTCCAGGGATATGTTGGACTATCCGATCATCCTGGAGAGTGTCAGACTCTCCTATGCCCAAGCAGGTTGCAGTCCAGTCAGGAAAACAGAGTCTTTCCTGGTCTTCCGCTTCCCTCTCACACAGTGTGGCACCACAGTCCAGGTAAGGATGTAGCCTAGGCAAGTGCTAATTTGTCTGGATCTTTTATATGATTACGAGACCATATAAAAACGAATGTGTATGTTGTCCTTCTAGGTGACTGGTGGCAGACTGATATATGAAAACCAGCTCGTTTCTGGCATTGACATCCTACGTGGGCCAGATGGCTCTATTACACGAGATAGCACCTTCATGTATGTTGAGCTCTCCCATGTGCTGATGAGATGGTTTTAGGAGATGAATATTGTTAGTCTTCTGGATTATTATTTTTCTACAGATTAGATTTTGGCCTCCTTTAGCTTTTGATTTATGTACTGTAGCTATTTTTCCAGATTATTGACCATGTTAGCTGAGTATAATGGGAATAGAAGTCCAATTCCCCACTTTTGGCATAGATTGGTTGCAGGTTGCCTTTAAGGTGCATAATTTTGCTAACGCTCATCTTCCACAGCTCTTCTTTTCAAAGTTTCCAACACTTACATGTGGCTTGACTCACATTTGCTTAGACTGCCATAAATGTTCATGTCATAACAGGGGTTTGTTAAGTTATGGAAGTCTTGGTTACTCAAAAAAGGATAGCTATCTACTAAAGCTAAGATTAATTTTGAACATTCTAGTCAAAGCAAATGATTACAGGAAAACCTCTTCTGTCTTGTATATGTAGGCTTCATGCTCGTTGTATCTACAATGCTACTGATTTCCTGCCACTTCAGGTTGAAGTCTTCTCACCGCCCAGCCCAGCTCCAATTTTCCAAGTGGGACCTCTCCGGCTTGAGCTGCGTATTGCCACAGGTACATGTGCCTTAATATCTGATGCTATGCATCTCCTCACCCTGAAAAACCATACAGATGGTATGTATTTTGCCTCTTATCCCCAGATTCGAGTTATACCTCATACTACTCAGATATAGAGTATCCAATTGTGAAGATCCTGAGAGAGCCTGTGCATGTAGAGATTCGCATCCTGCAGAGAATGGACCCATCCCTAGTTCTGGTTCTGCATGAGTGCTGGGCTACCCCAAGTTCAAATCCCCTTGAGCAATTACAGTGGCCAATCCTAGTAGATGGGTGAGTAAATAAAGAAAAATGTTAATTCTCATAGCATTTTGTGGTTTCATTCTCCTCTTCAATGACAATGTTTTATTTATCTTACTTAAAACTGTTATATGGCCACCCAACTTAATCAAAGTAACTCTGGGTGGCTTACAGAAAATTCAACAAAACTGAACAGAAAGACTACAAAACCACAATACATAAACCAGTAAATAATAATGAAATAATAAAATGGAGATCCAAACAGAAATGACACCATCATCCAGTTGGGGCTTCAACACATCATGACCCCATGGCTTGGAGAAAGAGCCAGGTCTTGACAGCTTTTCTAATGCCTCTTGTTCCCAGGTGCCCGTTTGAAGGAGACAACTACAGAACCCAGCTGGTACCCATGGGGCCTGCTACCTCAGAATTTCCCTTTCCTAACCACTACCGGCGTTTCATCATTTACACATTCACATTTGTGGATTCTGCCCCTCAGACGGCGCTGGATGGTTTGGTAAGAATACAAGCAAAATCATCCTTACTGTATTCAGCTTTTCCAATGAAATTACCTTCTAAGGGAGTGGGGAACAATGTGTACAGCATGCTACTGAATGGGAAGGAAAAAAATCTAGTACCTACTTTTCTAAGAAAATGATGTGGCCAGGCTTTTAATACTAGTACCGATCACACATGTTGCTAAGGAGCAGGTCCAAAACAAGTCTCTGGAGGGCACTAACCTGGATTTTTAATGGGAATTCTGGGATGAGATAAGTATATTTAGTTGTAGTCATCTTTTATTACAAATCTCTTTAAGAAATCTTGTTTTCTGAATACTTCTATCTAATAAGCTGCTTGTGGAAGCTGTACATATCATATATCTAAAGAGATGGACAAAATATGTAATACCTTACTGTTAGGGCACTGCTTATTGCTTGCTAATTTGGGTAAATAAGGCTGAAGTTGGTCTACTTAGCAAGGCATTAATGAGTACATTCTGGGAAATATACCTTAATGGAAGTTGTAATCTTGTATCAGTTGAAATTAACTCTGCAGTAAAGGTAAAGGTTCCCCCCGCACATTTGTGCAGTCATGTCCGAGACTAGGGGCCGGTGCTCATCTCCGTTTGTTAGCTGAAGAGCCAGCGTTGCCCGAAGACGCTTCCACAGTCATGTGGCTGGCATGACACGTGCGGAACGCTGTTACCTACCCACCGAAGTGGTACCTATTCATCTAATTGCATTTGCATGCTTTCGAATTGCTAGGTTGGCAAGAGCTGGAGCTAGTGCGGGAGTTCACTCCGCACGCAGGGCTAGGGATTCGAACCTCCGAACTTGCGATCTTCCGATCAACAAGCCTGGCGTCTTACCCACTGAGCCACCATGCCTCTGTTAAAATAAAAGTAGACCTGGCAAGATTGCGGCTGGTCTACTCCTCTGTTAACAGACTTATATCTTTTCTAGGTGTACCTCTTCTGCAGCGTATCTGTTTGCCATCCGTCCCATCTTGATTCCTGCAGGGTTGCATGTCAAATGCCAGTGCCTTCAAGTAAGTTAGAATGGCTTCACTGCCACAGTTTTAAAGGGCTTTTCTCAATCTACGCAGGTGTTCATGAGGCTCATGATATGTAAAATAGTTAACAGAAATATATCTTGGAATACATAACCTGGAAATAGTGAGTAAAAGGCTTGGCACTAAAGAATTGCATCAAGAAATCAAACATGATCCAGTTTAAAGAAGGGGTTTTTGTAACCATTTTCAATAGTTTAGTATCACCTGCAGACTTGACTAGCTCATTGCTTATCCATAAAATCAAAAAATTTTATGAGCAAGGAAGATAGAGTCTAGACCATGAGAAGCAATTGTCCCATTCTACTCTTCCTTGGTCAGGCCCAACTTAGAATACTGTGTCCAGTTCTGGACACTGCAGTCTAAAATAGACATTGGCACGTTGGAACAAGTTCAGAGGATGACTATTTAAGATGGTAAGGAGACTGAAGAAACAGCCTTATGAGGAATAGTTAAAGGAGGTAGGTATGTTTTGCCTGCAGAAGAGAAGACTGAGGGGAGATATGGTAGCAGTCTTCAGATATACCAAAGGTAGTCATACAGTGGAGATTCCCTCCACTGACTTATTCTCTGTCACCCCAGAGGCAGAGGGCAGTACAAGAATCCGAGGGACGTAGATTCAGGTGGTTAGATGTTAGGAGGAATTTCCTGATGGTGGTGATGATGGTAATGATGATTCAGAACCAGTGGAATATGTTTCCACATTATGTGGTATGTTGCCCTTTACTGGAAGTTTCCAAACAGAGGCTTCATAGCTACCTGTCCAAAATCTTTTAGCAGTTCCTCCACTGAGCAAGGAGTTGGACTTGATAACTTTTGAGGGCCCTTCCAACACTGATTCTGTGCATTTTAAGTTAAAAATCCCACGTACACTATAGTCATTAAAAGAAGTATAGCAAATGTGAAGCAAAATTAATTAAAAATTATAAACTATCCATTTGTATCAATATGGGATTAATTCAGTCCTTACATTTGTTGTTAAATCTACAGCCTATAGAAACATGTTTATCTTTTCATTTTTAGAATATAAGTATTTAAAAAAAAATAGATCACAAACTCATATCTGGAACCCACTCCGAAGTCTACTCCTTTCTGTTTACATAAGATTATTTGCTGAATCCCAGGCTCATTTGAGCCAAAGTTCTTCATAAAATGACCAATTTCATATTTTAGGAATATAATTTGATATCACAATTAATACTAACATTATTCTGTTTTCTAATTCCATATAAAATTATTGGTTTCACTTCAAGTGCTGCATCTGTTAAGAATCCTAAGATTCTAGGAACTTCTGAGGCTGCAAAGGTACCTGGGCCATACATCAATATACTGTATGTTTCAATTGATATATTGCCAAGTGGATGTTGTAGGTAAATCATATTCAGAACACAATATCTCAAACTCTTTAAAACATTGATTTTCAATTGTTGTGGTTTTATATAACCTCCAATTACTGTGAAGAGATTTTTATTTATTTATTCATTCAGCTTGTGTAGCTGCCCATCTCACATTCGTGACTCTGAGTGGCTCACATAATTCAAACAACCACACACACACAAAAAATCCAATAAGCAAAATACAGATCTCAATAAAACAATAAGCCCATTAAAACCAAATTAAAATTTGGTCCTTTGGATTTTTCTTTTCAGTCTTTTTTTCTTCACCAATCCCCTAATTTTTAGAACTTTCCCCTTCTGTAGTTAAATGTAAATACATTGGACCCTGCTGGGACTTTATCGTTTGCGTGTATCTTACTGGAGATCTTGCCCTCTGTCTCTTGCGTGTATCTTACTGGAGATCTTGCCCTCTGTCTCTTAGGAGGCCGTCGGTTTTTGAAGAAGGAGAATGAGACAGAATCCTTGGACTTAGTAAGCACTTATGGAGCTGTAATTTTTCAAGAGAGTATTCATGAGAAACAAGTCAAGTGGGAGAGTGGTAAGTAGCTGCAATAATGAGGAGCCAATGAGGAGCCAGGAATTAAAATGGTATATTTAACATGCTTGATATTTTCCTTAAAGCACTAATCTTGGGTCACTACATAAAGGTAAAGTGAATGCTTGATATGGATGGCCATTTAAATAAGAGTATTTATAAGTGGATTGGTAAATGGTCATCAACTGACAATTATTGCTCTTAATACTCCAAAATGTAGTGACAGTCCTGATACCTGTCATGAAGCTGTTACATTATTATCACAGGAGAAATCCAAACTATGAGCATCCGCTTCTCCCTCATTCTTTTTACCCCAAGCTGGGGTAATGCTGGTAGAATTTGCTAATAATTTGAACCTCAAACCACTGTATATCCTACCATGGAATATGTTACATGAAGATTTAGCAGGAGAGCTTTCATAAAAAACGTGGACATTATCGTGTGGCTTATTTTATGCAGTGCCTACTACTGCTGTGGCCCATACAGAATAATCATAATGCAGCAAGGAAAATGTTTTTCAATAGCTTGGTCGGGGGGTGGCTGATTCATGAGATGGCAATATGGGATTTATTTATTTATTTATTTATCTATCAAATTTCTATAACTGCCCATCTCCCCCTCAAGGAGGGACTCTGGGCGGTTCACAACATAACAATAAAATACAATAAAAACAACAATAAAAATATAAATACAATAAAATCCAAGTGGCAGGTGGTTCTTACAGTGACGTTGAACATATTTAAATTTTTCGAGATATTTGAGGCGGCTCAGCGGGTAAGACGCCAGGCTTGTCGATCGGAAGATCGCAAGTTCAGAGGTTCGAATCCCTAGCCCTGCGTGCGGAGTGAGCTCCCACACTAGCTCCAGCTCTTGCCAACCTAGCAATTCGAAAGCATGCAAATGCAAGTAGATGAATAGGTACCACAATAGGTGGGTAGGTAACAGCGTTCCGCGCGTGTCATGCGGCCACATGACCACGGAAGCGTCTTCGGACAACGCTGGCTCTTCGGCTAACAAACGGAGATGAGCACCGGCCCCTAGAGTCGGACACGACTGCACAACTGTGCAGGGGGAACCTTTACTTTTACCTTTAGGAAATCAGCCATCCCCAGGCTTGACCACTTTCCTTTTTACCCCAGGCGAGATCACAGAGCCAAGTTTTTATTTTTTCCTGAAGTCCAGGAGTGAAGGGGCCTGTCCTATCCCTGGTGGGAGGATGTTCCAGAGGGCAGGTGCTACTGCAGAGGAGGCTCGCCTCCGGGACCCCGCTAGATGGAATTCTTCTATAGAGGGGGTCCGCAGCATGCCCTCTCTGCAAGATCAGGTGGGACGGGATGATATAATGGGGATGAGGCGGTCCGTCAGATAACCTGGTCCCGTGCCATGTAGGGCTGGATAACCAACACCTTGAATTGGACCTGGAAGCATACTGGTACCCAATGCAGCTCACGGAGCAGAGGTGTTATGTGTGTTGATCTTGGTGCACCTAAAACTGCCCGTGCAGCCGCATTCTGCACCAGCTGTAGCTTCCGGATATTCTTCAAGGGTAGCCCCATGTAGAGCGTGTTACAGTAATCTATATGGGAGACAACCAGGGCATGAGTGACCATTCGAAGGGCCCCTCGGTCAAGGAAAGGGTTAGGGTTAGATTGTCATTATAAACTGTCTTCTCTCATCCACAGACATGATCTCCAGTGAAGACCTGACTCTGGTGCTCTTGGTGGTGCTACCTATCATTGGGATTATCCTATTTGTTGCTGTGCTGGTGCTCTGGAAGAAAAGAAGCAGGATGGCAAAGCTTTAATTTTGTTGGACAGAAAATGTGAAATAAAACTATACCCAGTGGTTTATAAAGGATCTCTTGACATTCCAGTTCTTCATTGACTAGATAGAAAACCTGCCATTAAACCTGCCATCTCTGGATGTCACACATCTTCACATTGCTACAATTATGAATGCAAGAAACCCATTTTTGATATCACAATTTAGGCTTTGTTCCTCTTTTTTATCGTATGGATCCTCTGTTTGGAAACTATTTTTGTTGTTCAGTCGTTTAGTTGTGTCTGACTCTTCGTGACCTCATGGACCATAGCACGCCAGGCCTTTCTGTCCTCCACTGTCTCTCGGAGTTTACTCAAATTCCCTTACACAAATACTTGTACTATACATACTAAGAGAATCTCTGATTATAACACAGATTCCTATGTGATGCTCTCTAAACTTATTACCAGTGCCTCAATTTTGCTTCAAGAGGAGGAATGAAACTAAAAGCACCAGCTATACTAAATCAATTAAAATTAAATTAAAATTGCCAGCCTAGCAATTCGAAAGCATGCAAATGCAAGTAGATGAATAGGTACCACTTTGGTGGGATGGTAACAGCGTTCCACGCGTGTCATGCGGCCACATGACCATGGAAGCATCTTCAGACAACGCTGGCTCTTCGGCTAACAACGGAGATGAGCACCGTCCCCTAGAGTCGGACACGACTGCACAAATGTGCGGGGGGGAACCTTTACCTTTACACTAAATCAAGCACATAAGAGAGATTCTAGAAAATTCTATTTACTGGTTTCTGAAAAAGTCCAAATAAAGACAGAATGAGTTATTGCTGGTTATAACTCATGTAAGTTGTATGAGTTGCAGGTTTGGAAACATGCCCCTGAGACCATGTGCATGAATGCAATAATGGGAGGATGGGAGCAGCATCTGTTTAGGGAAAAATTGCCCAGCCATAAAGCAACCCTTGCTTTCCCATATTTTCCAACTCCCCCATTTTTTTGTCTTTCAAAACACCTTCCCAACTGCATCACCAGAAGTGGGTGGCAAACCACAGATTTTGCTATATCTTTTCTACCATTAATATTACATGCTGATACTTAGATCTCTTTGGAACTTACTTCAGTTCTAAGTACTGTATTCATAACTTACAGCAGAGATGGCCCTCCATTCTTGGAAGCCCCCTTTGTCTGCAGGATTACATTTTGGTTTCCTGTCACAGAAGCAAAACAACATTAAAGCAAAGATGTAAGCCAGCCTAATATCCTTTTAAAAACCACCACCACCACCTTCAGGAAGGGTTTTTAGGCTTTACAATATCATGACCTCTTAAATGATAAAATGAATTTGGACACCCTACCCGCAAGAATAAAACTCTGATTTCATACGGGGTTCGGGTGGGACAAGAAATAGATACTGTAGACCACTTTTAATCTAGCTCAAAATAATGATAGAAGCTTTCCACTTTATAAAGTGTGGTTTTTTTTGCCTTTGAGACAGTTTTTTATTCCTGGTGACTGCCCAGACTAGCCCCTGCCATTTTCTTGGCAAGGTTTTTTGGAAGTGGTTTGCCCTTGCCTCTTTCCTAGGGCTGAGAGGGAGTGACTGGCCCAAAGTCACCCAGCTGACTTCATGCCTAAGAAGCAGCAAAAGGGAAGAGAGAATTGTAGTGGAAAAAAATCTAATAAATAAAATGGAGGAGGCTGCACCCTCCCCTTCCCTACCCTTTGGATATGACCAAGGTCAAACCCAATTCCTCTCTTTGCCTAATCTCAAATTATATTTTAATGGGAAGGATGAGCTTGCTTACCGTTGCCTAATTGCTGAAATCTGGGTTTCCTTTAAAGACACCCACTCTCATTCTCCAAGGTCAAGGGGAAAAAAAAAACAAAGCTTGCCCACCTTCCTGAAGGGAGAAGTCGAGTCTCCCTGCCGCAACGGGAAAATGATTGGCAGGATTCTCTGGAATGGTTGCCCTGAGAAAGGTTTCCTTGGGGCTTAGCCAGCCCTGGGGCTTCCCCAGTGAACCATGGCAGCTTTTTAATGCCTTTGCTAAAGCAATAGCAGTAATCTTAGGGCCCCCAGGGTGCTAATGAAAGCCTCACTCTGAAGGGACTCCTTCCTCCGAATGAGAGCTTGCCCCTGCCTAGGCTAGGTTCCCATGGTAGTGCAGCCAGGCAACAAGTGCAGCCAGGCAACAAAAAGAGGTGTGGACTTCAACTCCCAGAATACCCCAGCCAGCTTGCTGGCTGGGGAATTCTGGGAGTTGAAGTCCACAGCACTTCATGTTGCCAAGGTTGAGAAATACTGGCCAAGAGAGATGGCTGATGTTGACAACCCCCACCCCAGCCCTGGGTGTGAGGGCGCTTCCTGAGATGTGGGTCTCGCCTGGCCTCATGAAGGTGCCAGTTTTTCTGGCAGTGCAATGCCAGTGGGATGTCTCTGCTGCTTCAGCAAATGTCTAGGGGCAGGCAGGCTTCATAGTGCAGCTTGCACTGTTCACCACCACAAACTAGCATTGACGGTGCTGCTTTTCTCCTGGCCTATCTCTGTTATCTGACATTTGATGAATGCGGTTTTTCTTTCTGTTAGGCTGACAGCAAACAATTTTATTTCTGCCCCACTCTCCCACAGACAAGGTGTAACAATTGCCAGACAAACAGGCTGTGGTCAAAAACATCAAGGTGGTGATGCACATAAAAAACGGGTGGAACTTCAACTTCAATCGCCCTGTTGTGGCTGCCATCTTGACATTTTTGACCACACTCTGCAGACACCCCTGTAGACAAAGGACATATTTATGGTCCTGGCCTGAGTGAAACAGGTTGTCTAAAAGGGGGAAGGGAGGGGAAATGTTTGCAGATCACCTGCCAACTCAAGGCCACATTCTCAGTTGCTTTTGGGGTCAGTTTCAATTGAATTACCCAATGTATGAAATGTACATAAAATCATTTGAACAGATTTCAGGTCTCTGCCTTTCTAACAGGGAAAGAAAAAGGAAAGAAACAGCAAGAGGGACATTTAACAGTTTCTATGAAACTTAACTATGAAAAGGAAACGTTTGGGCTTCCTTTTCAGTCTGAATCTTGCACTTTCGGCACGACCCCTCAGCTATTCTGAGCATCTCCCTGAATTTGCTTTTTTCAGTTTTGCCACACAACTATACATGCTGTGTGAGCACAGCAAGTTGTTAATAGCTGTTTTCTCTGCAAGATCTGTCGTCTAATGCCAAGATGCAGGTGTCTTTTGTTTACCTCTTTTGTCTACCACTCTCAAATCTTGTTATTTGATAAGCTGAAGATAAAGGTATTTCTGTATGAATAGTCCTTTCCTTCTGTACCGGTCCTGCTATTAAGCAAAGTAAGACAGTGCCTCTGAAGAAATCCATCATGGCCTAAGATAAGACCTCTTCTGCTGAATGAGTTGTGTGAGTATCAGTAGGATATATTACCATTAAATAAGACTTTCTTTAATAAAATTAAGTTGTACTGAACTTAGGTGCCAGTTTCACGCTTGAGATATTCACTATCCCACTCTAAAGATCCTGTATTGCAGGACTGATTACTTGGCCTGTTCCATGGGCATAGTTTTCTCAATTTCTAATGGCAGGTGAGTGGGTGGGCTGGCTGCAGTCAAATGATGTGTCCCAAACAAGCAAAAACAAACAAAAACAAACCTGATAGTGGATGAAAATACAAAACAATATACAGTAAGTGGAATTTCATCATTTTAGTGCTGTATAGAGAAGTGGGGGATAGGGTTCCTCATGTAATATCTGTTGTCAACTCCTTAACACAGGCATATCTTTCCCTGGGACTGCATGGCAGAATCTTGGGGAAAGAGGTTCTTTGTTGGCCAGGAAAGAGTCCCCATGTCACACAGGTGATAAGAATGCAGCCCCCTCTAATGGCCTTATAAACGTGTAACATTTTTGAAATGCCTTAGACTGTTTTCACGAGACTTAAATAATCAAGCTTTTAAAAACATTTTCTGGAGAAGTTGATGTACTCTTGATCTGTTCAGTCTTAGCTACTGTCTTGCAGTCACTGTTCAGGGTCTTTGAGCTAGCTTTTCATCCTGGTTATCCCCAGGAATATAATAGGCAACCTCACTATCAAGTTGTGATTGTTGTGAAAACAGTATTTTTGTCTTCCAGTTCATTCTCCAAGAGTATGGTACAGGTAAAGGTGCAGCCCTTGTAGTTCCAAGTTTTCAGTGCAGAAGTTGTAAGAAGTCTTCTATCTAGCTTTTCTGAATAAATGTGATGTCAAGCTTATAGATGAATATGGCTGTCTCTGGCACTGGTATCTAATATATACTAGGTGTTTTAATGTCCTGTGACAATTCCTCTGGGAAAGTTCTCAGAAGTATGTTTTACTTGAAGAAAACCCTGTGCTGTGGCTGTGCTAACATAACACACACACGACGATTAATTTAACCAGTTTGCTCAGTTATTTCAATCTTCTGGGTTAACACAGTGATCCATAAACTAACCACACAGGCTGGATTCACCTAAAATGATAGGTTAAAATGTGGTTAACTACTTTATGGCCTGTGTTTTACACCAATATAACCAACTGCTGCTTAAAACATGATGTTTACAGAGAATAAAATGTACAAGTTTATATATTTAGGGCAGAATGAAATGAAGGTAATTGGAACATAAGAGGCCCAGAGGAAATGGCTGCTCAAAACCACTCTGATATCCAGACACAGAAAGGTACCTTATGCAAATCAGGTCCTGGCCCACCTAGCTTACTAGGGTCTATGCTAATTTTTTTTTAAATCCGTTCAATCATGTCCGATTCTCGGAGACCGTCTGGACAAGTCCCTGCAGTTTTCTTGGCAACGTTTTTTCATAAGTGGTTTGCCCTTGCCTCCTTCCTAGGGCTGAGAGAAAATGACTGGCCCAAGGTCACCCAGCTGGCTTCATGCCTAAGGCAGGCCTAGAACTCAGTGTCTCCTGGTTTCTAGCCTGATGTCTTAACCAAACTGGCTCTATACTAATAACACAAGTACCAAATTTCACATTTCAAAGCAGTATGCATGCTCCCTATTTGAGGTTGTATTTCAAGTATTCCATTTCAATGAACGGTAACCAGAATGTTCTGCCTTTAGAATGTGCTGATAAATTGAATGCTAGATATTCAAATTTAAGCTATTTGTCATCAAAGTTGCTGAACTGTGATCCCTTCTCATCTGTGAGAAGTTCAGATGCTGTTATGCATATACATTCACCCTGTGCGAGAGTTAGCCACCCTGTGCGTGCTGGCAAAATATAGTACAACATACAATTGTTTGAAATATAAGATACCACTCAAGCCACACTGTTATAGTTGAATATTCTTTTTTAATGAAACTAGAGAGCAGCATACAAAAAACTGCACATCTCCCCATCCCTTTCTTCATCCTCATCCCTGCCACTATCCCTACTAAATAGTCAGCAGAGGACGGGTTTTGACTCAATATTGTTACAATCACAGCACAGATCAAGCTGGAAAAACAAATACAGAAAGGAAAACAAATCCATTTAGTACAGGGGGCAACTTTCCATGCTACAGAAAACTGACATAAAAAGCTATAATGTACCCTATTTTCCATCCCCCCCACCCAACACCCCATGTTTACCCCATATCTTTTCACTACAGCAAAGAATAGGATCCATCTCCTTCATATCCTGGAAACAGAAGCTACAGGCTGTAGAATTTCAGGCTTCTGTCCATGCCTGTGGAAGCAAGGAACTTAGCATGGTGCCCAAAGGCTACTCCTGTTGTCAGCCCACTATGCTCTGTAGGAAGAAGACAGGAAGTCAGACAAGAAATGTTCCACTGTATGTTTCTCACTTCAAAGAAACAAAAGGCAGCAGAAACAGCCCAAGTACTGTACTGATGCTAGCCACCAGTACAAAACACAGTATTGTACAGTGCCTCTAGAGAATGATACCAAAGCCAACAACCTCATACCTGTGAAGTGGAGAACTTCTGTCCATTGCTTACAGATGAACACTTGGACATCAGTACCACCCAGGGCCAGATAGGTACCACTCTGATCGAAGATGAGAGACTTCACCTAAGGAGGAAAGGCACTGAAAATAAGCTTCTAGAACCAAAGCATGATATGTTCATATAGTTTGGGTCTGGGGTCTCTCTGAGACCATCTACTTTGATTAGAATCTGTCCACCCAATACAAACAAGCAGAGAGCGCATGCTGTGGATCCCCCTTTTAAGAGAAATGGGATCCCTGAAATGACCTTCTCTGCTGAGGCTCCTACTGTCCGAAACAGTTTGCCTCCCAAAGTCAGGATGGTGCCTTCCCTATTAATATTCAGGAAAGCAATTGAAATACTGCTCTTCTGCAGAGCCTTCGCAGAATAGGCTATGTTAGCCTATAAGCATGTTAGGCTATGTCACGACTGATCTAGCCAGTGGTTGCATGGGAACCGTTGACTGTATTTGTTATGGTTTGGATTATTTTTGAACTGTACTATAACCTAAGCCACCTAGAGTCTATAGTGTGAGGCTGCATACAGTTCAAAAGAAAGCAGGCTCTCAGATAGATACAACAAGCTCTGTCCCACCCCAGGGAAGAGATTCCAAAGCTTTGAAAGCAGGGAGAAGAACTGTGTCAGAAGAGATTTCAGTGGCTATTTTAAAATAAAGAGGGGTCAAAAATATAGACCTGACAAACAAAATAAGACTAGGCAAACCTCAAAGTTATTATCCAGCTGCAGTGTCTTGAAATTCTTCAGCTTACGAAGATCCCAGAGTTTGACTGAGGAGTCATCCGCAGCAGTGGCCAAGTAGTAGCCATTCTCAGAGAAGGCAATGCTGGTAATAGGACCAGAGTGTCCAGGGAAGTTTGCTACGTTAGTCCGTTCCTGAGGAAGGGAAGTCAGTCAGTGCTATTAGAGCGATGTAGTACCCTCCAAAATAATGCAGCTTGTGTCTTTTTACTGCCTTCACCATGAACAGAAATGTTAGGTTTCATTCTCCATTCAATAATATTCCTGTATGATGTTTTGAGGTCAGCTCAAGATAGCATTAAAAGCAATGCCTAGGACATAGCTTTCCAAACTGTGTGTTCCAACACAATACTGTGTTGCCTGCGGGGCCCAGGTGTATCGCGTCAAAACCTGGAAGTGCTGATGGCGCGCCGCTGTTGCCGCGTGCAGCCATGCGCACGGCAGCGGACCATCAGCGCTTCCGGGTTTTCGCACGGCACACTAGGACACCGCTGCCGCCACCACTGCGGCATGCGAAAGTCCGAAAGTGCTGTGGCGGCGGCGCTTCCGGGTTTTTGCACGCCACCGTTGGTGTGTCGCCACGGGAAAAGTTTGGAAAGCCCTGGCCTAGGAGGATAGATACTTCACAGACCAGGTTCCAAAAGAGATTTAAAAACTCTTTGAAAGAAGGAAAAAGTGAGCCTTCAGTACATCAACAAAGTGCTTCCATGTGTTTTAGCTGACACAACATCGTGACAACTAAAAAAATGGTTTTTACTTTAAAAACTGATATGCCACTTTTCAAAGCAAAAGTTTTCCCAGAACAGTTTACATAACCATTTAGATTATATCTTGAAACTTTGTATCGAAAACAACAATAAAATATATAAACATAATTGTTGCAAGTATCTTTTGATGCAGAAGAATGGTGATTATAGCTCCCCAAGGTAGGGCATGTTTGAAACAATCTTCATCTTTGAATCTGCCTCTTCTCGGGAGGAGGAACATTTGACACTGCCCTCATTCTTCTCCCCCAACAAGGAAGAAGCCAAACAGAGTTCCACTTTCTTGTTACATTAGCATGAGAACTTTCTGATTAATGGTATATAACAGGACCATACCTACTTATTCACAAAAGCATTAACCAGAAATCTAAATAGTCAGTAATGATCTTTCCAAGTTTGTATTTCAATTCATTGAGATTAATTATCGGAGTGTTCCAAACAGTATGCATCGCAAGGCTTCAGAACATAAAGTACCTTTGAGATAAAATATAATGATGAACTTAAACTTAAACCTAGCAATTCGAAAGCATGCAAATGCAAGTAGATTAATAGGTACCACTTCGGTGGGTAGGTAACAGCGTTCCGCGCGTGTCATGCCGGCCACATGACCGTGGAAGCGTCTTCGGACAACGCTGGCTCTTCGGCTAACCAACGGAGATGAGCACCGGCCCCTAGAGTCGGACACGACTGCACAAATGTGCGGGGAGAACCTTTACCTTTTTAAAGCAGCAGATAATCGTACTTTGCAGGATGTATTAGTAGACTTCTGGGCTATTCTAAATCTCCAAGCTCTAGATAGGATACAGATAGTATCTCTTGTGTATTCCCTGTTCACCTTGCTGTCATTTCTCATTCAAAACCTCTAAAAGGATAAGGATACTTTAGAATATGCATGGCCAGTGTCAGCAAATCCTTAATAATCAGGCTTGCAAAGTAAGACTTTCCTACACTGTCATATTACAAGCCAATCCTTACCTTTAAGTCCCAGATCTTAATCTGGGAGTCCATTGTTCCTGTCCCAAAAATAAGACCGTCAGGATGGAACTGAGCACAGGTGAGAGCTGCAGGAAAAGAATACTGGATCACCACACAGCTGAGAGAAGCTCCAACCAGCTTCTTCCCTCCCATATAGCCAACCATTCAGTTGCAGACTGCACTCACTCAAGCACGTCTCACGGAACCCCAAATTGAGGTTCTAAATGCAAAATCCATACCGCAGCCAGAAGTCTCATCTGTGACCTTGGTGAGAACACGGCCAGTCTGGATGTCAGAGAAAGCCCAATACTATAAAAAGCAAGTGTTGAGGATTTGTATAAGCAGTTGGTTCCAGAAGATCAACTCGAACCTTGTTTACAGTTACGTTGAATTCCTGTTTTTTAAAATCTGATCTATAATTCTATTTTTAATTGTGACGTAAGACTGTTTTATTGCTATTTTATCTGTTATGGAGACATTGGAAAAACACTTTTAAAAGCAGGATATAAATACTGTAGGTGGGCTAAAAGATACCTCTGGATTCACTCTCACCTGGTCATCAGAAGAGCTCAGAAGATAATCGCCAGTTGCATGAAGACTCAGCCCTGTGACAGCACTCTCATGGGCTCGCACAACCTGCACACAGGAAGCGCCAGGGACGGACCAAATCCGGATAGTGGCATCTGGAGATGCTGAGAACACCAGTTCCTGGGGGGCAAAGAGAAGTCATGTCCTCAAATACCAGTTCTGTAAGACTATGTGTAAACCTGATTCACCCAATAAATGTATGAGAGAACCTCAAAAGAGAGCACATGGTTGCCTCTGGTGGTATAAATATAATCAGCATGAGGTTCCCCCACAGAAAAGGCCTGCAGAAAATCTAGAGCCCTTACCTGGGATGGGTGGAACACTACGCTGGTGACCTTCTTTGTGTGACCTTTCAGAGTTGCCAGGATCTGTTCTGAGCTCTTGTCAAAGACAACGACATTTTTATCAGCCCCACCTGCAAACAAGAGAAAACTGAGAAACCTGAGCAGCTCAGCAAGAGGATCTATTAACAGAAAGCATCCTTCAGTGGTTGTCTTAAAAGACATATTAGGGGTGTAATATTACAGTAATATTACTATTGTAGCCTCATGGAAACAGACTTCAGGAATATGAAATATGGGTTCTAAGCTACTGTCCTTTCAAATATAAGCATGGAGCAAAAAAACCCAGCACTCTGGGAAAAAAAGGAAGCAGAAGCCTTAACATACCTGTGAGGATCTTGTTGGTGTCAGAAGGACACAGGTCAAGAGCAAGGATGCCAGGGATACTGGCACTGTGTAGTCCCTGTTTAACAACATGAAGTACCGGAATTAGCATTCCACACCCTCTTATTTTATTCACTGACTAGCGGGCAACATAGGAGGAAGCTTTTACAAAAGCTACAGGTGTGTGTGTGTGTGTGTGTTTAGTCCATATTTTTGTTTGCTGATGCTCCTAAAAACTAAGCAGTTTTTATCCTGGCAAGAATCTGGGGTAAATGTCGCACTGCAGGCTTGCAACATTAGCAGAAAAAGCAAAAAGGGAATCCAGTATCAACAAGGCAAAATAATTGCCCAGTATAATGAAATAGGGGAAGCAAGATT
>JALMGJ010000001.1:193407866-193687866 GCA_023362775.1 Charina bottae | reverse complement strand
GCTAGCCCCCTAGATTTGACCTAGAACGGCCCTTACGCTCGCGATCAGATAAAGAACTTACCCATCTGGATTTTATTCTATTTTATTGTATTTATTCTATGTGTAAGTTGTATTCAATTTTAATTGTGATTTTTTGTAAACCACCCAGAGTCCCCCTTTGGGGGGAGATGGGCGGTGATAAATTTGATTAATAAATAAATAAAATAAATAAATAGCAAGCTGCTAGGACAATTGGACATCTACCTGAGAGAATGGCCAGAAAAGGGAAATGATTCAAGAAATTTATAGTCTGTGGAACCAACCAATGTATATTTATTTATTTATTTATTTTTCTATCCCACCTTTATTATTATTATTATTATTATTATTATTATTATTATTTATAAGTAACTCAAGGCGGCAAACATAGCAAATACTCCTTCCTCCTCCTATTTTCCCCACAACAACAACCCTGTGAGGTGAGTTGGTGTCCTGACTTAGAGTGAAGGAACACGCTGAGACTTGGTGTAAAGGCACTAGTGTTTTATTGTTCTACTCTGCTAGACAGAATCCAGCTGATGCTCAGAGAAAAGGCCCATGAAACTAGGGTGGGGCCTTCTTTAGCCTCTTGGGAGGAAAGCAAAGCGATTCAGTACTGCGCATGCGTTTATCACCCTGGAGGGAGCCCCCTCCTTCTTCACCAGTTATCTCCCTGACAGTTGGGCTGAGAGAGGGTGACTGGCCCAAGGTCACCCAGCTGGCTTTCATGCCTAAGGCGGGACTAGAACTCTCAGTCTCCTGGTTTCTAGCCCGTTGCCTTAACCACTAGACCAAACTGGCTCTCAGTTTGGAGCAGGGGGAAAAAACGTGGGTAAGGTTCAAGTTAAGACACTTAGAATATGGTTTTTGAAGAAAAAGGGAAACTGTTTAAAAAGTAATTACAACCATTTAAATAAAACTGAGCAATAATCACAGAAGTTTAAAGCATAGTATAAAAATATTTAAGTAGCAGTTAATGGTCAAGAAAAAAAGAAAAAGGAGGAAAAAAGAGGGGGGTTGCTTGAATGTTTTTTCATATAGACATTTTTTTTCTGTTTTTTTTATTTTTTATTAAATAATCATCTCAAATTTCACCTTTTGAATATTCACTTTAACCCACAGCTCTGTAAAGTTTATGCAACATTAATATTAATATGAAAAAAAGATAAATAACAGAATAGACAAATTAAGGATTATACTGCTATGTATGCATTTATATCTATAGGTAGTCTTCGCTTAACCACCACAATTGGGACTGGAATTTTGGTCGCTAAGCGATGCGGTGGCTAAGCGAATCTGGACCTGATTTTACGACCATTTTTGCAGAGGTCATTAAGTGATTCATGTGGTCCCCCATTGATTTTGCTTGGCGGAAGCCGGCTGGGAAGGTTGAAAATGGCGACCATGTGACCGCGGGACGCTGCGATGGTCATAAATGCGAACTGGTTGCCAAGCCCCCGAATCGCGATCGCGGGGATGCTGCAATGGTCCTAAGTGTGAGAACCGGTTGCAAGTCGATTTTTCAGTGCTATTGTAAGTCCAACCATCACTAAACGAATGGTTAAGCGAGGACTACCTTTATGTATTCTATTCCTTTCCCTTTTTTCTTTGTTTCGTTTTTTCTGTTGCTTTTTACTCAATAAAAATAAAAAATTATATATAAAAATGTTACATTGAATTATGTTCCAAAAATGTGGAATTTGACTGTTTTTGAGAAACGTGGCTATATGGAGCATGGGAAATTGCTAAGAGAATTATTTTGAGAAACTGGAAAAGTATTATTATTCCTGATATTAAGGTTTGGATTCTGGATATGTGTTATTCATTTTTGAAAAGATAGTCTTTTCAGCTAAGAAAAAAATGACACAATATCTTTTCCTTTGGCATAGATGTCATGATATTTTGCAACAATAGATTTTTTAAAAATTTGAAATCTTATTAAATGTTATTTAACATTTGATATACATGTGATATGCTTAGATTGTTTATTCTTTTTTCTTTTTTTTCTGTTATGTTTGTTATTCTTTATCATTAATTGTGTTTTTTATTTTTTACTTTTGTTTATAGTTTTTTGTAGTGAGTTGGGGGGTTGTATTTTTTGTACTTTTTAAAGTTGTAATAAGTTAAATATTTTTTTTTAAATCTGTGGATTTTGCTTATCTGAACCTCCATGGCAGATTGCCTGTTATCTGTAACCATCCTTATTTATTTAATTACTCTATTTATATAATTAATATAATTAATGTATGTTGCTTATTCCCAAAAGATTATGGGAAAATATTGTTCCTCCCCTGATTGACTGAATAATTTAATATCATTATCATTGGTTTTTAGTTACACTACTATTCTTTTCTTCCTTCTGCAGTTAAATTTAGAAGAAGCTAATCAATTGATCAGAACACTTAAATGTCCAGAATGCAATGCATATAATACATTTGAGAGAGATCCTCAACAAATTGCTGATATAATGGAAGAAGCCAGGTTACGTCTCTTAACTGCACAGATAGT
This sequence comes from Charina bottae, assembly GCA_023362775.1. Taxonomy (NCBI): domain Eukaryota; kingdom Metazoa; phylum Chordata; class Lepidosauria; order Squamata; family Charinaidae; genus Charina; species Charina bottae. The sequence goes on along the minus strand of JALMGJ010000001.1, from coordinate 193,685,340 downwards.
TCGTATTTTTATTTGTATTAATGTTTTTTGTTCTAAATATAATATTTGATGTATGTCATCTGAGAGCAAAAGTATTTAGCAGGACTAGGGTAAGAGCTTTTCGGGGGCCCTTATTCTTACTCCCCCAATAGCTCCTTGGTGGTTTCAACCACTTCATTTTGGTAATTAGGTAAATTATATATCCACCCAGAGTCATGTATTCTGCCCAGAGTCATATTTAAGATGGGTGGCTATATAAATTTAAGTAAATATACTCAGTGTGGTAGTAAAAGGTAATACCCCCCCATACACTTGTGAGCTGCATTCACTACCAAACCTATGAGATGCCCCCCCACCCCACATGTAAAGTGCTTAAAGTGCCCTTGTTAAAAAAAAAAAAAACATTTACAGCAAGCTGAACTGACCGAGTGGTGACAGGGAGGAGAATCAGTCAAGGATTGATACAGTGCCAGTAAACCAACCTACCTACCTACCTATCTATCTATCTATCATCTAATTTATATAGCCACCCATCTCAGACCAGTGACTCTGGGCGGCTAACAATAATAAAAAACAGTCAAATAATTAAAACAATACAAAAAATTAAATATAAATACAGCCAAGAGATATTAAAATCTGTCAGTGTCAGCACAACCATGAAACAGGGCCCTTTGCACAGTTGAATATACAATTTATATAGCCACCTTATAAATATATAAGGTGGCTATATAAATTTTTTATATTCATTGACTATATCTCAAATATAGTATAGCTGACATGCTGACCTAGTAGATATAGTTATACCTTTTTTTAATGGGGCTTATCAGCACTTTCAATCAGTGACGTCATCAAAGTAAACAAACCCACGTGGTGCTGACATCACCAGGTCATGGCCCTAAGTGGAAGTGACATACCCAGCCCCCACCCGCCAGATATGACATGCATAGCCCTCCTCCCTGGATGTGATGTGCATAATCCTCCCCCCCACGTGACCTCCCTTTCGTCAGACAAATTTACGGTGTTAGGAGCAGTCCCGATGCTACGGTGGTAAGTGCTATTGTACCCCTGAAGAATATCTGGCAAAATGTCCACATACCGATGGGTATTTCTGGCTGTGAAATATCTCCAGAGTTTGTTTTTTAGGGTTCTATTAAACCTCTCTATAACAGCTGCTTTAGTTTCACTATGAGTGACAAAATGATGAATGCCATAACGTGCTAAAAGTTTCTTCAGTGGAATATTCAAGAACTCTTTACCAGCATCTGTCTGTATCTTTCGGGGTGCACGTCCTGTTTCAAAGATATTCTGGAAGGCAGTTGTGACTTCCCTCCCCGATTTATCAGATAAAGGGGAGGTCCAGGCATATTTAGATAGCACATTGATAACTGTTAAGATGAACTTTTTTCCATGGTTCTCCTTAGAAAATTTGGAGATATCTATGAGGTCAGCCTGCCATTGATGATCTAAGCTAGACACCACTGTTTTATTTCTAGGAAAATTAATTCTTGCAGGCTTATGAAGTGTATAAGCATCTTGACCTGACAGCCATGTCTTGACTTGCTTCATGGACAGGTTTTTATAATGTTTTCTATCCTCCTGAAATAGGGTATTCACACCTCCATAACTCCCTACACATCCAGGTGTATAATAAATGCGCCTTAGAAGTTTTTAATGCATCATTATACTGAAAGACCACTGACAAATGCTCGTGTGTTGCCTTTAACACATGCTTTTATTGGTAATACACAGTTCAGAGGAGCATGGCTCCGCCATCAGAAAAATACCCCCTCATCATCACTATCAGCATCAGAAGATAAAATGTCATAACATGCTATTTTACAATATGTTGCCATTTCTGACCTGTCTGTATCCCACAAATAATGTCCCCAATCGCAAGCAAGCCAGTCTTTACATAAATTGCAGCTCTTTAACTCACAGGACAGTCTCTGGGATAGAACAAAATCCTGGTTATATTCTAGATCAGAAAAATCTTCAGAAGCATTATGACCGCGGTGAATACCACAGGAATATAAAATCGGGGTGTCTTGAAGTGTTTGCTGTCTAGGTGGTGTTAATTCGGAGACTGCAGAATATAAATCATATCCTGTTAGTGTGCTATCCGCTCCAGCAGCATTTACATTATTATAAATAAAAACATATTTACTTACCATTGTTGGGAGATAATGTTCACCATTTCACAGGCTGTCCGGTAAGTACTACAAGGTGTCTTCTGTTTTACTCTGCACCTCATCGGTAAAGTTACAACATGCCATACTACAGCCGTACAAAACGGGTCTGAATAAAAAAATTTCTTTATCATAACCCCTGCAACAGAGTTTGTTACATTCTGCCAGCTGGGGCCTTGTGTCAGAGCATGCGACACTAGCTTTTGCTATTGTTCTAAAAACATCTTTGGAATCAGAGGTTGCCATATTATTTTCAACCCTGGCTAGGTTTAAACCGGTAGCTGTTCAGGTCTGTCTGCACAAACTCCCCTGCCCCTGCAAAGACATGTCATTGAACCTTGCGCATGTCCAGAATCGCGTGGGTCTGACATGCCTGGGCATGTCCTGAGCAAGGCCTAACCCCTTTTTACTAGCAGACACAAACACGCATGCCCAGACTTGCTGGGCTCTGACATGCCTGGACATGTCCTGAACAAGGCCTATCCCCTACTTGCTACCTGGCTGATTGCCGCTTGTGAGTACTTTAATTCCTGTTAATATTCCTTGTCTTTTGCTGTAGGGACGGAATAAATTTTATTAAGGCCGTGTTTCAAACGCTTACGTGTACATACGGATTTGAGGGTAAAAATGGCAAAATATGTGGCTGCCTTTTAGGGGCTCCTTTTTCCGGCATTCAAGGAAGTGATTTTAAAACCGCCTAGAAATAAAAATCTTTTAGAAAAAAGGGGTCAAATGCAGGCTGTGGCTGCCTTTTAGGGGCTCCTTTTTCCAGCATTCGAGGCGCTGATTTTTAAAATGCCACAAAAACTAAAAGCATCATTAGGCTATTATTTTTTATTTCACAGGACACGTGTACATGTGGCTTTGAGGGTACAATTGTCAAAATATTACAAAGGTAAAAAGCCGGCTGTGGTTTTAAAAGGGCTTTTTTCCTGCATTTGAGGAAGTGATTTTTGAATGTCCATAGAATTAGGCTAGGGGTTAATCTAATCACGTACCCAGAGGCTTGACCACCACATCTTTCTTGATGGGGCTAGGTTCAACACGCCTTATCTGATTAGGGTTACGACCATGCGACTCACGCTTTTCTTGATGGGCTTAGGCCCCACACGTCATATCCAGCTAGGGTTATGACCTTGAGAGCCCTGCACCACGTGGGGGGGAGGATTATGCACATCACATCCGGGGAGGAGGGCTATGCACGTCATATCCGGTGGGTGGCGGCTGGGTACGTCACTTCCGCTTAGGGTCATGACCTGGTGACAGCACCACGTAGGTTTGTTTACTTTGATGATGTCACTGATTAAAAGTGCTGATAAGCCCCATTAAAAAAAGGTATACACTATATCTACTGGTACAGTAGGGATAAATAATAAGGTCACCCAAATGGGTTTATCAAAAACATTCCAGTGTCAAGCTGTAATTTACACTGTCTCTGTTTTTTTCTTTTTCTTGCCTTTGCAATGTAGTAGGCCAAGGGTATATAAGCTCTGGTTCTGCTTTTGTTCAGGGCTACACAACAAGTTGCCGATGGTTTGCTGGGAGCTCAGTGTACACTACATTGTTTGCATGCCTAATAAAATTATGTTGTATCTCCGAAGTGATTTGGTTGGTTTAGGTGAGCCAGGTTTGGGCCACAACATCACCTTCCTTGGGTAGTTTATAAAGGTCACACAGTGTTACAAACTGAATAATTAATCCTCATGTAAATGTGAAATAATTGAAATAATCAAATGCTGCTGGGGGGAGAGGTTACTGAAAATAAAGTTGTAATTTTTTTCCCCATTCAAATTTATGGATCCCCTGAAATCTATCCACAGAGTCCCAAGGTGTTAAGAACTCCTGTCCTAAGTGGTATATTGCTTTGGGAAACTTAATTGGCTGGCCTTGAAGCAGCAAGCCATTACCATTTGCCTTTGAGGATTCCTGGTGTCCTTCTTGGGTTGTGGGACCGCGAACCAATATTTTTTGGTCCTTTGTTAGCCCTTTGAGGTAGTCCAGACAAGAACTATGAGTACTAATTCTGTCTTAATTGTAAGATTACAGTATCAGAATCTTGCAAGATTGAAAGTATTTCTCCCCTCCTCTCCTTTTAATCTCCAGAAAACTAGGGAGAGTCCCTTCTGAAACACTTTCCGCAGCTCCCCCTCTTTTTGTGGACTGAGATATCTTTTACATGATGGTTGTCCAGTCTGAGGATCTTCCTCCTGTCTCCTAAGGTCATTCCCTCATACCATTACATCCTTCCACAACAGAACCAGCTTAATCCAGAATTTTGACCACATTCTGATAATAAAATGTAGATAAATTACACATGAAGACAAAGTGTATGTGTACTATAAAAAAAGTAATACTACTGTGAGCCACATAAAATCTAATATGCCATAAGATTTTTCAGAAGGAATCGCTATATCAATATATTAAAATTTTATGAGGAATAATTTGGATATTTTTATAATCTAGAGTAACACAGAAATTATCTTGCCACATTAGTTCATGACTTTATCTAAAGACATCTGTTAACATTCCCCTTTCATTTTCTTAATTTTCTTTTCTATCATGTGAGGTGGAGCATAGGTCTATTTGGATTTAAGATTACTTAACAGCATCATGACTGACAGATGCTCCTATTCCAGGGCCAATCTATTCTATTATGTATGCATGAAATAGAGCACTGTACTTCTCATGAAGGCTAAAATATAAACAGAATGTGCTATGATATTTTTTGTGGCCAATCTGTCTATAGCATCATAGAAGGTTTTCTACTTACCCATAACTTTATTGGATTTTTTCTAATTGTGGGAAGCTCACCTCATTCTCAGTATACATCTGAAAGGAGCATGGCTCCAACCTCAAACCCACCATTTTGATAGCTATCTTGCTTTTCTTGTGAGGAAGCCAATAGCAGTTGGTGTGTATTGTTTCTTCTATATGATTGAAGGAAACATTGATAATTTGTGTTCATATTTGCATTATCGGGGATTTATCAGACAGGCCCGCCTTAATCCTTTGTCTCTTGAAATAATTATGTTTAATAACAAAACAGTATTTAAGCCTTTCAGGATTTATGACTCTGCTCTGTTCTGGTCTTGTTGGGGTTCTTGTTGACATACTGGCAATCTGCCAAAATTGCTTGGCAAGACACCGTCCATTGTCAGAACCAATCTTAGCATGAACATCACTGTTTTGGTCCTGATGAATTTAGGACCACCTTCATTCATATTCTCCCTAACAGTTTTTACAATGCTAGGGGGAAATTATGATGTTAAATTTTAAAAATCCAGTTGTGATCAATTTCCTGTTTTTAGTTGTGCAGACTCTTGTTTCAGATGAGCCATGTGGTGTTGTGGTTAAGATATTGGACTGGCATCAGGAGATCCAGTTACTAGTACATCCTTAGCCATAAAAGGTTCACTGGGTAATTAGGCCAGTCATTCTCTTTCAGCTCAACGTATCTCAAGGAATGTTATTGTGGGGAAAAATAAGAAAAATCACTATGTATTCTTCCTTTACCTCCTGAATTAAAAGCAGGATATAAATCAAATATTTTTAGATAACTGAAAATCTATAATCCCTTTCCTACCTATGTAACAGTGACCCACTTCAGTTCCTCTTTTTCTTCCACTTCTATGATTTCCTGAGGAGGAAATCATAGCCAAACCCATCAGGATTTTTGATCCTGAGCTCTTCCCCTTCCTCTTCCTCTTCCTCTTTCCTTTCTTTTTTCTTATTTTCCTTAAAAATATACATTTCATTAAGCTGTCTCCCAGCCCCATTCCCTTCTGGGTACATGGCCTCAAAGCCCCTTTTCTCTAAGTTTTCCAACTGGAAGCAAGATACTTCACATCTACTCTAAAATTGTCTTAGAAAATGTCACCATGTTGATTCCTGTGCTTATCACCAGAACTTCGCACCAGAGGTGTGCAAGAGCTGGTTACTTACTTCAGTGTTTCATTTAGGACCGGCTCTAAGTTCAGTCTCTTTTGTTTCAAGCCCATCTGCAATTAGTATTTGCAGGACTCCAGTTCTTGCTAATTTAGATCTCCTTCCTTCCTCAGCCATTTCATCCTCATCAAAAAAAAGTAAGATGCCAATACATTAATAGTCTAAGCAGATTCAACTCCAGGTCCTTCTACCTCACTGGCAGCTGACCCCAGCATTAGCGGCATCCTATTTATCATTTCTTAGACCTGCTCAAGAGTCCCTGGACCCTCCCAGCATTAGAAATCTTCTCTTGCCCCCACCTTCAGTACCAAAAAAGCTAAAGACTAATACCTTTGGTGACCATAAAGAAAACTGGTTGAATATAGTGCCTCCAGTCTCTTTGATCCAAATTCCATCCAGCAATAAATTTTTGGTCTATTTCATTTTTTTATAGTAATTTTATTAAATTATAATTACAGCGATAAAAAAGTAATACAAACTAGAAGAAATAAGAATATAGTAAAGAAAAAGAAAAGAAATAAATGGCTTCCCCCTTCATCACAACAAGTATAAATATTTTTTTTTGTTGTTCAGTCGTTTAGTCGTGTCCGACTCTTCGTGACCTCATGGACCATAGCACGCCAGGCCTTCCTGTCCTCCACTGTCTCTCGGAGTTTACTCAAATTCATGTTCGTTACATCGGTGATGCTATCTAACCATCTCATCCTCTGCCGTCCCCTTCTCCTTTTGCCTTCAGTCTTTCCTAGCATCAGGGTCTTTTCTAGTGAGTCCTCTCTTCGCATTAGGTGGCCAAAGTATTTGAGCTTCAGCTTCAGCATCTGTCCTTCCAATGAGCAGTCAGGGTTGATTTCCTTTAGGATTGACTGGTTTGACCTCCTTGCAGTCCAAGGGACTCTCAAGAGTCTTCTCGAGCACCACAGTTCGAAAGAATCAGTAACGTATCAAAATGTTGGTCTATTTCAGAAGGCAAGAAAAAACGGTTCTCATAAGTCCTTATTCATGTAGCTCCTACAGGAGCCTTTTTTGGATTTCAGAGGTTTGCTCCAATCTGCATTTGCCACTTTAGGCTGGTATCGGTTTCTAGCAGGAAGCCTGTTTTGTTGCCAAGCAGCAAATCCATCCCATCCCATCATAGCTGAGCTAGGCAAGTGAGTTTTGGGTCAGGTGTGGGTTTGGGAAAGTGCAGTGATCCCTTTGCCTACTAATAGCATATTGTCAAGCCCTTTAGGCTGGCAAACTCAGGAAACAAGAACCACTTGGATTTCTGGAATGATATTCACAGTATTGCTAGTAAGGTAATGTAACAATCTTGAAAGGCTGCCAAAGCAGTTCTACAGATCAACTTGCACCTAGTTAAATTAAGGCGGAGTTACTCTGAGTTACTTTCTCACACTCCACCCCCCCAACATAAGGATTTTTTTTCTGTAATGGTCATACTCTCTTCTCTGGGTCTGCAAGGCATTCCATCACATGTATATTATCTCTCAAACATCCACATACCTTCCTAACATGATACTCTCAGGTAAGTTCACTAACTTGTTTAACAGGCTGGATGAAGTACAGTTATGCTAAGAGAATGGTGCATGGGGAGAATAATTCTACATCATAGCCCCATTGTAATAATGCTTTTAACTAGCCAGTATAGAGCAGGGTGATGGGTTTAGCTATCAGTTAATAATGGATGGCAGACTCAACTGAAGATTACAACTTTAAGTGGTTACATATCAAAATAATGTGACATCAGAGATTAAGAATCACACATAGAACTGCTCTTTCATCTCAGATGTGAGAGTGCTGCTCAGTGAAGTCCATACTGTAAGTAGATTTAGTAAACTGATAGGGTTGTATGACAAAGGGGCGTGGTGGCTCAGCGGGTAAGACGCCAGGCTTGTTGATCGGAAGATTGCAAGTTCGGAGGTTCGAATCCCTAGCCCTGCGTGCGGAGTGAGCTCCTGCACTAGCTCTAGCTCTTGCCAACCTAGCAATTTGAAAGCATGCAAATGCAAGTAGATGAATAGGTACCACTTCGGTGGGTAGGTAACAGCGTTCCGCACGTGTCATGCGGCCACATGACCGTGGAAGCGTCTTCGGACAACGCTGGCTCTTTGGCTAACAAACGGAGATGAGCACTGGCCCCTAGAGTCGGACATGACTGCACAAATGTGCGGCGGGTACCTTTACTTAGGGTTGTATGAATAGAAGCAGGCAAGCAATTAGCATGTATATATTTTATATAAATACTGTAATTGGTTTATAGGTTAGCCAACAATTCTGGCATTCTTTTTATTCAGCATTTTTTTAAATATAGGCTAGTTATCAGAAGCAATATAACTGTGGAATGCTGAACCAAGATGCTGCCCAAACATTGATAGGTGCGGCAGAAAGCTATGTCGATATTGAAGGAAAGTAAGTGCTTAATAATTAATTTAAAAAATCTAAGTGCACATGCAGCTATTGTAATTTAATATTCCAGATGAGAAAGGTAGATATTATAATTTAATATGTTGCTGTTATTGTTATTATTATTGTTGTTGTTGTTACTATTATTTTTACTGACAAGTACAAAATGTTAGACCTTTTAAAAAACAGACCAATGCTGTAATTTTTTTTAAAACCACAATATACATCTAACAAAAAATATATAGCCTGTTGTATAAAATACCATAAAAGTGAGATGAAGCAAGAGTTAAAATTGACATGTAAAGGAATTTATTTTTTTGATTTAAAGAAAAAATTAAAAGACTTTGGAGAATGAACATTTCATAACCTGATGACAGGAACAAAAACATGTTGGCTGCAAATGAATTTTTCTAAGGGGAGCATTCCACTCTTCCTAGCAGTCAAATTTCAGATGTGAGGGCACTGGAGAAGGACCTTAGAAGGACCTTTGTGCATGAGTTCTGTCTTATAACTATGAGGTGAAAAACTTTATAAATCAAAACCATTGCTATGAATTGGGAGCAAACTATCTAATACCATATAAACCAGATCATCCTAATTATGACTTTTACCACATTTTGCAGCAGCTGTAATTTCTAAATCTAAACAGTATAAATGGGAATTAATCAGAGCATCATACCACATCAGTGATATTATCCTGATTGCTAATTATAACAATGGGTTCAAGAACACCCCCAAACAATGACCTTTGCGTTTTAGGGGAAGTGCAATTCCATTCCCGAATGAATTAAATCTGTTTTACTCAAGTTAGCAATGTAACATTTCTATAATTTTTGAAGCTAGGAATATATTACTTTCACATTTTTCAATGAGCCTAATTTAAAAAAAAAATAGAAATTGAATACTTGTCTATTTTTAAAGGATCTTTTTGAACTAAGGTCACTTTGTTACATTTGTTCATAACATCAGAAGTTTGATAGATGAAATTTAAAAGTGTATTTCAAATATTTAAAAGTGTAGTTGAATGAGTGATTTTTCCCAAAAATTCCAGAGTAATTAGAATTCAGTTGTGTTTATTTACATGTTACATTGACATTGATATGTAAAAATAAAAATGTAAATTGAAATAAAGTTTATTATTAGGGATATATAAAACATCATAATCTTTCAATAGCCATTTCAAGTGTTTTGAACCTGGAAGAAAATACATCTGAAATTTTATACTAAGCTTGGAAGAAAAGGAAGCCTTTCATTTTGAATGTTCCACCATTGGGAGCAATAGGAATTCAAAACAAGCCCTTGTTTTTTTGTTTTTCATCCTAGAGTCACAACCCTAACCTTTAAGAAGCCTCTTAGGCTCTCAAACCTAAATTCATCTGACTGTATAGGGAAGGACATTGTACTCTGGGCACCTCCAGTTCCAAGAACTGGCCTAAGCTATTCTGTCCCAACTTTTTAGTATGGCACCAAGAAAGGTTTTACTGAGTAAACTGTCCAAAACTATTTAAAAAACCACATTTGAAGCAATCTAAAGGCTAAGAAATTATGAAATGCACAATATACATGGCAAGAACTTTCTTGAATAAATACATCTGCTTCCCTTTTTAAAAAACTTGCCCTTTAAGAACTGCACTAATTTATAGCTAAAGTTATCACATCCATTTTGATGATTTCATGAACATACCCATGTAATTTTCTTGGCAGCAGGATGGAAATGCTTGCCACTGCTGCTTTCTAGCATATTTTTTAACTTCTCATTCTAGCCTACTGTATATGTCTAGGATTTCCTGAATGAAATCCATTCAGATACTAAACAGACCTGCTTCCAAGCCCAATCTTGAAAGGCCAATCTGAATTAAAGAGCTGCTTCCAAATGAACTCAATTCCTGATGTTTCTTGATTCACAGCTTGGGAATCCAGTAAAGTGTTTATGAAAGGATTACAGTATTTATTTCTTTGCCAGTAAATAGAAAGCAAACTGCACAAAACTAGAAAGCTATTTTGTTCAAAGGTTTAAAATAAATAGAATCAAGAAACAAGCAGAATCAGATCCTGTATATACATAGGGAAAAAGGCAATTTGTAACTAGTTAAATCTTATGGAAGGAAATGAGATTTGCAAGAAAATGAGTTTTCTTTATATATAATAATAGCCAAACTATTTCAAGGAAGGTAACAAATCAGGACAATTGTTGGCCTATCAATTGAGAAAAGAACATCAATTTGGGACAGAAAGAAGATGTTTCCAATTCAGAAGAGATGATGAATCAATTTGTTAAATATTCCCAACCTGCTACACAGTCCAGCGGAGGTCCTGGCTGCAGCCTGGAATAGGGAAGCGGCCAGAGCCCTGGACAAGATCGCGCCTGTGAAACCTCTCCTGCCCCACTCGGCCCATCACTCTCCGTGGTTTACGGAAGAGTTGAGGGCTTTGAAGAGGGTTAAGAGACGTCTAAAGTGCCGCTGGAGAAAGACTGAATCTGACCGAACACAGTCTAGAGCTGCTGTTAAGGCCTACCTTGTGGCGGTAAGAGCGGCAAAATGTGAATATTTCTCCGCTCTTATTGCGTCTGCAGAATGCCATCTGACAGCCCTGTTTAAGATTACTAGATCTCTTTTGGGTCGGGTAGAGTCAGTGACCCACTTACAGGGCCGGTTGGAAGAGTTTTCTGAGCATCTGCAGGATAAAATCGCTCAGATTCATTCCAAGTTGGACTCTAAGTGTGAGACACGATCTGGGGAGATGCCAGAGGAACGTACTTACCCTGTTATCTGGGAACGGTTTGATCCTGTTGGGCCTGATGAAGTAGACAGGATCTTCCAGATTATAAATGCCACCACATGCCACCTTGACCCGTGTCCCTCCTGGTTGGTTAAGTCAGCTAGGGAGGTGACATGTGGCTGGGTCCAGGCGATGATTAATACATCCTTGAGTGAGGGGGTGTTCCTGGCTGCCTTTAAGGAGGCGCTGGTGCACCCGCTCCTTAAGAAACCATCCCTGGACCCCACCATCTTGGCCAATTTTCGTCCGGTCTCCCCCCTTCCCTTTCTGGGAAAGGTGGTTGAGAAGGTGGTGGCGTTGCAACTCCAGAGGATCCTGGAGGAAACGGATTATCTGGACCCCTTTCAGTCAGGTTTCAGGCCGGGATATGGGACAGAGACTGCATTGGTCGCACTTATGGATGATCTCTGGCGGGAGCGGGATGGAGGGAGTTTGTCCATGCTGGCTCTCTTAGATCTCTCAGCGGCTTTTGATACCATCGACCACGGTATCCTTTTGGGGCAGCTCAGGGAGTTGGGGGTGGGCGGCATGGTTTTACGCTGGTTCACTTCCTCCGGGACTGTTCCCAGTCAGTGGTGATAGGGGAGGAGAGAGCCAACCTGCGACCCCTGCTTTGTGGGGTGCTGCAGGGTTCGGTTCTCTCTCCTCTCCTGTTCAACATCTACATGAAGCCGCTGGGTGAGATCATCCGTCACCACGGGATGAGGTATCACCAATATGCTGATGATACTCAGTTATATACTGTATCTCCATCCCGGGTGAAGTAAGTGATGCGGTTGATGCCTTGTCTCAGTGCCTGGAGGCTGTGGGAGTCTGGATGGGGAACAACAGGCTTCAGCTGAACCCTGGTAAGACGGAGTGGCTGTGGATTGATGGCCCCCCTGTATCCAGGAAGTTATCATCTTTTGTTCTGGATGGGGTAGCACTACCCCACTCAGATCCAGTGCGGAACCTGGGGGTCCTCCTGGACTCTCAACTCCTGCTCGAAGAGCAGGTGGCAGTCGTGGCCAGGAGGGCCTTTGCACACCTTCGACTTGTGCGCCAGCTACGCCCTTTCCTGGATCGGGATGCCCTCCAAACAGTCACTCATGCCCTTGTCATCTCCCATATAGATTATTGTAATGCGCTCTACATGGGGCTACCCTTGAAGAGTATCCGGAGGCTTCAGCTGGTCCAGAATGCAGCAGCGCGGGCAGTTATGGGTGCTATAAGATCAGCACATGTGATACCTCTGCTGCGTGAGCTGCATTGGGTACCAATTTGCTTCCGGGTCCAATTCAAGGTGTTGGTTATCACCTTTAAAGCCCTAGATGGCATGGGGCCAGGGTACCTGAGGGACCGTCTCATCCCGATAACATCGACCCGCCCCACCTGCTCATGCAGAGAGGGCATGCTTCAGACCCCTTCAACAAGAGAATTCCATCTAGCGGGGTCCAGGAGGCGAGCCTTCTCTGCGATAGTGCCCGCATTGTGGAACATCTTGCCCCCGGAGGTGAGACTGGCCCCCTCACTCCTGACCTTCCGGAAGTCTCTTAAGACCTGGCTCTGCCGCCTTGCCTGGGACGAGGGAGGTAATAGTACCTCCTGGGGGTGGCTGGCCCCATAGTGTCCTCCTGTTGATTTTATCATCTTGAATCTGTACTTTTTCTAGCTGTTGTTTTATTGTAATTTTATGTATAGATTTTAACTATTGTTATCCTGTAAACCTCCCAGAGTCCCTTATTCGGGGAGATGGGTGGGGATAAATTTAAATAATAAATAAATAATAAATAAATAAATAAATAAATAAATATATGGAAAACAGACACCAACTTTGGAAAAGATTATAGAATATTTGGATACAACACACATTATGAGATTTACAGATCAGCAAAAGGAAATACTGTACCTAGTGGTATTGAATAAAAGAAATCCTGAAGAAGAATTTAAACGTTGGGTTAAAAGTATATATCAATGGCAAATGACAAAGATCATAGCTAATTAAACACCTTCTACATTTTTTTTAATGAGTAAAGGTACCAGATAAGGATGTTCACTATCTTTCTCCTTTATTGTTCTTGATTGCTTTAGAAGTGTTAGCAAATAAGCATTGAAAAAATAAATATCAGGCATCAAAACTCAAGGAGAGGAATAAAACTTAAAATGCTATGTGGATGATATAGTACTAACTATTATGCAACTGCAAAATGCAATAAGAGGGCAGATGAGAACAATTAAAGTTTGAAAACAGTTTTTTTTACTATGAATTGTTCCAGAACAAATACATAAAAATATTACGATTTATTAAGTTATATGCTGATGGATGTGAGGACACATTGCCAACAATATCAGATTGGGAAGCCAAACTTGGGGAATATGCAGCAATAGTAAAATTAATAGTATATATTCAGAAGTTTGACTAAGTTTAAGCAAGAATGGCTTCCATATAGTATATCATACAGCAGAGCTTTCCAAACTGTGTGTCGGGACAAATCAAATCAAATCAAAGTTTATTGATTAGCCCTTAGGCCATATCAAAATACAAGATTAAACAATAAATGTTATTAAAACTAAATAAAATTAATATAAAAGACAAATTGAATAAGAAGTAAATAAAAATACTGTAGTTAAATATACATATAAGTGAAAATACACATCATATTTCTGTGTCACCCCTACAGTTTACCCCGATCAACCCCACATATGTAGATCTCAAGCTTATTGATTTGCTTAAATACAGTGCTGTGTTATATGATATTTTTGGGTCTTGGCCACACATAAAATATGTTTTGATATGTAATTCCCAATGGGTCGTTCGTTTAATGTATGGGCCAAGGTACAGTTCTCTCACGTTCTTATACAAATTACAATTGAATAATATATGTGCTATATCCTCAGTTTCAGGCTCTCCACATATACAAATGCGTTCATTATAAGGGATGCTGTTAAATCTCCCAAATCTGACCATTGTATCAAGCTGATCAAATCTAGCTCGAGTGAATACCTCCCTGAGATGTTTTGGCATTTGTATTTTTAAATAGTTGGCAATTTGAAAAGTGTGTTTATATTGGCTCAACCATTTCAGATTGCCAAGCTTGCTAAGGGTGGCTATATCTTTTTGCGCTTATATATCCAATATTCTTTGTATAACACTCTTTTTGACTTGAACTCCGGAAGCGCAAGAGACAGGGAGACCGCAACACCTTATATAATTTATCAATTGTATAATCCAAGAGGTCTGTAGTTGGGATTTTATCTGTTCTAATAGACACAATCTTGGAAGTCTATCGGGCTCCATTTCATTGATTTTACACCAATAATTGTACGATCTAATTTTAGACTGTGAGTAGATTGTGTAAATTTCCAATTCGGCTCTAACTGCAGCAGCTGAAGTCCTTTTATCTACACCCAGGATACTTCTCAGATGCTGAGATTGTGCCTGTTCTATTAATGTAGTGGAATTTAAGCCCCAGACTTTTGCTGCATATAAAAGCATAGGTGTAACCTTAGCTTTATATACTTTGATTATCGGGACTAAGGAACCTGGGTAGCCATGTGTTTTTAATTTAAGTAGTAGATTCAGACGTGCCTTTGCTCTAAGTGAACTCCTTTGATGATGAGAAGCCCAAGAAACAGTCTCAGAGAAAATTACCCCAAGGTAAGGGTATTCACTTGTTCTATTACTTCACCATCTAATTGCCATCTATGTCTCTGCTGTCTTTTTCCAAACACCATAATTTTTGACTCTGATTTATTGATGATTAGAGAGTTATCCTGACAGTAGGAGCTAAGTCTTCTTAACAATCTACGTAGTCCAACTTGTGAATATGCTGATAATATCATATCATCAGCATATAGCAAGGTGTTAAAATATGTGTTTAGGGCTTTAGGCATATGAGCTGCAGGGTCCTTCATTACTCCTGGCAGGTCATTGATATATAGATTGAATAATAGTGGTGCTAATATGCACTCTTGTCTTACTCCTTTGTACGTGTTGATCCTGTTTGTCATAGCTCCATTTACCCCAAACCACACTCTCAAACGGGTGCTTGTTTATAGGGCTTTAATCAATACCAGCAACCTGGGTTCAATTTTGAGGGCAATCAATTTACTCCATAATACTTCTCTGTTCACCGTGTCAAATGCTGCAGAAAAATCAATAAAGGCAGCATACAAATGTCTCCTCTTACAGGCATATTTGGCAATCATGTGGTTCAGAACAAAGCAATTATCAATGGTAGATCGGTTTTGCCTAAAACCTGCTTGTTCTTCCACAAGGATACCTTTTTCATTTACCCAGCTTTCAATTCTGCTCAAGAGGAACCTAGCATATATTTTAGCAACAATATCTAATTAACTGATGGGCCTGTAATTGCTGGGATCCTTTTTATTCCCATTTTTATATATGGGAACCACTATTGCCAACTTCCACCCAACTGGGATCTGGAAGGTGTTGTTTATGTGGGTAAATAGACCTGCCAATAGAGGGCCCCACCAGTCGGGAATGTCGGGACACGTTAGTGTGTCGGCTGCAGTGTCTGGGTGTGTCGCGGCTACTGCTGCCTCTGAGCCCTGCCAGAATTCCACGTAGGTCCTAGTGCCTGCCTTGTGCCTCCAAACCTGCTGTGATTCCACGGAGATCCTAGTGCCTGCTTTGTGCCCTGCTGTAAGAGTGTCGCAAAATGATGCCCTGCTGTAAGAGTGTGTCGCGAAATGATGCATGTCTAAAAAGTGTGTCACCAACATGAAAAGTTTGGAAAGCTCTGTCATACAGGTATGTCACACAACAAGGCAAACTCAGAAACTTAACAGTACATTTTTTAAGGGGAAAATAATTGACTCAAAGGCAGTAACTAAAAACAATGTTTGAAAATTTATTTATTTATTTTATTTATTATTTAAATTTGTAGCACCGCCCATCTCCTCTACACCAGGGAACTCTGGGCAGTTAAAATACAGTATGTTCATGTTATCAGTCAGGTACAATGGAAGGAAATTTAAAATTATGTAATTTCCCAATAGTGTTTTTACTGATTATTCTTTTTCCTTTTTTCCCTTCAATTTTAACTTTTTTCCCTTTTCCTTTTTTCCCCTTTACATTGTTATGTGCATCTACAGTGATGTTTAAAAGTTTGTGAACCCTTTTGAATTTTCAGTACTTCTGTATAAATATGACCTGAAACGTGATGTTTTCTCCACACAAGTCCTAAAACTAGATAAAGAAAACCCAGTTAAACAAATGAGTCAACAACATTATACTTGTTCATTTATTTATTGAGGAAAATGATCCAAAGCTACATATTTGTGTATGGAAAAAGTATTGAGAATTACCTTGTATTCACATTTTAGCTTCTGTTTTCAAGTATATGCTTTATTCCAGGTTTATGAATATTCATGAAGTAAAAACATATTGGGAAAGCAAAGGAATGCTGGTCACAATTAAGAAATGGCTATCTGAGTGGGTTTACATTATGAAAGAGGAAACATCTAAGCCATCGAAGTTAGTATATGTTAATGTATATTAAAATATGTATGAAGGAAATTTTAAAACATTTTTATATTGTGAAAGTGATATATGCACTGTTAGAATATATTCTAGGATTAGTAATTGGAATGCTGAATACAGTAATCAAGAACTACTGGGCCCAAGTACCCAGAATTATTGGAAATTAGCTTTCATTCCAATTCAGCAAAGATCTAGTCCCAAAATAGCAATCAAAGTTGCAGAATGCCAGAAAAAAGGAACTGCAGCAAATTAAGTTCAAAATTGGAAATTTGATATCAGAAAGGCTAGTAGAAACCAGTAATCAATTTCTAAGGCAGATATAGGAGAAAAAGTGTGAAAGATTCTCAGTATTAAGTTGCTCAGAAAATTGTGAAGCTGAAGATCCTGATTGACTCACATGATCAATGACAGAACTGTTGGTGGTTTTTAAATTATCATTTGGATGGGTTCCTTTACACACATAGCTTATTTGCGAGGCTGGGAAAAATGTAAATTTAGTGGCATGGGAATCTGGCTGCTGAATACCTTTTTTTATATAATTTTTTTATTGAGAGTTTTTACATAGATAAAAGAAAAATGCAGAAATATACAAAGAGAAAAGAGAAAAGAAGTAGAAAAGAAACAGTGCAGAGAATAATACAGTTAAAGAAAAAAAAAGATAATTAAAGAAGTGACTTCTGACCTTCTTTACAGCAGTTAACAAACTCATTATCCCTCCTCCCTCTTTAACATTACAGTAATTCCTTCAGCCTGTTCAGTGCTTTTGCAATCATCAAATCCAGAAATCACCATTTCAGCTTTTTCCATTTTCAGCAAAAAATCCATAAAAGGTTTCCAGTCTTTTATAAAAAGTGCTTATTGTTTTGTTCCTGACCAAATATGTCAGTTTTGCCAATTCTGTCATCTTCACAATCCATTCCTCCATTGTGGGTATTTCAATATTTATTGTTGTTCATATAATAGTCTTGCTGCAGTTACCATATATAAAATCAGTCTTCCATAAGTCTTTTCTAATTGACTATCCATAAGTCCCAATAAAAAAAAGTTCTGTTTTCATCTTGAAATTAATCTTCAAAATTCTTTGTCTCATCTTATGTATTTGTTTCCTTCTTTTTTTTTTTTTGCTTTTTCACAAGTCATGCATGGTAAAAATGTCCCTTCATGTTTTTCACATTTCCAACATTGACTAGAAATACCTTTATACATCTTAGACAATTTCTCTGGTGTTATATACCAATGGTACCTAATTTTATAAAAATTCTCTCTTAAATTATAATACAATGTGAATTTCAGTCCCTTTATCCACACCTATTGATCCATCTCTATATTGTAACCAAAATTCTTAGCCCATTTTATCATGCAATCTTTAACTTGTTCCTCTTCTGTTTCAAATCTCAACAAAAGTATACATTTTTATAATCACATGTTCATCATTTGTACACAATTCATTTTCAAATTCTGTCTTACTGTATGTTGTTCAATCCCGATTAACTTTTTATCTGTATTAAATCTTTCTCTTAATATGAAAACCATTGAAAACTAAATCCCTCTGCAGTTAATTGTTCTCTTGACTTCATCTTGTCCATCTTCCTGTATTAATAAGTCTTGATATGTTAACCATTTCTCTTTGCCTGCTGTTTGTTTTCTATAAAATGCTTCCTGTGCTGAGAGCGATAAAGGTATTTCCGGGCCCAACCTGGGTTTACATTTATTCCATATCCTTAACATGGCACTTCTCACACAATGATTTTTGAAATCTACATAAACTTTTTCATACCATAAAAACTCATGCCAACCAAACCTCAGGTTATGTTCTTCTATTTCTTTCTTTTATTTCTCAGCAAAACTCACTCTTCCATCTAAACCAAACAGCAGGCTGCAAAATACAATTTAAAATCAGGCAATCCTAATCCTCTTTCTTTTGCATCTTGAAGAATTTTATATTTAACCCTTGGTTTGTTCCCCTGCTATATGTCTTTTTGCCATTGCTTAAAAGGTGCATCATTTTTCAAAACAAGTATTATTTGAAATAAAAACATTATTCTAGGTAACACATTCATTTTTACCACTGAAATTCTTCCAAACAATGATAATTGTAACTTTTCCCATCTTAATAAATCTTTTATAATTTCATTCCATACCTTGACATAATTATTTTGAAATAACATACAATTCATATCAGTCATAATCATGCCCCAATATTTTGCTTTTTTCTCAATCTGAAAACCAGTTTTTGCAATCAATTCTTTTTGATCTTCCATCCTCATATTTTTTGTTAACATCTTTGTTTTTTCCTTATTAATTTTAAATCCAGCTAATGCACCAAAGTCCTTTAATTTTTCCATTAATATGTCTATTCTTTCCATAGGATTTTCCAAAATTAAAACCAAATCATCCACAAATTCCCTTAATTTATATACTTCTTTTTTTACCTTCACTCCAGCTATTCTCTCATCTTGTCTTATATCTCTTCTCAAAACTTCAAGAGCCAGAATTAATAGCAGTGGCGAAAGCAGGCATCCTTGTCATGTCCCTTTCTGTATTTCACAGGGTTTTGTCAATTTACCATTAACTATAATTTGTGCCGTTTGTAAAGAATATGTTGATTTTACCCATTTAATAAACAGGCTTCGCTTGAGGCTGTGAGCATGCTGTTTTCTCCCACAGCTCCTGGCCCTCTTTACTCATGAGTTGCCTGCAGTGTCCCTCTGGATCCTGTGGGTTTCTTTGCGAGGAGCTGCCCTTTGGAGCTCAAGTGGAAAATCTTGTGGCTTCCTCCTTGTCTGTAGAAGCTCCATTAACTTGGGCGCACCACGGCTGCCAGTCTTTGCCTCTGTGTCGTCCCCAGTACACGGAGATGTGTTAGTCTGCCATGTTTCCACCCAGAAGTCCACTGGCTGCTGAATATTTTGACTAACCCTCCTGGAATTAGTCCATATCCTTATGTATGTATTTATATGAGCGGCGGGGAGGGGATTGATACAAGGTTTTTCCTCCTCCTCAGCTGGATGATGTGCTTCAAGACAGTATGTTGGGAGGATGACCACAATGGGTTCCTCTCTCATAATTTCACAACAACTGCTCTTAAAGAACAGTTCTGAGTATGGGAACTACCACCCCCTTCCAAAATGCATTCTTACAGTTTTTTCTCCAGACTGAGGAGGCAGCAGTGACAGCAATGGACAGAAGAAAGGTATTGGACTAAAGTTTGGATGTTGTGAATCCCAAAATGCATTGAAATTCATTGATGAGACCAAAAGGAATTCGAAAGAGTTACACTAGTCCCCATTTTTCTTATTCTCAGACATAAGAATAACTACTGTTATCAGAAGAAACAGCATAACTCTCTTGTACTTTCTTTGGTCTCAGTAATTTGAGTTCACATGTCTACTTGGCTTCTTTAACTATTCATAAAATCACAGAGTTGGACTCTTGTTGAATTATTCTCTCAGAGCAAGATTCTTGGACAGTGCTGATCACTGGCCACATATGGTATTAAGAAATGAAAAGTAATATCATTTTCTGAATTTTTAAATGACTGTTACTAATTGCATGTCTAACTTTTTTTCCCTTTAAAGAAAGAAGTTTAGGAGAACATGCTACCAAATAGTGTTAATGGAGGAATTCGAATATATATGTAGCATGATAACCTTTTTGAACTGTTTTCCAATTGTTCTTGGAATTGTACTTCATATTGAATCACCATATGTTCCACAAGTAAATTTTTGCAACTACTATTTTCTGAGTTTGTACATACTGGAAGCTATATTGAAGGTACAGACTATATAAAGTAATGATATGTTTCTTAATAGTAATTTAAATGAACATGTCTGCTATATGTTCAATAACTGAAATATGAATTTTTGGATTGTTTGTAATAGAAAAGCAGGTTAGAAATGTTATAAATAAATGTTATCAGAAAAGTGTGAATGTGAACCACTAGGGCAGAGCTTTCCAAATTTTTCATGTTGGTGACACACTTTTTAGACATGCATCATTTCGCGACACACTCTTACAGCAGGGCATCATTTCACGACACACTCTTACAGCAGGGCACAAGGCAGGCACTAGGACCTGTGTGGAATCCTGGTAGGGCAGGTTTGGAGGCAGCAAGGCACAAGGCAGGCACTAGGACCTACGTGGAATCCTGGCAGGGTTCGGAGGCAGCAGCAGTCGCGACACACCCAGACACTGCAGCCGACACACTAACGTGTCCCAACACACAGTTTGGAAAGCTCTGCCCTAGGGGTTTTCTTTATAAATATGAAATATAGTGCTATCACTTTTTCAGTGTTTGTAGAAATTGCTTTTTTAAACTTAATATTCTGCCTTTTGCTGAAGTTTAATTTAAGCATTGTGTGTGATTTTTACCAAGGAGATAATCTAGCCATATGGAACAATTGCTTTTTCTGTATGTGTACAGAGTAAGGAAAATGGAATGGTAAGGTGGAAATATGCAAGAACCTTTGCCTAGGCAAGAGGGACTGAAATATTTTTTTAAGTCCAGAGCAACAAGATAACAATTTGCAAGATTGATGTCAGCTCCATTAGGTAGACCAGACCAGGAAATCAGCTCCAATGGAAGGCTAAAACTACTTTTACTGAGATTGGCTATAATAACAGAATCTTCTACAGTATGGGGGGAGATTCACATATCAGCAGTCCTTCTCCAATACATACACAGTTCAATCAATAAATTTACTATTGTGACCACAGGCCATAACAACATGGCATAGCAGAAAAGAAGAATAAATTGGTTATAATAATAAACAACAATGAAGAAGAAGAAGAAAGCATACAAGAGAATTAAGAATCAACCTGTACTGCAATTGGGAGCTTAACATTTCATTTCTAAGTTTAAAAGAAGGCATGGCAAAGGTAGTGACCTGATTGCTAATAATTGGAATGCCTGTGAGGAGGTAGTTTTGTTGTTCAGTATCCTACCCCTTAAATTGGTTTATCATCAGTGTTTTCCCTCTGATTTTATCATAGATAGAGCAGTAGAGGACATAATTATTAATGTCCACTTGGCTGGCACCACAGGGCACAGGCGCTCTTCCACTGGACATTTACAAAATTTCCTTTCAAGATAAGCGGAGGGCACGATCTGAATGTAAAGAGATGTACTGTAAAAGCTTTCCTTAATGAAGCATTAGTAATGTTAGCCAGATACTGGGAGAGGCTTCTATGTTTCTTATAGTGGTGGTACCAAGATGAAAACTTTGAAGATTGTACCATAATACTGTCTCTACAGTTTTCCTGTTCAAAAGGCTTATCTCTGATGTTTTCACTTCTCTAAAAACTAAATTCCCCTTATGCAAAAAACAGAGTTTAACAGTGGGATTCTTGGAAGCTTTCTAGGTTTGTATAATTCCTTAACAGTGCAAGGTGAATTCTAACAGAGATTGAGGATAGCCCCACTTTCATCCAAAATAGGCAGCAGGAGTTCCCTAAGGGAGGCCTAGAATCTTCTTTAGAACCAAGTTGGCACAGAGCTGCATTGTGGGGTCAGAAGAGGACATTGGTCAACCCACCTCTCATTTCTAATTACTGGTTCTGATCAAATTGGGGTGTTGTGTCTTTAAGTTGAAAAGCTTAGCAAAAGGCCTTGTGTCTCCTAGAAAATAGCCCCCTAAAATAGAGGTTCATCTTCTGTCAACCAAAGTTCCATGGAAAAGGCCATTGGGAGGCTGCTCTCTCTGCTTCCTAGGCCAAACTTCCTAGGAAAGAGGAAGATTGCTGTAATTGTTTACTTTGGCAAGAGAAGGAACAGCTGCAGAGAACTTTTTTTAACCTTGTCATATAGAATACTCAGAGCCTACTGATAGTTGACCAGGAGTGGAGACTGAAAGGCAGTATATTCTGGCCATAACCATTTATTGGTTGTGACAATTCTATCCCCATCTATTTGCCAATAGAAAAAGTGACATACTGTTATTCAAGACAAAGCTTTAGGAAGAAAATATCAGAACAGCATGAATTTGATTGATTGGTCAGTCAGTGCTATTATATTGATCACCACTGTTTCTGACCTTGAAGAGTCTTATCTTTTTAGATTGGGAGCATGAGGGCAAGGCCTGATTCTCTTATTTTATTTAAGTTGCTTTGGCAGACACTGCTTCTCTACCCCTAAGTATACCTTGTTAATTCATCTGTGTGATGTACAGAGTCCACAATGAAAAGATTGCTTACTATTCTTGACTTCTTAGACATTAAAATAGGATGGCTGACTGATCTAAGAAATCATTAACTCCTTGAGAGAAGAAATGGTATTAGTGTTTAAGAGGAGTCACTTGGGCTACTTCTTTTTTTATTATAATGAAACTTTATTATATAAAATTGTTTCAACGTACAACATATATACATACACATACACATATTACATATATGCATACACACAAATCATATATACATACATATAAAAAAGGAGAAAAAAAATGAGGAAAAAAAAATAGGTGTCCGATTCCCGATTATCTTTACAGTGACTAGTATATCAATATAATTTTTTCTTACTTGTCTTAGTTACATTTTGATACATTTCTATTTCTAATATAATTAATCGTTAAATCCTATATTAATTATATTATTTTTTGTACATTTTTCATATAGACAAGAAATGGTTGCCAATCATTTTTAAATTGGTCTATATTTTTATCCTTTAACATTTCTGTTAACTTTGCCATCTGTGCAAGCTCCATTATTTTGATGATCCAGTCTTCTATTGTAGGGATGTTTTCTTCTTTCCATTTTTGTGCATATGTGAGTCTGGCTGCCGTAATCATGTACAATAAAAGTTTTCCATGTTTTTTCCCCAGTTCATCGTCCATGAGGCCAAGTAAATATAATTCCGGTTTTATTTGTATATCCATTAATATAATCTCTTTAATAGTTTTATGTATTAGTTCCCAATATTTCTTTGCTTTCTTGCATGTCCACCATAGATGATAAAATGTTCCTTTTTCTTTGTTACATTTCCAACATTTGTTTGATACATTTTTATACATTTTTGATAGTTTCTCTGGAGTTATATACCAACGGTACATCATTTTGTAAAAGTTTTCTTTCAAATTATAATTTAATGTAAATTTTAGTCCTTTTGTCCACATTTTTTCCCATTGATCATACATAATATTGTATCCAAAATTTCTAGCCCAATTTATCATACATTCTTTGGTTTGTTCGTCTTCTAATTTTATTTGTGATAGCATTTTGTAAAATTTCGTTATGGTATGTTCATTACTAGAAAATAATTGGTTTTCTAACCACGTTGGTTCTTTTGTAAATTTATATTTCTTTTTATCTAATTTGAATTGTTCTTTTAACTGTAGGTATATGAACCAGTTACACTGATAATCCTTCTTTTTTTCCAATTCTTCTCTTGTTTTTATTTCTAATTTGTCACCTTCATAATATAGTAAATCTTTATATCTGAACCATTTACATCTGTCAGAACTTTCTTTTCTAGTGAAGGCTTCTTGGGAAGATAGCCAATAAGGTGTATTTGGTAGTAATCTTTTCTTATATTTATTCCAGGTTTTTATCAATGCTCTTCTTATACAATGATTATTAAACGTTCTATTTACTTTAATTTTGTTGTACCAAAGATATGCATGCCAACCGAATCTTAAATCATGACCTTCCAAAAGTAATAGTTTATAATTTTCTAGTGTAGCCCATTCTTTTATCCACATGAGACTAGATGCTTCATGATATAGTTTTAAATCTGGGAGTCCTAGTCCTCCTCTTTCTTTGGCATCTTGTAATAGTTTATATTTTATTCTTGGCTTTTTTCCTTGCCATATAAATTTTGATAATTCTTTTTGCCAGGATTGAAAAGTATTATCCGTAATTAGTATTGGTATTGTTTGGAATAGAAATAAAAATCTAGGTAATATATTCATTTTAATTGTTGAAATTTTTCCCATCAAAGATAAATGTAACTTTCCCCATTTTATCAAGTCTTGTTTAATCTCCACAGTTTTACATAATTATTTTGAAATAAATCGTTTTTTGCTGATACTATTATTCCTAGATATTTTGTACTTTTGACATTTTTAAATCCTGTTTTGTTTTCTAGTATTTCTTGATTTTTTTGATTCATATTCATATTTATCATTTTAGTTTTATGTTTATTTATTTTGAAACCTGCCAATTTTCCAAATTCTTTTATATTTTTCATTAAGTATTCAATAGATTCTATTGGATTTTGTATTGTTAATGCAATATCATCTGCAAAAGCTCTTAGTTTGAAACTTTCTTTTTTAATCCTGATCCCTTCTATTTTTTCTTTGTCTCTGATATCATTAAGGAGAATTTCCAGTATTAATATAAACAATAAAGGAGAAAGTGGACATCCTTGTCTTGTTCCTTTTTCAATTTTAAATACTTTTGTAAATTTGTCGTTAACTATAATTTTCGCTTTCTGGGTTGTATATATTGCTTTTACTGCTGTTTTAAAGGGAGTACCAAATTCCATATATTCTAAGGTTTTAAGCATGAAGTCCCAATTTAAATTGTCAAACGCTTTTTCTGCATCTAGAAATAATAAAGTTATTTCTTTTTCGTTATGAGTTTGAGCATATTCTATTACATTTAAGATATTTCTAATATTGTCCTTTATTTGTCTTTTTGGACGAAAACCACTTTGTTCTTGTTTGATTATTTCTTGCATAACTCTTTTCAGTCTTTCTGTCAAAATTAGTGTGAATAATTTATAATCATTATTTAATAATGATATAGGTCTATAATTTTGGCAGAGTGTTGTATCATGACCTTCTTTAGGAATTAGAATAATGTTGGCTTCCGTCCATGATTTTGGTATCAGACTTCCAGTCAAAATTAAATTTGCCAATTCTTTAAATGGAGAAATAATTTGATCAATAAAACATTTATAGTATCCTGCTGTAATTCTATCTGGACCTGGAGCTTTTCCTAATTTCATTTTTTTTATTGCTTCTACTATTTCTTGTGTTGATACAGCCCCATTGAGAATTAATTTCTGATTATGAGTCAATTTAATAATCTTGTGTTTCATCAGATACTCATCTATCTTCTCTGGTGCAATTTCTTGCTTTTCATATAATTTAGAAAAATAGTTTTGAAATGCTTTTTGAATTTTTGTGTTATCAACCATATCCGTATTATTTTCTTGAATCTTAGTAATTATTTTTTTCCCTTATCTTTTCTTAATTTATAGGCCAGCCATCTGCCTGTCTTATTTGCGTATTCAAAGTTCTTTTGTTTAGCATATCTCAATTTCATCTCAATTTCTTTAAGTGTGATCATATTTACTTGTTGTAATATTTTAATTTGATGGATTATTTTGTTTTCTGAAGGTTTGTCTTGTAATTCTTTTTCCTTTAATTTAATTTGTTCCAAAACAGTTTGCGAATTCTGTTGATTTATCTTTTTCATTTTTCTGCTTAAATACATAAAATATCCTCTCATATATGCTTTACTAGTATCCCAAACAGAGCTGGCATCAACCTCATTGTTTAAATTTATTTGAAAAAACTCCTTAAGTTTTTGTTTACAGTCTTCTACCAATTCTTCTTTTTTAAAAATATCTTCATTTAGTTTCCATTTGTAGCATTTTTGATTTAATTTTATTGCAATATTAACTGGATTATGGTCCGAGAAAGTTTTAGGCAGGATATTAACATTTGTAATTTTATTAGCTAAATTTAATGAAATCCAAATCATATCAATTCTCGAAAATGACTTATATCTATCTGAATAAAAAGTGAAATCTTTTGCTTTTCCATTTTTATGCCTCCAAGCATCTACAAGTGTTAAGTTATCAATTAGATTAAAGAATGATTGGGGTAACTTCCCTTGATTATTTTTTATTGATTTTGCAGATTTTCTGCCTATAATTGGGGTGGTCACCCCATTCCAATCTCCTAATATACACCAATGGCTATATGAAAAGGTAGATAATTCATTCAATAGATCTTTGTAGAATTTGTTTTGGTTTTCGTTTGGTGCATAAATACCCACTATTAGCATTTTCATTCCATGTAGTTCTATTTCAATTAACATATATCTACCATTTTCTTCTGATTTTATTAATTTAGGATTTAGATGAGACTTTGCATATATTACTACTCCATTTGTTTTTTTTCATTTGCAGATATAAATTCAATACCCAATTTTTTATTCACCAAATATTTAATGTCTTTTTTCTTAATATGAGTTTCTTGAATACATACTATATCTTGTTTTAATTTATATAAGTAATGAAAAATTTTCTGCTTTTTTGTGAGAGCATTTAAACCATTAACATTCCATGTTAAGCATTTTAGTTCATGCATTCATTTCAGGTTCCTTAGAGCTCGATGGTATTTCCTCTCTAGTACTCTCTCTTTCTTTTGTTTCTGAGTTTCCATTTTGTTCTAAATCCCTTTTGTATTTTCTGAAAAATTCCTTAGCTTTCATGATAGATGTTAATTTGTATCTTTCCCTTCGAAATGTAAAACTTATTCCCTCTAATCTTTCCCATCTAAATATCAGTTAAGAAAGTATATTCTTTTCTTTTCTTTAATATTCTTAGAGGAATTTCTTTTAGTACCAGTATGTCTTTACCTTCTATGTTAATCTTTTTATCATAGTTTGCCTGTAAAATCAGGTCTCTGATTCTTTTTCTGGAGAATTCTATAAGTAAATCTCTTGGTTTATTGTGGATTTTAGCGTATTTCGAATTTATACGATACATTTTTTCTATTTCTTCCTCCAGTCTATCTTCTTCCCAACTAATTAGATTTGCAAGCATTTGGATTACTATTTCCTCTATATCATCATTCTCTTTTTTATCAGGTATACCTCTCAGTCTTAAACAGAAATCTTTTTCTTTTAATTCTAATAATGTAATTCTATCTAATTCTTGTTCCTTGTCATGTTCTAGTCTATCAATCCTTTCATTAACTTTTTTAGTCTCAATTTCTATTTTCTTATCCATTTTTTCTAATTTTTGCTCTATGCTTCTTTCTAAATTGTCTAATTTTTTTGTCCAGCATACTTATATTTTGAGTAATACTTTGTGTTATTTTCGCTGTATATTCTTCAAACATCCCTTTTAGCCAATCTCCTTCCCCCAACCCTAATCCTGTTCCAGACCCTCTTCGTGTTTGTTTTCTTGTATTCATCTCTTTTGATTTCTTATAAATTTATTAAATTGTCTAATACTTTTGTACTTTTATACTGTTCACTAGCCCAGTTTTTCCTTTTCCAAAAATAGCCACAGAGTTCAGTATAGTATTAAGAGAATATGGCCGACCAAAATAATTAATTAATTGATAAGTCCGTTTCTTGTCCGTTTCTCCAAGTTCGTGAAATAGAGGAGACTCACCAAGCTGAAGTGTTCTTTCACCGCTTCAGATAACCTCTTTTTTTGTAGAAATGGTTCTTTTCTTTTTTTCTTCTAAGAGTGAAGAGGCAGTAGTTTTGCCTTCGGATGGCTGCAACTGCGACTCTTACCAAGTTCTCTCTCCGCTTCCCAGCTGATTGACGCTGACAGTCTCCGCTCACAAAAACAAAGCCGTGCTGCTTTCTTCAATCAATCAGCTGTCCGGAAGCTTTCTGAGTCAAGTGCTGAAGTTTCTCCCTTTCCCGGAGTCGCCTCTTTGTCTCCGCAGAATCTGCGGAGCACTTTATTAAATCGGGTTGCGAATTCTGGAACGGAGCTGCTCCAGAATTCAACCTGCCACCATCTTCACCGGAACCGGAACCCCTCACTTGGGCTACTTCTGAGGAAAGTGATAGCTTGCATAAACAGCTTAAATAGGTGGTTGGTGAATAATACCAGAAATTTGTGAATGGCATTTATCTTCTGGATCAACTTCACTGTGATTTTAGACATCGTTTTGAGACAGAAACTATTAGTTTTACTAGGGCATGATCTTTGCCAAAAGGGATGGGAAATATAACCCTTTTTATTTTCTTACATTTTTCAGTACCTTTTGATCATAATGTCCTTCTGAATGTCTGAGATGGGAATTGGGAACACCATTTTACAGCAATTCTGCTGTAGCAGAAGCATAAAATCATAGGGTTGGAAGGGACTTGGAGGTCTTCTAGTTCAACCCTCTGCACAGTGGAGGAATCCCCATACCACCAGCGACAAATGGCTGTCCAATCTTTTTTTTAAAACTTCCAGTGATGGAGCACCCACAACCTCAGGAGTAGGCTGCTCCGCTGCTTAATAGTTCTCACAGGAAATTCCTTCTTATTTCAAATTTGGATCTCACAGTAAAGTTTCCACCCAATTGATCTTGTATTTCATGTGCTATAGAAAATAAATCCACACCCTCTTCCCTGTGATATCCATTCATGTACTGGAAGACTGCTGTCATATTTCCCCTTGGCCTTCTCTTCTTTAGATTAAACATGCCAAGATCCTTTCACTGATCTTTGTAGGATTTAGCCTCCAAGCCCCTTACCATGTTTGCTGCTCTTATCTGTACTCTTTCCAGTTCCTCAGTGTCCTTTTTGTATTATGGTGACCAGAACTGGCCACAGTATTCCAGGTGTGGTCTGACCAGTGCAGCATACAGCAGCACTATAACTTCCTATGATTTTGACACTATACCTCTATTGATGCAGTCCAAAATTGCATTCTTAATTGCATTCTGGCTCATTCTTAATCTGTGGTGTACCAAGACACCCAGATTCGTTTCACAAGTACTACTGCTAAGCCAGTTACTTTGTACTTGTGTATCTGTTTTTTCCTACCTAAGTGCAAAACCTCCCATTTCTCACCATTGAACATTTTGTTAGATAGGACCCAATGTTCAAGTCTATCAGGATCCTTTTGAATCTTGAACCTGTCTTCTGGAGTGTTAACAATCCCTCCTAACTTTGTGTTATCTGCATATTTTATGAGCATCTCTTCTATTCCCTTATCTAAGTAATTTATAAAAATGTTGAAGACTATTGGGCCTAGGACAGAACCCTGAGGTATCCTACTGCACATCTCACCCTATGTGGACATGGACCCATTAAGGACATGTGTTGCTTATGGTTGTTCAGCTAACTGTAAATCTATCTGGTAGTGAGACCATCCATCCACATTGTTCTAGTTTATCAAGAAGGTGATTGTGGCATACTTTATCAAACACCTTACTGAAGACCAAGTACAGGTAGTCCTCGACTTATGACCAGAATTGGGACCAGAATTTCCATCGTAAGTCGTTGTGGTCATAAGTTGAGTCACCACATGACTGGACCTGATTTTACTACCATTTTTACGGCGGTTGTTAAGCGAATCACAGGTAGTTAAATGAATCCAGCTTCCCCAATGGGCACTTTTTGCTGGAAAATGGCAAAAAAGTTGCAAAATGCAATTACGTGACCATGGGACACTGCAACCGGTCGTAATTGCGAGCCGGTTGCCAAGTGCCCAAAATGCATCATGTGACTGTGGGGGGGTGCGACAGTTTGCAACGCTCTGAAGTGCTTTACAGGCTATAAAACACCCATTCCAAGGGTGTTGTAACTTCGGACCGTTGTTAAATTAACGGCCGTAAATTGAGGACTACCTGTACGGTACATCCACAGCATTCCCTTGATCTAGTTACATTGTCAAAGAAATCAATAAGATTTGGCTGACATGATCTGGTTTTAACAAATCCATGTTGGCTTCTGGTAATCACCATGTTCATTTCTAAGTGCTTGCAAACCCACTGCTTGGATTTTTCCCTGAAAAAAGGAAAAATATTGATTTGATGTATTGAGTATGGATGTCAGGCTGGTTGGTCTGTACTTTCCTGGTTCCACCTTTTTCCCTTTTTAAATATTGGAGCAGCATTGGTTCTTCTCCAATCTTCTGACACTTCCTCTGCTCAAAGATTTCTCAAAGATTTCAGTCAGTGGTTCTGAGATGACATCCACTAGGATTAACACCCTGGGATGTAATCTATCTCGTCCAGGAGAATTGAATTCATTCAGAGCAACTAGGTGTTTTCTCTCCAATTCCTTACCTATTTTGATCTTTATTTCTCTTCTGC
Organism: Charina bottae; assembly: GCA_023362775.1. Classification (NCBI taxonomy): domain Eukaryota; kingdom Metazoa; phylum Chordata; class Lepidosauria; order Squamata; family Charinaidae; genus Charina; species Charina bottae. The sequence continues at coordinate 193,654,561 of JALMGJ010000001.1, read as the reverse complement.
TGCTCACAGTATCACTTCTGACAAGTTGGACTGTTTTTCCTTTTGTGAAAAGATAGCTGCAAGGTAGGAATTAAGCATTTCAGCTTTCTCCCATGTTGTCTGTCACCATCTTGCAATCTCCAAACAGTGGGCCAATAGTTTCCTTGACTTTCCTCTTGTTCTGGACAAACCCAAACAACCCTTCTTTTTTATTTTTAGCTTTCATAGCAAGCCTTTGTTCATGCTGAACCTTAGCCTTCCTGACCCCATCCTTGCAGATTTAGGCTATTTGCTTATATTCTGCTTTCATTGACTATCCTGTTGCAATTTCTTATTCTGTGACTGGAATGGAATCCGCCCAGAGTCCCCTCCGGAAATGCGGGGAGATGGGCGGTGATATAAGTTAGAAATATAAATAAATAAATAAATGTTTAGTGCACAAATGGATATTCTTTAATAAGGAATAGGAATTCTGGTTAAAAGTTTGCATCAACATTGGAATTATTAGATATTAGCTTATGCCATTATTGGTCCTGTGTGTAGGAGACCAGTCTCCTACATTGAATTGCTTTGATTTTAAACCCTTATCATACTGCCTCTTCTGTTCTTCCCTGGCTGTTTCTAAATGTTCCTGAGCAATGTGTCCTAGTGCCCTTAATTTGTTTCTCTGGGTTGATATATATGCTATTAAACTCTTAGGGCCTTCTAAGTTTTCACACCAGCCTTTCTTAATAATGTCCAAAACCCAAGCTTCCCATAGAGTAACTCAAAGGGGCTAACTCCTGTGGATGCCTGTGGGATTTCCCTATAGGCAAACAATAGAAATGGCAGCCAGGTATCCCAATGTTTTGGGTCTTGACCCGCATATTTCCGAAGCATAGCCTTCAGGCTCTGATTCATCCTTTCAGTCAGACTATCTGCCTGGGGCTCCAGCAAAGGAGATAGTTACCTTGTCGTGGTGCTGGAGCTTGAGCACCTCAATGATGCCATGAGCTAAACTATGAAGGGACACCCAAGACGGGAAGGTCATGGCAGAGAGGTCAGACTAAATACGATCCCTGGGGAAGGTAATGGCAACCCACCCCAGTATTCTTGCCGTGAAAACTAAATGGATCAGTACAACCAGAGATATGTCGGTATACCATCAGAAGATGGGACTCCCAGGTCAGAAGATGGTCAAAATGCTACTGGGGAGGAACAGAGGATAAGTTCAACTAGCCCCAGATGTGATGACGCAGCTAGCTCAAAGCCAAAAGGACGGCTAGCAGCTGACGGTGCTGGTGGTAAACGACGAATCCGATGTTCTAAAGATCAACACACCATAGGAACCTGGAATGTAAGATCTATGAGCCATGGAAAATTGGATGTGGTTATTGGTGAGATGTCAAGATTAAATATAGACATTTTGGGTGTCAGTGAACTGAAATGGACTGGAATGGGCCATTTCACATCAGATGACCACCAGATCTACTACTGTGGACAAGAGGACCACAGAAGAAATGGAGTAGCCTTCATAATTAATAAAGTGGCTAAAGCAGTGCTTGGATACAATCCAAAAAACGATAGAATGATCTCAATTCGAATTCAGGGTAAGCCATTTAACATCACAGTGATCCAAATATACGGCCCAACCACAGATGCTGAAGAAGCAGAAGTAGATCAGTTCTATGGGGATCTGCAGCACCTATGGGATAATACGCCCAAAAGAGATGTTATTTTCATTTCAGGAGACTGGAATGCTAAGGTGGGTAGTCAAATGACACCTGAAACTAAAGGTAAGCATGGTCTGGGAGAACAAAATGAAGTGGGACATAGGATGATAAAATTTTGCCAAGACAATTCACTGTGCATAACAAACACTCTCTTCCGGCAACCTAAAAGATGACTTTATACATGGACTTCACCAGATGGTTGACACCAAAATCAGATTGACTACATCAGGGGTTTCCAAAGTTTTTCCCGCGGCGACACACCAACCAGCGTTGGTGTGTCGCCGCGGGAAAACCCGGAAGTGCGGCAGCGTGCAAAAACCCGGAAGCGCTGCTGCCGCTTTTGGGTTTTGCGCGCTGCAGTTGGTGTGTCGCCGCGGGAAAACCCGGAAGCGCTGATGATCAGCGCTTCCGGGTTGTGTGGCGACACACCAGACTGTGTGTGGCAACACACTTTTGTGTCGCGACACAGAGTTTGGAAAGCTCTGGACTACATCCTTTGTAGCCAAAGGTGGCAGACATCTATACAGTCAGTAAAAACAAGACCTGGAGCTGACTGTAGTTCAGATCACGAACTTCTTATTGCACAATTTGGAATCAGACTGAAGAGAACAGGGAAGACTCACAGATCAGTTAGATATGAGCTCACTAATATTCCTAATGAATATGCAGTGGAGGTGAAGAATAGATTTAAGGGACTAGATTTAGTAGATAGGGTCCCGGAAGAACTATGGACAGAAGTTCGCAACATTGTTCAGGAGGCAGCAACAAAAAACTTCCCAAAGAAAAAGAAAACCAAGAAGGCAAGATGGCTGTCTGCTGAGACACTGGAAGTAGCCCAAGAAAGAAGGAAAGCAAAAGGCAACAGTGATAGGGGGAGATATACCCAATTAAATGCAAAATTCCAGAGGTTAGCCAGAAGAGATAAGGAATTATTTTTAAACAAGCAATGCGTGGAAGTGGAAGAAGATAATAGAATAGGAAAGTCAAGAGACCTCTTCCAGAAAATTAGAAACATTGGAGGTAAATTCCACTAATCCTGGTGTTAATCTTTGCATATTTGGGTGATGATTGCTGGCAAGGAGGTGTTCTGGTCTTCTGGTTTTTCTATTGTCTTTTATGAATGGTATGTAAATGTTGTTTACATCTATGTGTCTGTTGGTGGCTGCTTTGTCTGAGTGCCAAGCTTCCAGGAAAACAGGAGTCATCTACAACATACAGTGTAAGGACTGTAACAGCCACTATGTAGGACAGACTGGCAGAAGACTAGCCGAACGCATCCACGAACATCAACTATCAGTCAGAAGACGTGATGAAAACTCCTTAATCTCACAACACATGGACAGACTTAACCATACTTTCAACTGGGAAACTGTGACCATCTTAAACCAAGCCAAATCCAAAAACGCTAGAGAATTCCTGGAATTCTGTGGGTCTCTCTATCTTCCCAGTGACTTCCTTTCATTGGGGCAGGAGCCAAAGCCGCCTTTACACTTTTCTCCTTCAACCCTTCCTACTCTTTATGATTTCTACTTTCTAACACAGGCTTTCTTATTCTCCTCCTTTTGAATCTCCCAATCATCTTCTACATTTTTGCTGCCAGGTAATCCTCAGCCAATTCTACTGGTGATTCACCATTGGCCTGTTTCTGGGTGATGCTCCTGCACCCAAAATCTTACTTTGGTAGGGAGTACATATAGAAACTGTTCTAAAATTACTTCTACTACTACTTTTTCTTTGCTCCTTTTGTCTGGCCTCAATCACTTCCTACCTAGGTTTTCCAGTCTTGCCCACAATTCATGAATCCCTTCATGTTGTCGTAAGTGTAGCTCCTAAACCATTTCCAATAGGTATAAGGAGTTACATCATATCAGTATAGGATTATCTCTTTAACATAATAATCAGTTAGTTCCCCTACCTAGAAGACTGATATAAGCCCTTATAGCTTTTTCTGTTATACTGGAAGCCAACCACACCACCCATTTACTCTTAGGCCATTTACAAGAAGTAGCAAACCTTTCAAACATAGTAAAAATGGACTTCTATATCTTCCTTGGTTAATTTAGGGATTTTGATATCTTGGGATTACTTCCCCTCCCTATATGTTGAATAAACCCTAGAGGTGAATGTGCCCATCTTGGAGGCTGGATCCCTTTAATTAGGTCTATCAGTCCTCTAAACTTCTCCCTTGCCTCTCTCTCACTCTTTTCTCATTCTAACCTATCCTTCCTCTGTATCTCCCTCCAGATCTGCTCTTCCTCTTTTTTAATTAATTGAAGCCTATCTTCTTGCTGTTGCCTCAACTTTTCTGATATGATATTGGCCCAATTATATGGGCCTAGTCCCTTTTCTTGCTGTTCTATCTTTTTTTTTTTACTACAGGCTTAGGCTGGACACCTGTATCTACCAGAGTAGTAGCCTCCTCTGTGTCCAGAGGAGAAGCAGCTCCTACGTTTTCCATCCCTGTTTGTTTGGTGTAGGCTCTAGTGAGGGGTCTGGTTTCTGCAGCCAGAATGCTGGCTATTGCCTACAAAGTCTGAGGTCTATGAGGGCCAAATTTTCTTCTTTTAGCAGCTAAGGCTTTTATATTTTTCATTCACAGTATTCTTTGAGTCTTTTGAGTCTGAGCTAATCCCACCTCTACCACCAATTGTCATGTGTTCTTTTTTAAACCATACCCAATTAGATTGACCAAGACTCAGGAGAGACACAAAAGCAGTAGACCAGGCAGTTTCTTTACATATCCCTATCAGGGATGGGGACTTTTTATTTTGTAAAACAAAGGTATAAAAGTGATGTGTGAAACTTACAAATACATATATGTGAGTGCTTCCTATTACCCCTATCCTATCCTATCCTATCCTATCCTATCCTATCCTATCCTATCCTATCCTATCCTATCCTATCCTATCCTATCCTATCCTCTATTACTATTACTACTATGCTATTACTATGACAATTACAATTTTCTCTATACTATATTCTGCTACTATTACTTCTACACTGTTACTCCATATTATTACTATTACCATATTATTACTAATAGTAATAATACTCCATATTATTACTATTATATAGCAATGTTTTCCATTTTCCATTTTCCATTCTGTCTTAATTCCTCTCTCTAATTTTCTTCTAATAGCCAGCATGTAGAGCTCTTGCACTTTTCCAAGTTGTGCTTTCCTTTGCAGGGCCTCTGTACTCCTTTTTTCTCTGGGCTGTCCACTCCTCTGAAGGAAAATTGCCTTCTTTCTATTGGCTGCTGCACTTGTCAGTTTACTGGTGGCTGCACAGCTCCAAAAATACTGTACGTGTCTCCCCTCCTCCCTTCTCTTCCCACACCTGTGTCAAGGTTGCTATTTTATTGGCGATTCTGCCATGCTGACACTGGGGGAAAGGCTCAAATGGGAAAGAAGGAAGGTTGGACAGGTGCCTGCAGTTTTCTTTAGCAGCCTGCTCTTCCACAGTGACCCACAGTCAGGTCCATGCTGTGTTCTTTGTCTATCCTTGTGTTCCTTGATCTCTTGGTGGCTTTTGATACCATTGACTACGGTATCCTTCTGAGCTAGTTCTGGGATTGGGGGCACCATTTTACGGTGGTTTTCTTCCTTTCTCTGGGGCTGGTTCCAGTCAGTGTTGGTTGGGGGGTGAGATTGCTCCCTAGGCCCCTCCTCTGTAGGTAGCCACAGGTTCTATTCTCTCCCCCCTCCTTTTCAACAGCTATGTGAAACTATTGGGTGAGGTCATCCACTGGTTTGGGATTTGGTATCACCAGTATGCTAATGATACCCAATTATATCTTTCAACCCTGGGCCAGCCAAGTGAAGCTTTGAGGTTCTGTCTCAGTGCCTGGAGACTGTGCGGGTTTGGATGGGGAGGAACCATTTCCGAATCAGTCTTACCAAGACAGAGTGGCTGTGTGTGTTTTGGCCACCCAGATCTGGGGATATTTCATCTCTGACCTTGGATGTGGTGGCACTTCCCCATTCAAGACTGGTGCACAACTTGGGGTTTTCCTGGACTCACAGCTCCTGCTCAATAAGCAGATGGCAGTTGTGGCCAGGAAAGCCTTTGCACAGCTCCATATGGTGTGCCAGTTGTGCCCTTTCCCAGATCAGGGGGCCCTTCAGACAGTCATTCATGCCCTGGTCACCTCATGGGTTGACTATTACAATGTGCTCTACATGGGGATGGCCTTGAAGACCACCCGGAATCTTCAACTGGTCCAGAACGCAATGGCGTGAGTAGTGATGGGCATGCCTTAGTATGTCCATGTAATATCTCTGCTTTGCAAGCTGCCCTGGTTGCCAGTTTGCTTCTGGGTGCAATTCAAAGTGCTGGTTGTTACCTATAAAGCTCTGTATAGCATAGGGCCTGGTTACTTGAGGGACCGCCTATCTCCCATAGTATCTACCCGGCCAATCCAATCTGGCAGGGTTGGTGCACTCCAGGTTCCTTCAATTAAGCAATGCCATCTATTGGGACCCCATAAGTGCACCTTCTCTGTCGCAGCATCTTGTTATGGAGATTGCTGGTGGAGAAGGAGGGGGCCCTCTCCAGGGGGAAAAGCGCACGCGCAGTGCAAAATCCCTTAGGCTCCACCAAGAAGATCAGAAAGGAACCACCTTAGTGTTTTGGAGTTTTTCCCTTAGTGTTTGCTAGTGTAGTTCAGTTTAGCAGGATTCTGTGAAATAGAGTAGACCAATAAACACTAGAGTTCAATTCTTGTCTCAGCGTGGTTCTTCACTCTAAATCCTGGCATCAATCCTGCTAAACTCCTACTCCCATCAAAAGAGGGAGGAAGAACATTTTTGGTAGAATGACTTCCGAGGCACAGGAGCTTCGACAAGCGATCCAGCAACTCGTCGCAGCTCTTCTACAACACCAGCAGCAAGTCAATAACTAAGTAAAAACTCTACTAGCAGCCATGCTACAGCAGATGCAACAGCCAGGACCGGTCGCCCCGCAGCCGGTACCAGCAGCAGCAGCCCCGCCAGTTGTATTGCAATCCCAGGGCAGCTTGCCGGAAAAGTTTGGGGGAGAAGCCAGACAACTGAGGACCTTCCTCACTCAGTGTACCATGTTCTTGGACAGCAGGCCAGCGGAATTCCCAACAGACCGAACCAGAGTGACTTTTATTTTAAGCCTGCTGAAAGGACCAGCAGCCAAGTGGGCCATTCTAATGGTGGAGAACAAAGACCCGATTCTAAACGACTACCAGAATTTTATGGGAAGGTTCAGAGCCCACTTTGATTACCCGATCAGAGAAGTCACTGCCAGCCGGGAGATTTGAAAGCTCAGGCAAGGGAATAAGAGAGTAGGAAATTACATTGCTGATTTCAAACTGTTTGCAGGAGACTTAGACTGGAACGAGAGCGCGTTAAAAGACCAATTTAAACAATGACTTGATGAGATTAAGAGCGAGCTGGTGAGGGAAGGAACCCCAGCCACCTTGGAGGATTTATACCTGCTGTGTGTGGTGATAGATGGCAGGCTGAAAGAGTTACGGTAACTCCGGCCGGGGAGAGGCAGAGCGGGCTTCAGAGTGGCGCTTCCAGGGTTTGCAACTCTCCCCCACGGCATCTGCTTGCCCAGGAGCGGAGTAGCCAATGCAGATTGGAGTGTCAAGGAGACTAATTTCCGAGACTGAGAGACAGAGACAGTGGGAGAGAGCCCTTTGCTTTTATTGCGGAGCCCCAGGCCATATGATGAGAGCTTGCCCAGTGAGAAACCAAGCAGATCCAGCAAGAGCACCCAGGCAAACGGCACAGCCGAGACCAGCCCCTGCTTCTACTTCCAACCAGGGAAACTCCATTGGTCTCCCTCCCCAGAGCTCAGCAGGGAGGCCATCAAGCAATTAAGGAGAGCTCATTCCAGAGATTCCAGCCAGATATTTTTCTTTATACCCGTCACAGTAACCTTAGACTCAAAGCGCCAAGTTAAGCTAGAGGCTCTCATTGATTCCGGTGCAACCACTAACTTCATAGATGTAGAAACAGTGGAGAAGATGGATATTCTGACACAGAAATTACCACGCCCCAAGTTGAAACCATTGATGGCCAGCCCCTCAAAGCCAGCCCAGTCCTAAGATGCACAGAAACAATTCAGCTAACGACTGGAGATCACACTGAGTGGATTCAACTTTATGTCACAGCATCGTTACAAGTACCTATAATCCTGGGCACCCCTTGGCTGAAGCTTCACAACCCGTTGTTGGACTGGGCAACGGGAGCAATCTCATTCCCTGCAAAAGACTGCCAAAATCATAAGCTGCAAACCGCCTCACTTTCTCCAGCGACGACGATCATCGAGGCCAGGGGGGTGCAGCTGCCAGCCAAGTATGCAGTTTTCGCAGACGTTTTCAGCGAATAAGAATCTACAACGCTCCCTCCCCATAGGGACTGTGATTGTACTATTGAGCTAAAACCAGGAGCGAAGATTCCAGCAAAAAGACAATATCCCATGTCAGCCAAGGAACTTACTACGCTGAAAGAATATTTGGATGCAAACCTCAAGAAGGGTTTTATCCAACTGTCCACGTCTCCAGCGTCAGCTCCTACCTTCTTCGTATCAAAGAAGCCAGACCCACTGGAACCTCCAGCTCAGAAGGAGGGCAGGGGGCTTCCCATGCACACAGTTCATGACTACAGTGCACTCAATGCTGCTACAGTTAGGGACCACTACCCACTCCCACTCATATCTGACCTACTTGATCACTTACAGAGGGCACACATTTTTACAAAGTTGGACCTCAGAAATGCCTACAATCTGATCCAGATGGAGGGGCACGTATATCTGACTGCCTTTGACACAAGGTATGGGAAATTTCAATATTTGGTCATGCCCTTCGGGTTATCCAATTGTGGAGCTGTGTTTTCCCAGTTCATGAATCAGATTTTTTCTGATGTAATAGATAATTATGTCATGGTTTACCTTGATGACATATTAATATTTTCTGATGATGCTACATCTCATGTAACCTATGTGCGCAATGTCTTGCAAAGACTGAGAGATAATAAGCTTTTTGCCAAGTTAGAGAAGTGTGCCTTTGATTTAACTCAATTGGACTACCTGGGCTACAGGATTTCCACAGAAGGCATAGCCATGGACCCTTCCAAGGTTCAGGCAATTTTGTCTTGGAATTCTCCCTGCAATGTAAAGGATGTGCAATGCTTTCTTGGGTTCGCTAATTTTTATAGAAAATTTATTTATAACTTTGCTGACACGGCTAAGCCCCTCACAAAGCTTTTGAAAAAAGGGGAAAGATTCCTCTGCGGGGAGCAGGAGCAAGCAGTGTTCCAAGAGTTAAAGCAGCTTTTTGTATCACAGCCTGTATTAAGACACCCCGATCCAACGCGACAGTTCGTAATTCACACAGACGCATCTGATATAGTGATAGCCACTGTTTTACTGCAGGCTGAGAACCCAAAGGGAGAGAAAATGCTCCCTTGTGCCTTTTTCTCTCATATGCTTTCGCCGGCGGAGAGAAACTATGACATATATTTAACAAGGAATTGCTAGTGATTAAAGCAGCCCTATAAGAGTGGAGACAGTGGTTAGAAGGGGCGGCTTTTCCTGTGAAAGTCTGCATGGATCACAAGAATTTGGAACTCTTACAAAACACCAAATCACTCACACCACGCCAAATCAGATGAGACAGTTTTTCTCCTGTTTTAACTGCTTCATATCTTATTTGCCTGGAACTCAGAATCGGTTAACAGACACCTTATCCCACCAACCTCAATTCCTTTCAGCTTCGCGGCCAAACGCTCAGGCGACAATACTACAGCCTCACAATTTTGAGCAGACACCCGGGGAGAACCAAAAAGAGATCTTAGCAGCTGACAGGCAGGCGGAGGATCTCTGCAAGAGTCTAAAGCTCAGCAGCAGCAGGATCCATACATGAGGGCTAGGATTGATGACCTCCAGGGGGACCCCAAGGTACCGTTTCTCCATTCACAGTGGATGCAGGAATTCTCTGGCATAGCGGGCAGCTTTACATTTCTCTCCCATTGAGGGAAGAAGTGCTGAAGCTGTGCCACAATAACCAAACAGCCGGACATGGAGGCATGTTCAAAACACTCCATAGAGCCCTGAGAGACTACTGGTGGCCTAAAATGGCTGCAGACATAAAGACTTAAGTTGCCTCTTGTCATACCTGTAGACACGCTAAACCCATTCCAGGGAATCCTGCAGGCCTTTTGCAGCCCCTGCCCACACACCCCCAGCCTTGGGACACAGTCTCCATGGACTTTATTACTGATTTACCCTCAGCCCAGGGATTTACTTTCATATTGCTGGTGGTAGACCTATTCACAAAAATGGCACATTTCATTCCCTACAGCACAAGCTACAGCACAGTTATTTTTGGACAATGTCTTTAGGCACAGAGGAATGATTAGTCACATTATCAGTGACAGGGGCAGTCAGTTCACTTCCAGATTCTGGAGGGCACTTTTCCAGTTGTTGGGGTACAGATCCACCTGTCCTCGCATCACCCAGCCAGCAATGGGGAAGCTGAAAAAACTAACCAGGTGTTGCAGCAGTATCTCAGGTGTTATACCACTTATTGACAGGATAATTGGCCAGCCCTGCTCCCCGTGGCAGAATTGCTTATAACAATTCGGTGCATTCATCTACCAAGATGTCCCCCTTGCAAACACTCTATGGGGTTAATCCTCGGGTCTTGCCCACTTCCTCGCAGCAGGGAACAGTCCTAGCAGCTACAGACTTTCTCAGAGAACGACAGGTTGCCCACAAACTTTTAAAGGAGCAGCTGAACACAGCAAAGACTGCTTACAAGAGGGCTGCAGACGCACACAGACAAGAGGGGCCAGTGATTGCTGAAGGAGACAAGGTGTGGCTCTCTACCAAGTTTTTGACTTCTAGCAGGCCTTCCAAAAAGTTGGACTCTAAATTCATGGGCCCTTTCACAGTGATACAGCAGGTAAACCCGGTGGCTTATCGTTTGCAGCTCCCAGCCACAATGAAAGTCCAGCCTGTGTTTCACAGATCATTGCTAGCCAAAGAATCGCCCCCAAGTGCATTGCGATCGCAACTGTCTCCCCCCACCTCCAGTAATTGTGGAAGGGGAGGAGGAATACGAAGTAGAGGAGATTTTGGACTCAAGGTGGCAGGGAAGAGGCATTCAATATTTGATACATTGGAAGGGGTACTCAGAGGCTGAGCGAGAAAATGGGAAAATGCTGGAGACGTTAATGCACCCTTGCTGGTTCAAAGATTCCATCAGCTGTTCCCTAACAAACTCAAGCCTCGCAAACTCCCAGGAATTATTTCCTTGGCTGAACAAGCAGAGGAATCCCAAGCAGAGGAGTTCGTAAGTTGGCAACCTTCACCCCTGAGAGAGGCCCAGCTGCAGAAGCGCGAGGAGGAGGGGGAGCCTCAATCCTCCACCTCTGGCATGCATTTCCCAAAGGGGAGGGGGGAGAAATTCTAGCTCTAGCTATTTTGCAGGAACAGCCACCTGGACTGGAGGCGTTATCAGACCTGGACAGCAGCAGCATTTCTTCCTTTGAAGATCTTTCCATTGAAGAGCTGCCCCCGCTCCCCAGTTCCCATGAGAATTCGGAGGAGGAGATGGACTTCCATTAAAATTTGGAGGGAGACAAAGACTCTGGAAGGGAGGGGGCTGTGATGGAATGTTTTTCTGAAGGGGAGGGTGATGTTCTGGAGATTGCTGGTGGAGAAGGAGGGGCCCCTCTTCAAGGGGAAAAGCGCATGAGCAGTGCAGAATCCCTTAGGCTCCCACCCAAGAAGATCAGAAAGGAACCGCCTTAGTGTTCTGGAGTTTTCCCCTTAGTGTTTGCTAGTGTAGTTCAGTTTAGCAGGATTCTGTGAAATAGAGTAGACCAATAAACACTAGAGTTCAATTCTTGTCTCAGCGTGGTTCTTCACTCTAAATCCTGACACATCTTCCCTCTGGAATGAGGTTCCCCTGAGATCCCCCCACCCTACTGGTGTTTCGAAGGGGCCTGAAGACCTGACTCTTTACCCAGGCCTTTGGTGGCGATGACTGTAGCCTCCTTTTAACTTAGGCTGTTTTCTTTTGTTTCCACCCAGTTTGTTATTCTGCCATCAATATCCTTTTTTGTTTCTTGATGTTTTTATTGTCATGATTTACATGTTTTAAATCATTTGTAAACTGCCCAGAGTTGCTGGGAGTCGGGTGGCACATACATTTAATAAATAATAATTTATTTATATTTATATAGTGATGCAGGAGTCTATTCTCAGAAATAGAAAACTCAACAATGTGAATGTTCTGACATTTAGCATCCTACTGTTCTAGCATTTATGTGATAATTTTGATTGTACAGTAGCTTTAAGTACAAAGATATATTTTAAAGTGAGTCTTGCAATATTTACATTTAATGTTGTATGTCTATTTAATATCAATGTATTGTTTTTAACAGATTTCTGCAGTGGGGAGGAAATACTTCTGTCATCATTGGAACCAGTTTGATCTACTAATAATAATCACTGGAATTATAGATGTCATAATTATTGATTATATAACATTTTTTTCAAAATATCACATTCATTATATTATCAGGCCATTACTTCGTGTTATAAGAGTTCTGCGTCTCTTGAAGGTAAACATAATGATGTGCTCTTGTAGGTGAAAAATTGAGATTTTCATTTGTTTCAGAATTTTTTTAAAAATAGTTAAAAAATATTTGTACATTATTAATAATGGGTTAGCTTAAATCCATTTATCTGTATAGCATATAATGTTGACTATAAACATTGGATTGCTTGACTGCTCAATTAAATTCATTTAATGTTATGTTCTCTGGTAATTTGGGGGTGCAGTCCAGACACTTATGGAGTGCATAAGGTTAGAAAGGCTTGATGTACTACCAGATTTTATTCACAGAACAGGAAGAGGCACTGAATATGCTTCTCAACAGTCTCTGTCTTTTCCTTTACTATAAGCTTCATGAAAACAATGCCCAGAAAAAGACAGTATCCTCTGTTTATATCTCTGAGTCTTATTTGGGACAGTTTGAATGTGAAATGAGATAAAGACAATGATTTTTGCTTTGGTTTATCAGTTGGGTGTTAGTTTTTGAGAAGCACATTATATTAGAATATTGTCAGCACTCATTTTGTGATGACCAACTATTCTGATTAGTGAAATCTTAGTTATGCATTAGTTACTACTAATGCATTATGCATTAGTTACTACTAATGCATAATAAAAAGGTAAAGGTTCCCCCCGCACATTTGTGCAGTCGTGTCCGACCCTAGGGGCTGGTGCTCATCTCCGTTTGTTAGCTGAAGAGCCAGCGTTGTCCGAAGACGCTTCCACAGAAAAGCAAAGATGGATATTCCATGGGATTGTGTCTGTTCATCACTTAGTATGGGGGGGAAAAGGTAAGCAAGTGTAGTCATATTTGGAAAGCCAGAAGCACATTCATATATTACATTTTTACTTTAGGAATCTCCTTAAGAGAATCTTCTTCTCAACCTCTGGAAATTTCTTTCTCTTTTTTCTTTCTGTTGTATGTATGTGCTGAATGATGTTTCTCGTGGGCAGATAATATTGGAATTCAACTTTATATGTACTGTTTTTCTCCATCTATAAATTTGCTGACTAATAGGGGCAATAGATGTAGAGGTAATAACAGAGGGACTCTGCATATCTATCTCCTCTCCTTGTCTAAAAGAATTACTTGGCATTTCTCTACATAACAAAGGCCTATTGGTTAGATTAGTATTTTCAGGGTGTTCATCATTTCCTTCCTTCCTTTGTTACTTCAATACTGTGTGTCATCTGACACTGATCTATGTGATTCAGCATTTACCTGACTTTCCTTCTGACCATAGTGGAAAAGAGCACATTATATGCTCTTAGCTATAAATTTGTTGTTGTTGTTCAGTCGTTTAGTTGTGTCCGACTCTTCGTGACCTCATGGACCATAGCACGCCAGGCCTTCCTGTCCTCCACTGTCTCTCGGAGTTTACTCAAATTCATGTTCATTACATCAGTGATGCTATCTAACCATCTCATCCTCTGCCGTCCCCTTCTCCTTTTGCCTTCAGTCTTTCCCAGCATCAGGGTCTTTTCCAGTGAGTCCTCTCTTCGCATTAGGTGGCCAAAGTATTTGAGCTTCAGCTTCAGCATCTATCCTTCCAATGAGCAGTCAGGGTTGATTTCCTTTAGGATTGACTGGTTTGACCTCCTTGCAGTCCAAGGGACTCTTAAGAGTCTTCTCCAGCACCACAGTTCGAAAGCATCAATTCTTCGGCGCTCAGCCTTACTTATGGTCCAACTCTCACAGCCATACATTACTACTGGAAAAACCATAGCTTTAACTATACGGACCTTTGTCGGCAAGGTGATGTCTCTGCTTTTTAATATGCTGTCTAGGTTTGCCATAGCTTTCCTCCCAAGGAGCAAGCGTCTTTTAATTTCATGGCTGCAGTCACCGTCTGCGGTGATCTTGGAGCCCAAGAAAATAATATCTATCACTGCTTCCATTTCTTCCCCTTCTATTTGCCAGGAAGTGATGGGACCAGATGCCATGATCTGGGTTTTTTTAATGTTGAGTTTCACGCCAGCTTTTGCACTCTCCTCTTTCACCCTCATCAAGAGGCTCTTTAGTTCCTCTTCACTTTCTGCCATTAGGGTGGTATCGTCTGCATATCTGAGGTTGTTGATATTTCTCCCGGCAATCTTAACTCCGGCTTGTGATTCATCCAGCCCGGCATTTCTCATGATGTACTCTGCCTATAAGTTAAATAAGCAGGGTGATAATATACAGCCTTGTCGTACTCCTTTCCCAATTTTGAACCAGTCGATTGTTCCATGTCCAGTTCTAACTGTTGCTTCTTGACCCGCATACAGGTTTCTCAAGAGACAGGTAAGGTGGTCTGGTACTCCCATCTCTTTAAGACTTTGCCACAGTTTGTTGTGATCCACACAATCAAAGGCTTTAGCGTAGTCAATGAAGCAGAAGTAGATGTTTTTCTGGAACTCTCTTGCTTTTTCCATGATCCAGCGAATGTTGGCAATCTGATCTCTAGTTCCTCTGCCTCTTCGAAACCCAGCTTGCACTTCTGGTAGTTCTCGGTTCACATGCTGCTGAAGCCTAGCTTGTAGGATTTTGAGCATAACCTTGCTAGCATGTGAAATGAGCACAATTGTATGGTAGTTTGAACATTCTTTGGCATTTCCCTTCTTTGGAATTGGAACGTAAACTGACCTTTTCCAATCCTGCGGCCACTGTTGAGTTTTCCAAATTTGTTGGCATATTGAGTGCAGCACTTTAACAGCATCATCTTTTAGGATTTTAAATAGCTCAGCTGGGATACTGTCTTCTCCGCTAGCTTTGTTGTTAGTAATGCTTCCTAAGGCCCACTTGACTTCACTCTCTAGGATGTCCGGCTCAAGGTCAGTGACCACACCATCGTATTTATCAGGAATATTAAGATCTTTCTTGTATAGTTCTTCTGTGTATTCTTGCCACCTCTTCTTAATCTCTTCTGCTTCTGTTAGGTCCCTGCCTTTTTTGTCCTTTATCATGCCCATCTTTGCACAAAACGTTCCCTTGATATCTCCGATTTTCTTGAAGAGATCTCTAGTCTTCCCCATTCTATTGTTTTCCTCGATTTCTTTGCATTGTTCATTTAAGAAGGCCTTCTTATCTCTCCTTGCTATTCTCTGGAATTCTGCATTCAGTTGTTTATATCTTTCCCTTTCTCCCTTCCCTTTTGCTTCCCTTCTTTCCTCAGCTATTTGTAAAGCCTCATCAGTCAGCCACTTTGCTTTCTTGCATTTCTTTTTCTTTGGGATGGTTTGAGTTGCTGCCTCCTGTACAATGTTACGAACCTCCATCCATAGTTCTTCAGGCACTCTGTCTACCAGGTCTAATCCTTTAAATCTATTCCTCACCTGTAGCTTGAATCATGTCAACTGGATTTCTATTTTCTTAGTGGAAACGTTTCGCTCCTTATCCAAGGAGCTTCTTCAGTCTGAGCAAAGTTGGTAAGGGAATCCTAAATATGTTCCTAGGTAGCTGTATTTAGGATTTATATTTAGGATATATATTTAGGACATATTTAGGATTCCCTTACCAACTTTGCTCAGACTGAAGAAGCTCCTTGGATAAGGAGCGAAACGTTTCCACTAAGAAAATAGAAATCCAGTTGACATGATTCAAGCTACAGACAATTCCACCTGGATGACTGAGAACCTTTATAGACCTATTCCTCACCTCCACTGTATATTCATAAGGGATATGATTTAGGTCATACCTGATTGGTCTAGTGGTTTCCTCTACGTTCTTCAATTTAAGCCTAAATTTTGCGATAAGAAGCTCATGATCTGAGCCACAGTCAGCTCCAGGTCTTGTTTTTGCTGATTGTATAGAGCTTCTCCATCTTTGGCTGCAAAGTATATAATCAATCTGATTTCGGTATTGACCATCTGGTGATGTCCATGTGTAGAGTCGTCTCTTGTGTTGTTGGAAAAGAGTGTTTGCTATGACCAGCGTGTTCTCTTGACAAAACTCTATTAGCCTTTGCCCTGCTTCATTTTGTACTCCGAGGCCAAACTTGCCTGTTAGTCCAGTTATTTTTTGACTTCCTACTTTAGCATTCCAGTCCCCTATGATGAAAAGGACATCTTTTTTGGTGTTAGTTCTAGAAGGTGTTGTAGGTCTTCATAGAACCGGTCAACTTCAGCTTCTTCGGCATCAGTGGTTGGGGCATAGACCTGGATCACTGTGATGTTGAATGGTTTGCCTTGGATTCGAACTGAAAGCATTCTGTCGTTTTTGAGGTTGTACCCCAGTACTGCCTTTCCCACTCTTTTATTGACTATGAGAGCTACTCCATTTCTTCTAAGGGATTCTTGCCCACAGTAGTATATATAATGGTCTCCTGAATTAAATTCGCCCATTCCTGTCCATTTTAGTTCGCTGATTCCCAAGATGTCGATGTTCAATCTTGTCATCTCATGTTTGACCACATCCAGCTTACCTTGATTCATAGATCTTACATTCCAGGTTCCTATGCAATATTGTTCTTTACAGCATCGGACTTTCCTTCCACTTCCAGACACATCCACAACTGAGCGTCCTTTCGGCTTTGGCCCAGCCGCTTCACTCTTTCTGGAGCTACTCGGAATTGCCCTCCGCTCTTCCCCAGTAGCATTTTGGACACCTTCCGACCTGAGGGGCTCATCTTCCAGCGTCATATCTTTTAGCCTTTTGATACTTTCCATGGGTTTTCTTGGCAAGGATACTGGAGTGGTTTGCCATTCCCTCCTCCAGTTTTGGACCACGTTTTGTCAGAACTCTCCGTCATGACCTGTTCTTCTTGACCTGACTTCATTGAGTTACGCAAGCCCCTTCGCCACGACAAGGCAGTGATCCATGAAGGGGTAGCTATAAATAGATTTAATTAACTTAGACTTTCCTATCTCCATGTTACTTCCTAAAGAAGCATATTTTATTTTTTTCACACAAGTACCAGTCTTAAGAATGTTATCTTACAAAAGTTTTAATCCTTATTTTAGCATAGCTTTCTCTCCATGCATTTGTTCTGCTGCATAAAGCTATCTGCTCTCCAATAGATAGTTCTATGATTGTATAGCTGTTTCTTAATAGTAGGTATTTCCAGATATTGGAAGAGAATTGTCTAGAATGAGAAAATCATTGGCTGATTTTTTTCTCCTAAATTGAAAAAAGACAATTGTTTCCTGTCAGCTTTTCTTTTAATTAAACAGATTGGATTTCATGGGATTACATCTCTCATAGCATAATTCTTATCTGGTTGAGTAATACAAAACAGAATGAATCTAATTCCCATTATATTAAATCGTTCACTTGAATTTAAATCATCTCTCTTTTTAGGAGAACCTACTCCTTTTATTGGCAAACTCATTCTACACTGTAAATTTATCATAGCCTCTCTTTGAATATTCCCAATTTCACACTCAGTTCCCTTCTAAATAATTTCTAATCTCCTCTTTACATCTTTATGTAACTATGCACACACATTTTCCTTCATAGTCATTCATCAGAACTCTTCAAACCAAACCAATTTGCTCCATAACTTTCTTCACCGATGCCTCTCCTTACAGTCATTCTGTAACCTTCTCATAACTTTCCCAAGCTCCCAAACCTAAAAGCAAGCAGTAGTGAGGGCCTTTTAGGTGTTAATCTGGCAAGATAATGCAAAACAAAAGGTTGATCTTGAAAGTCATGTGAGACTCAGCAGCATTCCTTCTAAAGAAAATTATATTGGGTAGCTATAAACCAAATACAGCTTCATTTATTTCATCAGCTTCACTCATGGTTATTCAAGGTACAATTCAAAGTGCTAGTTATGACTTAAAATGCCCAATGTAACTTGGTACCAAGGATGTTTCCAGGGGAGGCATTTACTGCACAGTTGCCTTTCCTCATTCATTAAATTTAATTGATGATGGTGTTCAGATAGTATAATCTTGCATTTGTAACCCTTGTTTGTCCTGTTTTCTTGCTGCTTCTTCAGTCTTTTTTCTCAACAGAAAAATGTAAAGGGAAAGGTACAGAAATAAGGAAGGTAGGTTTTAAAAAAACTAGGAGAGATGAAGCAAGCAACACTACTGTGGTTGGGGAGTTAGGAAAGCTGTGGAGGTCTGAAAAAAGCAATAGGAAACCCGGGAAGGAATAGGGAAGCTGAGGAAATTAGTATTGTTCTGGGGAAAGCAGACAAAGTAATGTTGGGATTTGGGAAGGTGAAACAGGAGATTAATAGAAATACACTTACAGTATGGGGGAGTAAGACAAGGTATAGAGGTGGACAAAGAAGTAGCTTTGATGGGAAGGATGATACAGAGAAACCACAGAAGGGGTGTAGAAAAAAATACTGATTTTTAGTATGTTATCTATTTCAGGTAGTGATACCCAAAATGATTTTCTTGTTGAATAAACAAATAAATAGACAGCTCACTTTCCGTTACGATATTGCCAAAGGATATGTTCAAGGTGAAGAAGATATAAAATGTTTAATTGAACAGATTGCTGGCCATGAGAAAGTTTATGTTGTGAGTAAAATAGCCATATATTTAAAGAGAAGACATGTTTGTGATATCTTTCTTCATTTACTTTCTTTAAATAATAACAACATACTTTGAAAATATATTTAGATCACAAAAATATTGTTACATATACATTGCTACGACATAATATATATGAATGCACAAACACAAACCAAAAGTTAAGAAGACCAAGACTATGGAACTGAACCTCTAAAAAGCAGTTCAGTTTCATTTAAATGGTTATGTTATTGGTACACTCCACAGATTGATTCTGTTTTCCATCAGAGAGGCACAGTACCCAGAAATGTGGAGTCCCTGTTTAAAGGCAAGAAAATGCTTATCTTCCAGATATATTCATTTTTTCTTAAAAAGGGTAAGTATTCCCATTGTGGAAACTCAGTGTAAATTCCTGAATAGTTAGGAGAGGGAGATGATTCCTTAGAAATATTCCCTTTTCTCATGATTTTGGATTTCCCCACTGTTTCTCCTGATTGTCATAATCATGATTCACAAGTGTGTGTGTGTGTGTTGTTCTAGCAGAAATTCTGTGTGTGTGTTCTAGCAGAAATCTGTTTTAGAGTTGATTTGCATTAATATCTCTAATTTTTGAGATGGAGCAAAGTAAGAGATAGATTATTATAAACAATTTATTTAAATATTTTTATTGCAATATTTATCTAAAAAAATAATTGTAGTCGCTAACAGCGTATAAGACATCATACATGGATAAAGTCATAGAGAGTGAAGAAATAGAAGGAAGGAAAACAAGCTTAGGCATTGTGCTCTGTGGCCTGTTGGGAAGAGTGCTACTATTTAAACTGGTCTTGCTTGGATATTTATAATTTGATTAATACAAAATATATATCCCTTTTTTAACAGGAAATTAACAAAATTTTGGAAAAAAACAAACAAGAAGCCATGAAAGAGTTAGGTATGCATTTAAAGAGGTTATTATTATGAAAGTTAATATTGTTTTCATTTCATTAATGCAGCATTAATTTCCATAGCGTCAATTCTTACAAAGCCAACCCAACAGCCAAAACATGTGTTGAGGATGAGGATATAAGGCCTGCCAAAATGCTGGCGATGCTCTAGAAACTTCTGAAACAAGGCTCGGTATAGGTATAGAACCTATTGATGGAGTCTTGAAAGTTAATAAAAGAACTCCAAGCAGCTAACAACAATCTTGCAGAGTAGAAGCGTGAATCAGCAGGGAAGGAAACTTGTACTTTAAGCTTAATTGCGTTCAGAAATAAATTCAGTCTTCACACATTAGTTAGATGAAGAAAAATAGAGATAGCTTACATTTATTCAGTAGATCTCGATACGAGTAGATTAATAGTAGATCTGCGTGCAAGCGAGATGGAATGGAAAAAGCTGCATGGTGCAGCCCTCCTGCTTGCAGGTGTGCCCAAAGCGTAATGGAGAATGTTAATCCCCCAAACCAAGAAGGAGGAGGAAGAGGAAATCAGGTGACTCAGGTAACATCCCACAAGCACAGTAGAGATGCGTTTACTAGAAAGACCCCCTATTATGCTTATGAGACAATGCTGAGTTGACTCCTGATAATCCCAACACCTATTGTGTCTGCATAGATGGACCACTCCAGAATAAAAAACAAAACCTACAGGCATCTAGTATATTTTTTTCTGTTTAATGTATACAAGCGTCCCTCTTTTTCCATTCTCAGTCAAGGTCTTGGTTATTATTTTATAAAACCTTAGAAAGTTGTGTTCAAGATATTTGAAGGATGCATCATCTCACATGAATCTGCCTGCCCACTATCTTCATCATTTGAACCCATGCTCCATGTCTTGCTATCTTCAGAATTATGCTTGGTTTGGAAGTGGTAGAATTCCCTCTTGGCTTGGTCATTCCACAGGAGGCCTCATCTAGTATGAGACAGATTATGTAAATAAATAGAGCCAGAATGAACAAAGGAGCTGTGCCGTGACTATTTCAGACACTCTTGAGGTGTGGTTTCAAAACTGCCTGATTCATTGCTTTTTACAGGGACATCACTCTGTCTCAGTATACATTAGTGAGTTTCAGCAAATAAGATCTGAACAGAAAAGAGATCATATGGCTGGATCATTATTAAAAGGGTGTGACTGATGAGATTCTAGACAAACTAGAGCTAGTATAAAGACTTTTCAATGTTTCACTGAATTATAGATAAGGATTGATGGACCACTAGTGGAGCGTGTTGGATTTTACAGTTTTTCAGCTCAGCACGTCTCACACGAACATGAGGGAGGGGATTCCATGTTAAGCCTAACCCTACTGCTTGTGTGGGAGGTGTCAGAGTTAATTGACTTCCTGTTTCCACTTTCCCCCTCTTCTCTCTCCTCGGACCTCCACGAGGGAGGAAGGTTTTTACCTTCTCTCTCCTCATGGCTCTTACTTGCATCCAGCAGGGCCACATGTGTGGGTCTAGTCAGAACAACTCGCTTGCACACATGGGACCATTTCAACAGTGAAACTGCTTGTGACAAGATCTACAAATAAAATGTAAGCAATCTTTATTTTCCTTTTTACACTGACTAAATGTGTGAAGAGTGTTTATTTCTCTGAACTATAAAAATAAGCCTTTCTGTGCAAGTTGATTGCTGGATGCTTTCTACTCTGCTAAACAAAAATAAAACACTGCTTGGGTTTTTCTGTTACTAACATTTCAGAACCCAACAGAGCGAAGGGGTCCACAGTGTGTGAATCCTAGTAGGTTAGTGACTATGCTGTAGATATAATTGCAGCTCAACTGCTGCTTGTATTTTTACTGTGGCTTATTGGGACATTTTGCTCCAAAATATCCTAGAAAATGCCTGGTGTCAGGAAAATTGAGAATCGTAAGTCCCAGAGGAAGTGAGAATAATACTCAACTTTCAGCTCCTGAAACATCTCACTTGGCAGTAGATTTATGCTTCCCTGACCAACTCATGATGTTTTGCTCTCAACATAGTAGATTCTGAGTCTTCCAGGAATTACATGAGTTTTGACTTCACTATGTAGGATCACAGTAGGTTTCACTGAATCCCAAGCATTATGGAAATTACAAAAGGGTGACTCCAGCTTTAGGACTGTCAACCTCATGTATGGTACATCTGATAAGGAATGAGGGCCACTCAATTTTATCTTGCTGCTATTTCACACTTCCTGTTTGTATTGCGGGTACTTTGTCTTATGGAAAATGACTGTCAGGTAAACTGTTCTGAGAAGTAAGCTTCTTTTCAGACAGTTACCTATACTTATGGTCATTTTGATGTTTTTTTTTTCTGGGCTGGGTTAGTCGTAGTAGTGGTAACAAAGGAAGATGATCATGTTAATAAATTACAGGTTTCAGGCTAGTATTCCATTGCAGTACATGAACCATGCTGTAAATAAAATAGTTTTATAGTACTTGTGTCTTATATATTGCTGGTGGTATATATTACTGCAATCAGAGTTCAGCTATTTTTTTCAGTAGTTCCTAAAAGAAAAAAGAAAAGAAAATGGAAAGAGTGTTTGTCTGCATGACTGAAGCAGTCATCAATGCCTTAAATTCCATAGTCTTCATTGACACACTGGATGACTACATAAATCACAGTTTATTTCACAATAGTTTCCATGCATAAGTATCCATCCCAGAGAATTCCCTCAGCTATTTAACATGAAAAGGCAACTTCCTGAAAGCCTTTGGTACTGAGTTCTCTTTCACCTGTTTCTTCTCATACTTTTTTAGTTTGATAGGGCACCTACAGTAGGTAATCAGAAAAGTTTTCCCTTTTTGCCTGGTATCATAGGGGATTGCAGTTCTACAGATCTTGTAAGAACCAGATATGTAGATCTGAAGTCCAAGGGAAGACACAAAGAGCCAATCCTGGCCATAATTTATGATTGAAAGTTTGTCACAGATTAAAGAAGTAGTATCTTTGGGAATGTAATTTTATGAAGGCTCTTCCAAGAGCCACCTGCACTCTGAGAGTCAGAGCCAGCAGATGCCATAGTTTCAAACCACATTCCCAAAGGTATGCCAATAGTTGGGTAAGGCAATCAATTCTTCTGTGCCCACACAGTAAAACTCTTTTAGCATGGCCTATTTCAGTTCAACTGCCCTCTCCTAAACATGAGATACCTGAAGTACATCCATCCAGTTTACTCTTGCAGCTGAACAACTTGCAAAAAAATAACTGTGAGGTCTTAGGCTCCACATGGTAAGGCACCAAAGTAAATAAAAAAGAAAACAAACAAGAGAAGAAATGATGGAGAAAAACAAAAGAAAAGTGCACACTAAAGTTCAGTAGAAGTAGACTGTTTCCTTCTCCCTCTGCAGGTAGTTGCTAACTAGACTTTTTTGCTCATATTATTGAGGAAAGTGGCTCAGTGACATTTGACCATTTAACAATTCCCCCTTTAAGTCAACCATTGAGGTTGAATCTATTCTTTTTTCTTCAGGTGATTTTACAACTGTGGAAGTGATATATTTGTTATTACATCTTCCTGATAGCATTTTATCTCAGAAATGCACTCATTGGCAGATAGGTGGAGAAGGGAGTTGATCATCAAAATGATTGTAAACTGAAGACATAAAGGCTGCATCATCTTTTCCTTCTTTACAGAAACCACAATAAAACTATGTCGATGAAGGTTCTCAGTCATCCAGGTGGAACAGTCTGTGGCTTGAATCATGTCAACTGGATTTCTATTTTCTCAGTAGAAACGTTTCACTCCTTATCCAAGGAGCTTCTTCAGTCTCAGTAAAGTTAGTAAGGGAATCCTTACTAACTTACTTACTAAGAATTACTAACTAAGGATTCCCTTACTAACTTTACTCAGACTGAAGAAGCTCCTTGGATAAGGAGTGAAACGTTTCTACTGAGAAAATAGATATCCAGTTGACATGATTCAAGCCACACACAATAAAACTATTTATGAAATCCATCGATCAAATTGGTGCTCCCAGAACTGAAGTTACTCAACAATCCCAATTGGTTAGGCAATGCATTTCCATGCTAATGATCAAGGAATCTGTTCTACCTCTATCTCATTGCTTAAATAATTAGTCAGTGTTTGAGAACAGGGTTTAGTGATACCATAGTGGCCAAAGCAACCATAGCTTCCAGACCTACAAATGATTGTGAATAATTATAGGAGGTTTCCATTATATAATGACTTCCTCTTTTGATCACAGGGACTGTAAATGTTCTGTAACTGCTTACAACATAAATGTCCTTTAAAATGAGTACATCTGTAATCCAGTGCCTCCTGCACATAAAACACCTTTTGCTATCTTCCATTACAGCTTAGCTGATACATTGTAGAAAAAATAATAAAGGCGGGATAAAAATAAATAAATAAAACCTGAAATACAATTAAATATCTCTGATTAATATTTACAGTAAATTCTTATTAACATTCTATATAACAGAAGTACTATTAACTGCAGTATTTCTTGAGGGCCACTGAAAAGCAAATGGTAAAACATAAAATGACACTATTGTTTTACAATGTTAACAAGGTTGAGGCTTAATGTCACCTATAATGCCTGTACCAGGGGGTCCCCATTTTGGACCTTAAGAATTTTGGAAGCATGTTATCGGTTCTCATAAAATGGCAGCCATTGTAAGCAAAGCCAATCACTAAAGAGCCATTTACCATAAGATAAAACTGCCCAGGTTACTCCCACTCTCTTTAGCCTACCAGAATGCTTTCTACCACTTCAGCTTTTCTGTATTTTTTTTCTATATGTAGATCCTATCGTGTTTATTATCAAAGGATGCCATCAAAAGCATTATTGGAAACGAAGGTTATATTTTTGCAGTACACTAGCTTTCCATGTAATTAAAAAAAAATTTTTGTTCTTTCAAATCAAGGCATAGAACCTTGTGAACAACAAAGCAAGTGTTTGTAGTCACATATCTGCCATGGGTGTCATATTGCACGTCCAAGGCCTATACAGTGAGTGTTTTACAATGCAAAATACACTTCCCTTTAAAGTCCTATATTGCTATAGCTCAGAGAAAGTGGTTTCTAAGTCAGGATTTGTCAGATTTCTTATACTATATGATATTGGTAAATTGGATTTCTTTTCAATGCAAAAGTGTTTTGGCAAATTGCATCTTTTACAAAGCAAAGCAAAGCCTTCTCATGATGACGTGAATGCCAGGTGGCTGGACAACAGAGAAGCCTTGGCGTTGTTTACGTCCTCATGAGATAAGGAGCGAGAAGGTACCATTATTATGGCTAGCAATGGAAATCTTCCCATGAGAAGATATCCTCCTGATGTCCTTCCGCTGCGAAGACTTGCCAAGGCCCCCCTGAGCAAGCGAGGGAGGGGGGAAATCACGTGCTCGCTTAGATGCAGCACTGCCATCCAATAGCAGCACATGCTGTGTGCTTTGAGGCCTAGTGTGTGTAACAGCTAACTTCCAGCCAATCAGAATGCTAGAAGAACTGAATATACAACCATGCAAAATGGTGTTATGTCTTCTTGATTTCTAGTGTCTCTTAGCCATGTAGTTCTTCACGTGTTCACTTCCCGTGGACTGGGCAGAGTGAGCTATGCCTGGCTTTGGGTATAGGCCGTGGCAGGAACTCTGGCCCTGGGATCAATACACGGAACTCTGCTTATAAGTTCTAGTTTTGTTTTTCCTTTTACAATGATGTATCCTGTATATTCATCTTTTTCATTATTGCGATAATGTGATTGTATCTGCATTATTGCCTTATGCCTATCAGTAAACACTGTTGGCCCTAACAAGCTGCATTCTTGTCTGTTTATTCTCAAGCCTCGGTTTTTCCCCTTTAAGCCAGCATATACCCCATCAGGATTGCCTATTGCACATCCACAGGGATAAGAAATTATGGGTGTGAGAAGTCTCTCATGTGGCTTTCAGAGGGCATTCAATTACCTTTGGGAGTGTCTTTCCTTAGTTACCATCAGGACAATCAAATTGAATCTCTTTAGCATGTGATATTCTGTATGCCCATATCAACCTGACTGGTTACAGGAGTTATCATTCTTTCCCTCTGTCTGTCTTTAGTGTACATACTGGAATTCACTGGGTTGATGTGAAAATGTTTATCTTGGTGTGGGGCAGATAGAAATTGAATCTGGCCAATAGCCAGATTATTGTCTCCTCAAACCCATGGGCTAAATTATGCTATGGGCCTGGTCTTTAGAGAGGGGAATCACTGCTCCCAAATATCATCTGCCAGTCTTCAATTGTAAGAAATCATTGCTTTCTCTATGCAGAGTTGCGGTTTTTTTCTTCAACTACCGTTAGGGACAGTGCATTCATGGGGGAGATTTATATAAACAACCACTCGAGCTTCCCTGTATATATTTTCAAGGCAATATAAAATAGATATATTTTCATCTGTGGATACAGCTTTTGGTAGCTGTAGTGTCTGGATACTTCATAAGTGAATTGTCTGAAAGCCCTTGGATTTTACTGTGCAGATGTATCCAATGTTAATGAAATGTTCAGCCCAGGAAAAAAAGTGGATTATTTACTGCACGTTTTCTTCTTTGTATATTAAGAACATTCTTCCCTCCTAAGACTTTTGATTTACTGTACATATAAGTGATATTGATACTGATTTCTGAGCAAATTCCTTGACTTCTTATAATTAGCTATATTTCTTCTTTCAGGTTGAAAGCAGTTGTATCAAAAATTAGTATTTGTTTATGTGTATATTTCTGAGGAGCATTAAGGGAGTTCACTTTGCTTTTCCAGTCTAGTCTGAGAGGGCTGGGTAATCTCTCTGTCTATTTAAGTTTGCTGTCTATGGGGAAATGGTATCTCAGAGATTATGGAATGGTTTCTTGGACACAGAAAACTTGCAGAACGAAAGTTGTCTTTTTATTCAAAATCTTAAGAAGAAACTTGTATTTCATTTACAGTTGCAATCGAAATTATTCAACCCCCATTGCAAATCAGGTTTATTGTCAAAATTTACAGACTGTCAGCTGTTTGCAATGAACAAATCAAACAAAAGCAATTGAAATATCTCAACACAACGTATGCTTCAAGTGGTTTCCCCAAATTCAACTGAAAATTCAACTTATAATGACTTCTCCAGTCTCAAAATTATTCAACTCTCTGAATAGAATCTGACACAACAGCACACATACAGTACAGTATGCAAAACAGGTGTTGTCTCAAGCACACCTGATGCAACTAATCAAGGGCTTCATTAGTTGCACCAGGTGTGCTTGAGCTGGAACACATGAAATACCTGAACTGGCTAGGGGTTTGTTGAGTGTCACGTACCACTCATTCAGCACCATTGCAAGTTTGAATGGTCACTGAACAAGTGGTCGTTAAGCGAGGACCACTTGTAAAGAATGTTCAGTTTTGGAAAAATAATGCTTTGTATTTTTGTTGTCTGTCCTTCAATGTGATATAGTGAGTTTTGCTATATTATGTCAGAGGGAGCGCGGATAGAGCGGCCTGCCTCTCTCCTAGGCACCAGTGATCCACGTTTTTGTTGTTGTTTATTCGTTCAGTCGTTTCCGACTCTTCGTGACTTCATGGACCAGCCCACGCCAGAGCTTTCTGTCGGCCGTCACCATCCCCAGCTCCCCAATGGTTGAGTCTGTCACCTCCAGAATACCATCCATCCATCTTGCCCTTGGTCGGCCCCTCTTCCTTTTGCCTTCCACTTTTCCTAAGTGATCCACGTACTATGCAGTAAATAGACTCCAAACAGAAGTTATATCAAATATCCTATTTACTTTATATACATACGTATTTACAGATCACTTCCACA
This sequence comes from Charina bottae, assembly GCA_023362775.1. Lineage (NCBI taxonomy): Eukaryota > Metazoa > Chordata > Lepidosauria > Squamata > Charinaidae > Charina > Charina bottae. The sequence goes on along the minus strand of JALMGJ010000001.1, from coordinate 193,627,069 downwards.
AGTAACAAATGATACACCATCAATGATACAGCTTTCACGAGGTAAAATGGGAATAATGGGAAATGAGAATGTCTCTGCATATATAGTGAACCTGACCAATCACATTATAGGTCACTCTTGTTATTCACCACACCCAACCTAACTCTAAGCACCTGTTGTTATGAGTCACACGTGACACATCATTCCTACAACAATGGCTGCTAATTGGGTGACTGTGCAGAATATTTCACCTTTTACCTAGAAATCAAGCCTCTCTGTATAATTTATATCTAGAAGTAAATTCCTGGGTTTATCAAACCCCAACACCCCTTCAATTTACAATAGATATTACATTTAATTGTACAGAATAGAAGACATACACATTTGAGATATACACATCCTATGTCTTTCTATGCTTAGAGGCTTTGTCATCACATCTGCTACATTACACTCAGATGGACAATATTGCAAATCAATACAATACAATACAATAAACTTCCAATTATTGACTGATCACATATTCTTGATCACATGAAGTTTGTTCATCGTCTCCAGTCTCTGTCATGACAAAATCTGTTGTCATCGGGGTTGAAACTTCTTTCCACTGTTCCATATTGTTCTCTCTTAGCAGTGCTTCAATTTTCTTCCGCTGCTCTAGAACATAACCCCCATCAACCTTCTGAATACCCATTCCTAGGTAATTCTTAATTTCTCCCAGATCTTTGACATCAAAGTGCTGTTTCAGATTTTCAGTAAATTCAATTACCCTGCTTTGATCTTTCGCTATAAGACACAAATCGTCTACAAAAATCAAAAGCAAAATCTGTTCATCGTTTTCACATTGCTTTACATACAGACATGGGTCAGCTATACTACACTTGAATCCCATTCTTTGTAATTCCTTATCTAACCTAAGATTCCAGCAACGTGCCGACTGCTTGAGTCCATACAACGCTTTCTGCAACTTGTATACGCTCCCTGCAATCTTTGATTCATACCGTGGGGCTTCAATCATATACAGTAGATCTCTTCATTCAAATCAGCATGCAAATATGCTGTTGTGATATCATAATGCTGTACTACACAATTCCCAGCTGCTGCCATTGCTAAGGCAAACCTAAATGTCTCCCCTCTTAGCGTTGGTGCAAAAACTTCATCATAAGTCTGATTCTTTATCTGGGAAAATCCTTGTGCTACCAACCTAGCCTTATACTGAATATCACCATTCACTAAGGTTTTCTTCTTATACACCCATCTACAGCCTACTGCTCTATGCCCCTCAGGCAGCCTAGTAGATTTGAAAACCTTATGAGAATTAATGGCTTTCATTTCCACATCCATAGCAGCTTTCCATCTACTCTGCTCGTGTTGTGGCAACTTCAATACGTCCTTGTAATTACGAGGTTCATAATCAATGAAACACACTTTTACATCACCTGGTGTATAACGCTGAGGTGGTATGCCCTTGTTAACTCTCTCAGATCTACGCAATACTGTAGCATCCTGCATCATTGGCACACTAGGAGTTAATTCCTCTTCCTTCTTAATCACATCAGTGGCCTCTCTCCGCTCTGAAAACTCAAAACGTCCCTGACTAGGAAGATAAACCTCACTACTCCCGTGTAATCTCTGCCAATTGCTGTGCTCACTAAAACATGCTGATCTAGAAATAACAACTTTCCTGCCATCAGTGAACCTATATCCCTTGGTCCCTGGCTCATACCCTACAAACGTAAGCTTCTGTGCTTTTGCCTGTCCTTTCCTACGTACCTCCTTATGCACGTGAACATAGGCAGTGCACGCAAACACCTTTAAATGAGCTAATGGTGGCTTCTTGCCATATAACATATAATATGGAGTCTGGTTTACAGATACACTCCATAACCTGTTAATTAAATAATTAGCAGTTAATATTGCCTCTCCCCAGTATCCTCTTGATAACCCTGAGTCAGCAATGAGTGAATCCTTCACTGTCTGCAATGCCAAATTCCTACGTTCAGCCACGCCATTCTCAGCTGAACTATGTGGGTTAGTTCTCCTATGCACAATGCCCCTTCTACAGAGCCATTCCTGAAAACTCCCACTCAGAAACTCTGTACCCCGGTCAGTTTGTAAACTACACACTTTTGTGCTATACCTACGTTCCACAAACTGCACCCAGTTCCTAAACTTTTCAAATGTTTGACTTTTAGCTTTCAATAGGTAACAGAACCCAAATCTAGTGTAATCATCTACAATGACTAAAACATATTTAGCACCCCCTATTGAAGCTGGTAATGGACCAATTAAGTCAGCGTGAACTAATTCAAAACGTTTATGTGACTTCCTATCACTGAATTTGCTCACAGGAAACACCTTTGACTTTGCAACCTTACAAGCTGTGCAATCCAAATACACTTGGCACTTTTTCAATTCCATTCCAGAACTTGCTTCTGACATCTTTTCAATCACTTTGAAACTCGGATGCCCAAGCCTTCTGTGCCACAGGTGCGCACATGAATCATGTGTAGGCTTATTAATCGTAGCTACACCATGATGGCTGCTGCTTGTCCTGGCTTGTACAATTTCATATAAATTGTTCTGCAAAATACCTTTGCCACAAACATTGTTATCTTTCATAACAATACATTCATTATTACCAAACTTACAGTATAACCCTGTTTATCCAATTGTGACACACTATTTATATTGTACTCCAGTTCAGGTACACACAACATTGATAATTCAATATTTAACCCTGGTACATATACAAATCCCGTACCAGTCACAGATGCAATGCTTCCATTAGCTAAAATAACATGATCTCTATCAGCCTGCTTAAAACTCTTAAACATCTGTCTGTTACTCCCTATATGCTGACAAGCCCCACTGTCAATTAAAAATGGTACCTTTAAATCTTGTTCTACACTTGAACTAATTAAAGACAGCTGTGCAGCTTCTCCCGGCTTGGAAATTTTCAGCTTAGCCTTCGGCTTCCGTTTCTTATCACAATGTTTCAACAAATGCCTTTGCGACCCACAGTTAAAACATTTTCGTACATACAAAACATTCTCAGACTTATCAGAATATTCCTGAACAGAAACACTGTTTTGCTTAGACCTAATTACGTTAGAACACTGCTGCCTTCTTTGCTCTTCTTCTAAAAGCCTGCCAGATAAGTAATTTATGGTTAAATCATTCTCAGATAATGATCCGAAGCTCATTGCCAAAGTATCCCACGTTTCATTTAAAGAACTGAGAATTATATACACTTTGTTAGCTTCTGTAAATTGCATATCTCTCTGAGACAACTCCTGGAACAACCCTGTCATATAATGCAGGTGATCCCTTATATTATCAGATACCCCTAATCTAGCATGATAAAGTTTTCTTGTCAGTAAAACCTTACATAACGGTGAGCTTCTTAGATAAACATTCTTTAAAGCTTCCCAACACTTATAGGCTAACTGACAGTCTGTAACATAACACAACTGGCTATCTTCCAGACATAAAATTATGCTTGCCAATGCTCTTATTGTCCTTTAGAGCAACTTCTTCATCTTCCAGGTCTGGTTCAGGGCAAAGTACACTCCTCCAAAGCCCTTCACGCCGAAGATACATTTCCATTTTATATGCCCATGACGAATAATTACTGTCATTCAGTCTTTCCAGAGGAAAACCTCCCCCGACTGCCGGCAACATCTTCGCTGTGCTCATCTGTCTTCAGCCCCTTCTGGGCAGACACCGATGATTAAAGACACAGACCTTATCAGAATGTCCTCCAGCTGCAAAACAAGCGTAGGAGAAAAAAACACACACACAGGCACGGAACCTGTTAAAGCTCCAAATCACTCCAAATTGCCACACGACTCCTGGATAGGCTTCCAAAGCTTCCAGCTCACAGACTGCACACGATCCACCGATCCACAGCCAGTGCAAAGCCTTCCGTCGTCTATGGCGTCTCTGCCGCCTCTGGGCCCGTAACCCTGTCAGAGGGAGCACGGATAGAGCGGCCTGCCTCTCTCCTAGGCACCAGTGATCCACGTACTATGCAGTAAATAGACTCCAAACAGAAGTTATATCAAATATCCTATTTACTTTATATACATACGTGTTTACAGATCACTTCCACAAGTAACAAATGATACACCATCAACGATACAGCTTTCACGAGGTAAAATGGGAATAATGGGAAATGAGAATGTCTCTGCATATATAGTGAACCTGACCAATCACATTATAGGTCACTCTCGTTATTCACCACACCCAACCTAACTCTAAGCACCTGTTATGAGTCACACGTGCCATATCATTCCTACAACAATGGCTGCTAATTGTGTGACTGTGCAGAATATTTCACCTTTTACCTAGAAATCAAGCCTCTCTGTATAATTTATATGTAGAAGTAAATTCCTGGGTTTATCAAACCCCAACATATTAACATATTTGTAATCTTGTACATCATGTGAATGGAATTCTGCACTTATTCAGAGCCTTGTTCAGAACATTCTAGATTTTTTTTTAGGCTGCTAGGGAAAGTGGAAGGCAAAAGGAAGAGGGGCCGACCAAGGGCAAGATGGATGGATGATATTCTGGAGGTGACAGACTCAACCATGGGGGAGCTGGGGATGGTGACGGCCGACAGGAAGCTCTGGCGTGGGCTGGTCCATGAAGTCACGAAGAGTCTGAAGCGACTGAACGAATAAACAAATCTCTGATCCATTTCTGCATATCTCCAAAGCTGCAGCTGCTGCTAGTCTTGGGGGAGGGGGCATTTATTCCTAAATAGTTTTCCTTCACTTGAATGGCATTTATCATTTCTTGTATGAAAGATATTTTTGTTTATTTTAGGGTTAATGCAGCGTGACTATCCAGATATTGTCACTGCTGTGAAAACCAAACAAGCAGTTCAGACAGTGCTAAATATAGCTTTTGAAACTCTTAAGTTTATGATATCAGGAGGAATTGTGGATAAAAATGAAGGAGCTGAATTAAATAAGGTAATTCAAAAAAAATTATACATGTAATCATGGGGTTTTTCTGTTAATATAGAAAAAATTCTTCAAATTACATTTACAAGTTTTGAATGCTGAGATTTCCAGTTTTAAAAATTAGAAAGTTGGAGGTAAAAGTAAACAGTATTTTTATTCACCTCATATGGATACATTTTCACTGAGAGAATTTTGAGAACATGAAAAGGCTGCATATTTGCTTATTGCACAGATTTGTGCACAAATTTTTGCAAGTGAATATAACTTGCTCCTACTATTATCTGGAACCTGAGATCAGTGCTGAGACAGTTTTTTTTGCTTCTTCTTTGTGATCTAAAAATTCCTTGAAGATTGTGGCCATAACCACCATAACCTGTAACCACTGCTTCTGCTTCCTAATTTTCTGACATTTTAACATTATTTTTAATTGTGCATTTTAATTGTGCACTCTCAGATTTGTTATCATATAATGAACATTATGATATAATGGTACCCCATAACCAAATTTTGTTGTATGAAGAAGAAACTCAGAGCTAATTAAACTTTCCAGGGGCTCCATCTCTGATGGGTAGTGGGTAGGTTAGATATCAGATCTGAAAAGACTTCAGCAAGGTAGACTCTAGAAATCTTAAGGCATTGCATTGGAACCACTAAGATTTCCAGGTACAGTTGGTGAGACAATTTTTTTCCTCTATTATGTATGTGTTCCTTTTTTTTCCCATCTTAATTTTTATTAAAGATTTAAAGTATAATAATAAAAGCAATACAAATTAAACTCTCAAAAAGAAAAAAAGAGATAGAATAAAAAGTCCAAAGAACGAAAAAGAATAATAGAAAATAGGGGGGGGGAGGAAAGAAGTAGAACAAAGAAAAAGAAATATGTAAAGAAGTGACTTCCGGTTTTCATCACAAGTAAAAACAAATTTGATAACTCATCACCCCCTATAAAGTTACAAACAAATGTATCTTCTTCCCATAACCCATCCCTTCTATATGCAAAACCATAAATCATCAACTTTTCAGTCCTGGTGTCAGCAAAAGTCTATAAAGGGTTACCAGAGCTTTATAAAAACATGTCTTATTTTAACCTTGATCAAACTAACCAACTTTATATACCTTTCTTTTACTTCTAGCAGTCTTGATTTTAATTCATTCAGATGTCTTTCTTTTTCCCATCACAGAGGATTCTTCAAGACTTTAGCAGACCTCTTTTGTAAATCCAGTGGAAAGTCATTATCCAGGTCATTGTCTTGGTTTTCCCCTTTGATTTTCAAAGCTTTAACCAGCTTCTTTTGTTTATCCAGTAAAAAGTCCTTATCAGGGTCATTATCTTGGCCCTTCTCTGTCTTGTAATCCACTCTTTTTCCTGTCATTTGTATTTCCAGTTTGAACGCCTTGTCTGTTTTGTAATCCACATTTTTTTTAATCCAATAATTCTGGTTCCACTATTTCTGCATCAAGCAAAATTTGTTTCAGATCTGCCATTCCTTCATTAATATCTTTTAGACATAGCCTATCCATAGAAGCAGACATTGTTACTGATATTGTGGCTACTAATTTCTGACCCCATTCTTCAAAGATCTCCTTTAATGGCTGTTGTGGGTCTTCCAGTCCATTAATTAAATTCTCCTTTAATATTTCAAATGTTATAGTATTTTGTGTCATTTTGTAAATCCCAATCCTAAAGTTTTTTTGCCTGGACTTTAGTCCCCTCTAGTGTCCAATTTAAATCATAAGGTCCCTTATCTCTGTTATGACTTGCAGTAATCAACATATTTCTGGTTCTCATGAAAAGCTGTTTATATAGTTAATTTTAAAATCTTATAGTAAAGGTTTCAATATTCCAAATTTGTCTGGACCCTTAGTTCGTTTATAACTTTCTTAATTCAAAATCTTGTTTAGCTTTTTGCCATTTATTTCAAATTCTTCAATGTCTTAAACTTATAGTTAATTTTTTGTTTGTTTGTTCAGGAATAAAGGTACACTCACCAGGTGACTTTTCAGACTTGTCATTCCAAAGACCTCTAATAACCTTAAGACATTTACATAAGCAATTTCCAAAAGGATTAGAAGCGAGGTTAGCGAACTTAGTTTCCTTTAAAAGGTGCTGCCATGGTTGTGAGCTTGATGAATACACCATCACTCAGCACTCAGACCTGCTAGAGACCACTATCTTGCAGTCTCCTTGCAAGGAGCAGCTGTCCAGAGCTCATGTGGGTGATCTCCCATCCTCTCCTTATCCAGAGAGGTTCCGTGGGACTGGTCTACTCACCAGTTCTTTGGTTGGTCTTTGCCACGGTTGTTGTCTCCGCTCTCCTCGGAGACATGTTTACCTTGCTATGTCTCCACCGAAAGTCCTATTATGTATGTGTTTCTTGATGTAGCATTTGCTTTTATACATATGTTGCATTATTTTGTTCGAGGTAATGCTTTTATGACAGCTTCCATTAGCCTGCTGATATTCTGTCATGTTTTTAAAGAAATTATCATGCACAAACCACTAAAAATAATAAAATAAAAAGTCATTGTGGGATCTCTTAGCTGTTTTTTATAATATTGACTGTGGATTAGGGTTATGGTCAAGATACAAGGGCTGGAAATTAGAAACACTATTTTACACTGGTTCCATTCCCTCCTGAGTGGGAGGTACTAATTGGGAGGATGAGCAGTCACGTTTGTGGCCTTTTTTATATGGGGTGCCTCAGGCTTAGTCCTCTCCCAATACTATTTAACATCTATGTAAAGCTGGTAGAAAAAGTTGTTCAGTGGTTTGGGTGATATATCATCAATACCCTGAGGTTGTCCAGTTATACATCTCATCTGGAGCCAGACAGGAGATGTCTGGGGATTGTAAGGCTCTGGATTGTACTGGACAAAACAAGTTGAGATTGAATCCTATCAAGACTGAGTGGCTGTTTGTCCAGCAACCACATGGGGTCACACTCTCCCCAAAACAGCAGGTCTGCAACTTAGGGATGTCCCTTGATTTGGCTAGAATGGTGTAACTGTGGCACTATAGAAATGTTGAAAATAAATAAAATGCATATCACCATGTCACTGGACAGTCTCCTCTGGCCTTCCAGAGAACAAATGGCTAAACTGTAGCCCTTGATCCTTAAAACATTTCCCATACTTGCCCTAAAATGTAATTTATTTGGTCCTAGAAATCTAATCTCATCCTGTCTTCACAATTGTCTGGTAGAATATATCCTCTTCTCAAAGAATATTAAGTTAGAGTAAACACTGAGTAGCTCTTTTTTAAATTTTCTATTAGTATTGTATGTCTTCACTGAGTAGTGATGCTCTTTCTTCTCTTTTAAATATACTAAAGAAGTATTTTTATTGCTCTCCGCCTCCTTCAACAATCTCAGCTCATTCTGAGCTTTAGCCTTTTTCATATAGCTCTAGTTCTAGCCTATCCTTGGTTCTCATGGTGATCTGTCCCTCTTTCCACCTTGTATATATCCTTTTGTATTTTCATGTCCTCACTGATATGTGCAGCCACACTGGCTTTTTTCCCCCTCCATCATTGAAATTATTTAAAATTGTGCTTTTAATATCTCTGTTTTAAGGAACTCCAATCCATCCTGAGCTCTTTCCCTGTCATGGAATCATACTTACCATAACTCTGAATTTATTAAAATCCATTTTTATGAAGTAGATTTAATTAATATCAAGAACTCTAGAGCTGCATGGTCACTTCCCCCAATATGTCTGCTACAGTGTTACTATTTTCTTACCTAAGTCTTCCTTATCCTTATTTGTTGTTGTTGTTCAGTCGTTTAGTCGTGTCCGACTCTTCGTGACCTCATGGACCATAGTACGCCAGGCCTTCCTGTCCTCCACTGTCTCTCGGAGTTTACTCAAATTCATGTTCATTACATCGGTGATGCTATCTAACCATCTCATCCTCTGCCGTCCCCTTCTCCTTTTGCCCTCAGTCTTTCCCATCATCAGGGTCTTTTCCAGTGAGTCCTCTCTTCGCATTAGGTGGCCAAAGTATTTGAGCTTCAGCTTCAGCATCTGTCCTTCCAATGAGCAGTCAGGGTTGATTTCCTTTAGGATTGACTGGTTTGACCTCCTTGCAGTCCAAGGGACTCTCAAGAGTCTTCTCCAGCACCACAGTTCAAAAGCATCAATTCTTCGGCGCTCAGCCTTCCTTATGGTCCAACTCTCACAGCCATACATTGCTACTGGAAAAACCATAGCTTTAACTATACGGACCTTTGTCAGCAAGGTGATGTCTCTGCTTTTTAATATGCTGTCTAGGTTTGCCATAGCTTTCCTCCCAAGGAGCAAGCGTCTTTTAATTTCATGGCTGCAGTCACCGTCTGCGGTGATCTTGGAGCCCAAGAAAATAAAATCTGTCACTGCTTCCATTTCTTCCCCTTCTATTTGCCAGGAAGTGATGGGACCAGATGCCATGATGTGGGTTTTTTTAATGTTGAGTTTCAAGCCAGCTTTTGCACTCTCCTCTTTCACCCTCATCAAGAGGCTCTTTAGTTCCTCTTCACTTTCTGCCATTATCCTTATTAGTTAGTCTCAAGTAATGGGTAAATGATCTTGTGCCTTCCTCTACCCTTTGAAGGAGAAAGTTGATAGCAAAACTTGTCAGGAATTTCCTGGAAGGTCCATGGTTAGCAGAGCTTGTTTCTAACAGATTGATTTCCTTAATCATTACTATTTCATATTTATTTGAATCAGCTGCAGTTTGTTTCTGAGAAACAGTATTCACATCTTGTCCTTACTGGATAAGCAACAGAAAATGTCAAAAAGAGTATACGGTATATTTTTTGTTCTTCTTAGTTTAATCCAGTTACTGTCTAGAGAGTATTATCACATTTACTAGCAACTATCTCAGTTAACCATTCCCAAACTGAGGCAGTTTTTCGCCATATTCTCACAAGTCTTTTTTAAGAGGCCTTACTAATCCCTTTCAGTTTAGCTACTTGTTCTATCTTAGAACTTGATTGAACTGCTGCCTGTTTTTTAACTATCAAAGGGGCATTTCTGGTGGTCATTAATTCGGTTCTCTTGGAGGACATGCATTATTGATAGTTCCATCTTAACATCATGCTTCTCTTGCTTTGTTCCAAAACTAGTTTTCAACAGTTAACTGAACCAACCTATAGATCTGTCTGTTTTTGTTAATGAACCTATCTATGGATTTGGAGGTCTTTAGGTGCACAATGGGCCTACTGGCTGGAGTGCATTGAACTATGGCAACACTTTCTAATCTCCCTCTTGGCATCATGTAGAGACTAGTTAGCTTAATTTTAAACTCTTTCCAGGTGGATTGTACATACTATTTGCTTCTGCTGTCAGTTAGCAAATAAGCCTTTACCAACATGTATCAAAAACACTGGCCTCAGTTATGGCTTCCTCCACATAATGCATTTCCAGTTCCTTTACTGTATCAGTCATTGGAACTGAGGGGATAGGAGGAGCACACCCAAGATTATGTACAGTGGGGGCATACTTCTACTCAAAAGTCCTCCTCAACTTTGGAAGATTCCCAATAAAGGGACATCACCAATATACCTGAATGCAAAGATGACCCTCTCAGACAACCACAGTTAAAGTTAAACAATCTGTTTCACATTAGTTCTCACTAGTGTTTTTGGAGAGTAGTAAAAATGTTCTTTAATTAAAAAACAACAGCAGCAGCTCAGGAAATTTTTTTGACATTTTTGAAATTATAAATATTATCAGCACATTGTAAGAAAGGCCTCTGCATCAATCAGAAAAATATAGTAGTATGTTTTTTTTAGATCCATTTTTACCTCCTTTAGAATTATATTGCTCAAGATGTCTTGGATTTAAGAGTATAGAAATAATTTCATAGTGGTTATTAATAATATGAATTTAAAGAACTAAAAGGTAATGTAAATTGTATTATAACAATATTCTTCTTCTTTAGGTGATTCTGTTAAAAATAAACCAACTTGCAAGACTTCCCCCTACAATTGCTCCACCTACTGCACATGACCTCCTGTGCAATATTGTGTGGCTTCAGAATAATAAAAACCAGATAGAATACATTCAGGTAATGATGCTTAGGTATTTATAATGATGCTTCACCCAGGTTATCTCTGGCCCAATGCATATCAGTGGTCACACATTACATCTAGAGTTCACCTCAGAGCAGTTATATGATCTGAAAATGGAGGACATGACAATCCTTTGCCAAAGCCAGATCTTCCCTTGTTCACCTGAGGTTAATTGTCCACTTAAACAGGATCTTTTAAGTTGGTCCACCCTACACATCATATGAATCCAAATGGATTCCAGCAGGCACTTGAGGGGGCGGGGTTTCCCAGCAATCTGGAAAGCAGTTTCAATGAGAGCCTGGTTTAGCTCTGAAATATGGAGGTGACCAGAGTGCTTGATGAGATTGCTGCTGAGCAGCATCTCCCTATTTAACAAACCTGAGATGCTCCTTGGTTTACTGAGGAGCTCCAGGAAATGAAGTGACAAAAGAGATATAGTGACTGGAAGTGAACTTATCTAACAAAGGTGTGCACTCACCTCTGAACCTACATTGTGGCAATAAGGGTGCCAAAACTTTCTTCTCTGCCCTTATTGCATCATCAGTCAGTGACCAACAGCCGTGTTTAGGGTGGCCCATTCCCTTCTAGGCTGTGGGAATCAGCAATATCTGCCAATAGACTGCTGTGAGAGTTTGGGGCAACATTTTATTTAAAAAATCACTCAAATTCACTTCTGTTGACTCCTATCCCTGGAGATGACAGGAGTAGATGTTATCTAATGTTATCTGGGATTCATTCCATCTTGTGGATTCCAGGGAAGTGGGTAGGGTATTGGGCGGTATGAATGTTGCTCTTGTGAACTGGTTCCCTGCCTGGCCTGTATCAACTGGAAGGCTTGGGGTTATGTATTATCAACTGGATCAGGGAGATAGTCAATGTCTTGTTAGAGATAGTATTGCTCACCTTGAAACCAGCAGTACTGTGCCCTCTCTAAAGAGAAATTTTGTAAACCTAGTTGTGTTAGACAAATACCATTCCAATTCCAGTAAGGCTGTGGAAGGGGTGGTAAATATTCAACTCAAAAAACACACTAATTCATTTCAGTCAGTGTTCAAACTTGGGCATGGGATGGAAACTGCATTGGGCGGTGGTGAATGATCTGAAGTGGGCCTAAATGGGGGGAGTGCACCCATCTTGGTCCTCTTAGATCTCTTAGCAGCATTCAGTGCCATGACCATAATGTCCTTCTGAGCTGCCTGCAGGATTTGGGAACTGGGTACTGTTTTACAGTGGTTCTTCCTCCTGAGTAGATGGTTCTTGTCAGTGGTTGTGTGGGAAGAGAGGTGCCTCAGGCTTCTCATTTTCTCCCTGCTGCTTAACATTTTACTTGAAGCCATGTAGGCTAACCAAGCAATGCTGTGGAAGTCCCGACCAATGTCTGGAGGCTGTAAGGATTTGGATAGGAAAAAACAAATTGAAGTTGAATCCAAGAAAATTGAGTTACTCTTTGTTTAGAAACCATATGGCTTTCTCTTCACTTTAATGGTAATTCTGGGAGAGGTAGTATTTCCCAAAGGAACAGTTACATGACTTTAACAGGTAGTCCTCGCTTAACAACCACAATTGGGACCAGAATTTTGGTTGCTAAGCAAAGCAGTCATTAAGTGAATCTGACCCGATTTTATGACCTTTTTGGCGGCGGTTGTTAAGTGAATCACCGCAAGTGTTAAGCGAACCACATGGTCATTAAGCGAATCCCGCAGTTTCCCATTGGTTTTGCATGCCAGAAGCCAGCCAGGAAGGTCGAAAATGGCGATCATGTGACCATGCAATGCTACGACAGTCATAAATGCAAACCAGTTGCCAAAGTGCCAAATTGTGATCATGTTACCAGGGGGACAGTGCAACAGTCGTAAGTCTGAGGGCCTGTCGTAAGTCAGTTTTTCCAGCACCGTTGTAAGTCCGAACCATCACTAAACGAATGGTTATTAAGTGAGGACTACCTCAACTGCCAGATAGGCAGGTAGAGGGCAAGACTAGGGGGCATTTGCTCAGCTTCAGCTGGTATGCCAGTTGCACCATTTCCTGGAAAAGGAGGCCAATATGCTTGTTACCTCCTGCTTAGATTACCACAATGCACAATACCTCTGCTTTCTGACAGGAAGATCCATCATACATCTCCTCACAGCCCTTAACAAAGAATGAGGCTGCTTTTGAAAACTACTTGGAAGATGCAGTTAGTCCAAAATGTAGCAGCCTGCTTGTTGGCAGGTGAAAGCCACTATCTCCAGAGCACATAACTCTAGTGCTTTGGGCTTTGTATCTGACCTTTAAAGCCTTACATGACTTGGCCCCTGGGAACCTTAAGAACCATGTACATCAAGTGGATCCTATATATCCAGTACACATGTCTCAGGTTGAGGTGCTGAGGGTTCCTTTCCTGTATAAGATCTTGGGGAAAACCAAGATCATCTTGTTTTTCAGCACTGGCACCTACCCTATGGAATAGCTTTCCACCAGAAATTTGGATGGCTGCATTGCTCCTTATCTTTGGAAATACCTTAAAAACTGAGCTGTTCAGAAAGACTTTTACTTAAGCTGTGTCGCCAGAATGCCTGTTACAGTTATTATTTTAATTATAGTAATTTAAGAAAGGAGTTGGCAATTTTAATTGTATTACTGTTTTTTTGCTATCTTTTCCTGAGCTGCTTTACGGTTTCACTTAGTGACTGCTTTGCTTAATGACCAAGTTGCTGATCCTGATTGTGGTCGCTAAATGAGGACTACCTATAATCCCTTCTTCTCCAGTGAATGTGAATACAAACATTAATTCTCTTCTTGATAATTATCCCAGCACCAGGGTGAGCATTCCAAAGGGCAGGGGAATGGGGCAAAAGGGCTATAAGATTTGCTCTTTTACATGGTTTCCTTGTGAGTTGAATTCTGGAAACCTCCCCCGTTTGGCCTCACCTGGCTGTTTGGGGTCGTATCCTTCTGACGCTGTAAAACAAAGGAAAGCCGAAGTAAAATTATAAGCACAGTTGCGGTCACATGATTTTTCACTTAGCAACCGCTTCACTTAAGGACTGAGTTGCCGGTCCCAATTGTGGTTGCTAAACGAGGACTACCTATATGTCTTCTGTCTGATGATAGGGTCAGCTGGCTAGTGGAATACTCCTTACTTCAGCCGAGTTCTAGCTAATAATTTGCAGAATTTATAGCCCAGTTAAAGTTGGTGTATGAGGATCCATTAAAAGTACCCATGGTAAAGTAGAAGATAAAGCATCTAAGATATAGAACGTACCCATAAAGGGAATATATTACTGATTTTCAGCTTCTAGCAGAGAGTTTAGTTTAGAATGAAGCAGTCTTACTAGACTAGTGCCAGGAAAATTTTAAAAATTATAACAATAATATAACAGATGACTTTGTTCATCAGGTCCTGCCCACCATGCTACAAAGCCTGTATGTGTTGTGCTTGCACTTTGATAACCAAATGAAAGGATAAAGGAGACGTTCTCACAATGGCAATTTATGACAGGGTCATGCCTAAATCATAACTCTGGGCCTAAAATAGAGTTAACACCCAGTATGTTTATACTCATAGTTGGAGGAGAACTCTCAGTATAAGAAGGGATTCTCCTTATATAATGAGAAGTGCCATCATGCCCTTCTCTATTAGTCCTTTGAAGCCATCCATCTGATTTCAGTATCATAGGCCTCCTAGATCTGAACAATAGATGGTTCAGTTAGGGCCAACTACTTGTTGCTGAGGGACTTGGGAATTTGAAGGTGGATATCTCCATATACTGTACCAGAGAAAAATGTCCATACTGGAAGCATTGTTATTTCTAGACTACTAGCAATTTTATAGATTCTTTGTTTATAGAAGCTCATCAGCTACCTCCATAATAAATTCTTCATCTGCCTAATCAAAGCACAAACCATGAATGGGCACCTTTTGCCTGGTGATCTCATAAAGCAATAGACCAACTAATTATATCTTGAGCTGCCAAACAATTGGAATTTTTTTGTGTCGTCAACTTTCCAGTGTTGATGGGAAGTTGGTGTTAGGTTTGGAGTGACTAAGGAAATTCTCCTTTTCAGGTCTGGTTGAATTTAGCTCTTCTTACTGACAGAGCTATTTTGAGCCTGTCAACATGACTTGCTCCACCACCCACTTTGAGAAAAAGGAGGCAGACCAGCTACTTCCAAATCAGTTGCCCTATTGGTTTCATGGTAGAAGCCAGTGTCTTAACAGGGCAGATATGTCATTGGCGATCACTCGTAGCCGAGTAAGATTGTCTTCCAAAGGTAAAATTTTAACAGTGGATCCGTAAGTGGCTATAAAGGCCAATTCTGGATCCGCACAACCTCCCACAATGAGGGCATAGGTTTCCGGGTGGGAGACAATCATGATGAGGGTTTGCCTGACGTGCCTTCCTTTTAGCTCTTTTCTCCCTTTCGCCCTGTACTCGTGCTTCTTCAAAGTCCATAGCGCCATTAATAAAGGCTGACCTCCAATTGAAACGCTCATGAGTTAGGGCTTCCCAGTTCTCAATGCTGATATTACATTTTTTTAAATTAACTTTGAGAGTATCTTTGAATCTCTTTTGCTGTCCACCAATATTCCATTTTCCATTCTTAAGTTGGGAGTAAAGTAGCTGCTTTGGAAGACGATGGTCAGGCATTCGAACAACATGACCGGTCCAGCGAAGTTGATGTTGGATGATCATTGTTTCAATGCTGGTGGTTTTCGCTTCTTCTAATACGCTAACATTAGTCCGCCTATCTTCCCAAGTAATTTGCAGAATTTTTCGGAGGCAGCGTTGATGGAATCTTTCAAGAAGTTGGAGGTGGCGTTTGTAGAGGGTCCATGTTTCACAGGTGTACAGAAGGGTTGGTAGTACAATGGCTTTGTAAACAAGCATTTTGGTCTCCCTGTGAATGTCCCGATCCTCAAACACTCTACGCTTCATTCGGGAGAAAGCTACACTCGCAGAGCTCAGGCGATGCTGAATTTCAGCGTCGATGTTGGCTTTTGTAGATAGATGGCTGCCGAGATAAGAAAAGTGGTCGACATTTTCTAGTGACACACCTTTAAGTTGGATTGATGGTGCTGCGGAGGGATTGGTTCGAACTTGCTGGTAAAGCACTTTGGTTTTTTTAATGTTAATCGAGAGGCCGAGGTTTTCATATGCTTCTGCAAAGTTGTTTAGGATAGTTTGAAGATCTTCCTCGGAGTGTGCACAGACTACGTTATCATCAGCATATTGAAGTTCTATAACAGAAGTTGTAGTTACCTTATTTTTTGCTTTCAGCCTACTAAGATTAAAAAGCTTTCCATCTGTTCGATATATAATTTCTACACCAGTAGGAAGTTTCTCTTCAACAAGGTGTATAATCACAGCGATGAAGATAGCAAATAAGGTTGGAGCAATAACACATCCCTGTTTAACGCCGGATTCCACTTTAAATGGATCGCTTTGAGAGCCATTGTTGTTCAGGATTGTTGCCATCATGTCGTCATGGAGTAGCCGCAAGATGTTCACAAATTTATCAGGGCATCCGATTTTCAGAAGGATTGTCCAGAGAGCAGTACGATTTACAGTATCAAAAGCTTTAGTCAGATCAATAAACGCCATGTACAGAGGGCGGTTTTGCTCCTTGCATTTTTCTTGAAGCTGTCATGCAGTGAAGATCATATCCACTGTTCCCCTGGAAGGGCGGAAGCCATTTTGCGTTTCAGGGAGGATGTCTTCTGATACAGATAGGAGACAGTTTGCGATGATCTTTGCCAGGATTTTGCCTGCTGTGGCTAGAAGGGAGATGCCTCGATAGTTTCCACAGTCTGTTCTATCACCCTTTTTAAAGAGAGTGATAATTATGGCATCCCTAAAGTCTGCTGGAATCTCCTCCCTCATCCAGATTTTTTCGATGAGCTTATGAAGTTGTTGTGTAAGTTCAGGCCCGCCTTCTTTAAAGACTTCAGCAGGAATCCCATCAGGTCCACTAGCTTTGTTATTTTTCATTTGTTTAGTGGCTTTACTGACTTCCTCCAAACTAGGGGGTACTGCAAGCTCATCTCTTAGTTGTTTTTGCGGGATTTGCAAGAAGACTTCATCAGCCACAGTAGAGTGACGATTAAGGAGATTGTAGTAATGCTCTTTCCAGCGCAGTGCAATAGACTCTTTGTCCTTTAGAAGTTTAGCACCATCTACTGAGCGTAAGGGATTTGTACCATGGTTTGTTGGTCCATAGATGGCCTTTATGGCATTAAAAAAGCCCCGTGCATCATGAGCATCTGCAAAATGTTGGGTTTCTTGGGCTTTTTTTATTCACCATATGCTCTTAAGTTCCCTAGTTCTTCTTTGGACTTCTGCCTTTGCACTGGCGTACCTAATCCTTGAACCAAAATTGAAGGTTTTGAGGGAACTTCTGAACAAGAATCTGCACAAGAGATTCATTTGGGCTTTCACCTTGCCAGTCGCCACTTCCTTCTTTTTTCTGAATGGAGCCATGCCTGTGTAATGACTCAACAGGTTTGTTGTTGTTTATTCGTTCAGTCGCTTCCGACTCTTCGTGACTTCATGGACCAGCCCACGCCAGAGCTTCCTGTCGGCCGTCACCATCCCCAGCTCCCCCAAGGTCATCACCTCCAGAATATTATCCATCCATCTTGCCCTTGGTCGGCCCCTCTTCCTTTTGCCTTCCACTTTCCCTAGCATCAGCTTCTTCTCCAGGGTCAACAGGTTTACAGTTTAAAATTGATACCCTTTATTTCTGATCCCTGAACTTGTAGAGAGATTACAGGGAGCTACAGTTTTTATTAATCTAGATCTCCAGAAAGCCTAGAATTTCATCCAGATCTAGAAAGGGGATAAGTAGAAGACTGTGTTTAATACTTGCTGTGGTACTTTGAATATACAGGCATGCTTTTCTATCCTTGCAGTGCTCCCATGGTCTTTCAGAACTTCATGCACATTTCCTAAGTAATTTCCTCATTATCTACTTGGGCAATCTGCTGACATAGTCTAGCAGTCCCAATAAAATAAACAGTATGTCCAGATACTGTTACAGTGTTCCCAGATTCATCGCTTGTCTGCCAGGTTAGAAAAAAAATGGAGTTCAGTCCAGATGCCTCCTCTAAGGGACAGTTGGTACTGCATGAAGAATGCACATTGCTTTTGAAACGTTGCCAGTTATTACAGGAGCTTCATCCTCATTTTTTTCCAGGAAGAGGGAATTTCCAATTTGCTCCTGTCTTAAGCAAGATCCAAAAGGATGAAGGGACTCAGCAGGCTTTTCACCTTGTAAAACAGGCCTTTATCTTCCAGCCCATGCTTCCAGCCCATGCTTCCAGCCCACCTTTCCAGAATTCTGGAAAGGTGTTTGTGATAGTGATGCTCTTACAGACCTCCAAAAAGGACCACACACTAATGACTTGAATACTGCTTCAGAAAGCATAACTCCTTTGAATTAAACAAACTGGGGGGGGGATCTGGCAATTAAGTCAGCCATCAAGTCCGAGCATCATCTTTTCAAAGTGGTTTGTTTCCCTATTCAGGTATGTACCTAAATCATTCACCGGCTGCATGGAAATTAAACAGGAAACAAAGTCACTGGTCTCTGTTTTGTCTCTAGATTCATCTTTACCACCTTCTATATTCCTTCTTTTAACAAATAGGCAGATGACCTTTCCTGAATGCCTGAATATACAAAGGACTGGAAGAAAGCCCTTTGGCATTTCATACATTATTTGGAAAATGTTGCAGTTTTATATGACCATTGTTGGACAGGATTTATGGTCTACAGCATTCAGATCTGTATGTCAAACCCATTGCAGGGAATTATGATCATCTTCTGATGTGGTCTTATGCCTCACAACCTTGACTATTTACACCACCGAGATCAGGTATATGTTATGGCTCCATCAAGAAAGAGCTTTTGCATTTCTGTTAGGACATTTTATAGGAGATTTTGGATACTACAAGATTCTATTTTCCATAAATTCTGGTCTGCAACCTTCTAGCAGTACTGTGTTGCTCTGTTAGTTCTCAATAGGACTATTAGGGTGATTTTCTGCCCCTGAGAATTTGCTTATAGTAAATTGGTGCATGCCTTGGCACCAACAATTTTTTAAAATTAATCCCTATTCTTTTCATTAGTTTTACCTCAGTTTCCTGTTCCTGCAGCCAACCAGAAGTTGCAAGCCCTCTAAAAGGTCAAGTATCAACAGGACCATGCCAAGGAACATTACAGATGCTTTGTAGATCACCATTGACAACTGAGGCTATGGTCTGGCTTTGAAATAAGTCTTTGCCTATTTAACAGTCATCTTAAAACGTTGATACCTATTATATGTGGTCTTTTCCCATTGTTGCTCAGTCCAGTGGCTTTCACCTTCAAATCCCAGGCTCTCTTTGCATCCATCTGGTACCATTTGATGCTTGTGCCCAATGTTAGGAGTGATGCCATTAGTGGACAGCTAAGACCACTGAATGGAGCAGAGCTTAATGCAGCGAAACAATAAGCACAAACAGAAAGGAGTTTTTATCAAAATAGCATTAATGAGCATGCTAGAGAGATATAGGTTGTTAATCTTGCACACTTAGCCCACCCAAGCATAAAGAATTACATGCTTAGACAAAGTAGTTTCAAAAGTAAGTACAAAAGAGTTCTTACGTTTATTTGGTCCAGTTACATTCTTGTTCTTTCTTTCTCCCTAAAATTTGTTTACACTTAGCCCTCATTGCTGCCAAGGGCTGTATGGAGAAAGGGAGCATGGCCTCTGGATGGAGAGGAGCTGCAGCCGCGTGCTCCTTCCCCGATGGTGGATGTAGGCAGAGAGATTGAAAGGAAGTGTGGGAGGGACAAAGAAACCGCTTCCTCCAGAAGCATATAGAGAGTCATCCTAGAACGAACTTCTCATATGCTAATGAGGCATGCTGATTTGCTGGGACCTCCAACAAGGAGCTCATCTCTGCCCAACTAAAATCCCCAGCATTTTGGACTCAAATATATTGTGGATATCTTCTGTATGGGAAAGTTATTTGAAATAGTTAAATAATTTAAATATCTTAATATACTTCTGATGCAAGTTGTATTTATCATTGATCTTTGTCCCCTAATTTTAAAATTCTTCTGTATATATTTGTCATTTGCTGCACTCTTAAAATGTTCAAAGCACCTTAAAATACTTTTCTTACTTGATGCCTTTGTGGGTATGCTTAAGAAAGTATTGTTTATTCTGTGTTCTATAATCCTATTTCTATTTTCAGAAAAAAGCAAAAATTCTTTATTTTGATTATGGAGATACCATATGTGAGGAAGGCGAACTACCACAAGGAATCCATATAGTTGTATCAGGAATGGTTAAGGTAAGATATAGGTATCAACAAATACCTGGGAATATAACTGGGAATCAGGAAATTAATATTACTTAGAATTATGTTAGTAATATTATATATAGCTTTTATAACTCTTAATTGCTACTAGCCTACAAACCCTCTTGAAACTGAATTTCTGTTTCATTGCTGGTCAAAGTTTTAGACTTCTTTGTTCCTTATATTACTGTTTGCTATCACCATCTTGACTTTATTAACTTTATTGACACATACCCTCTCCCTTCACTGAATGTCCCTGTCTGCTACAATCTGCCTGATGAAAAGTTCTGAAGTATTTAAAAGCTTGTGTGCTCATTTTTGTCCTTTTGGTTGATTCTAATAAAACTGAGGATTTGATTGATTCTATTCAACTGAGGATTAGGGATTTTTCTTTCCTTGACAGTAGGGCAGACCTGGTTCTGCCGCCTTGCTTGGGACAAAGGAAGTAATAGTTCCTCCTGGGAGTGGTGTCCTCCTTTTAAGATCTTACCATCATTTGGATTTTTACTATTTATTATTGGATGTATTTTTATATTTGTAGGTTTTTAGTTTTAATATTTTATTGTAAACCGCCCAGAGTCTACTTTGTAGAGATGGGTGGTGATAAATTTGACAAATAAATAAATAAAATAAATAAAATATTTTATTTTTATTGGACTGCTCATTGTGATAATTATTTGTTTGCTGTTATATAGAAGAAAACAATTGCCTTTTTGCCACCTTGGTTACCATCCCAAAGATCTATAAAAGGATTTTTTGATTAAATTAGTGATCTACATCTATTACTATCTTGTGATAGAAATCCCATATAGGTTTGCAAACTTTAAGTAGTTACATTCTGTTTTTCCAACAGAATTAATTCCATCACCTCAGATATAGGATTTAATTGGCATCTTTGTTATCACAATAGCATAAGGGGAGAATACCAATTAAACACTTCAAGGCACTTTAATAAGTTCATTATTTTCTATTTCTAGCTGAGAAGCTTCCATTTTCTTCTCTTTCAGTCTTGATTCTGAGATATAGAAGCTCTCAATTTTTTACCTCTAGTTCTTTGCTCAGATGTTCTAAAATTTCTTGGTTGACTTTTTCATCCTCATAACACACAATTAGATCCACAAAGATCCACAACATAAGTTTAAAAGCATGTCAATTTCCGATTCTTAATATTGGGTATATAAATAGGGATCAGCTTTTCTTGGTATGAATCTCTCATTAAGCAACAATTGTTTCAGCTTTTCATACCAAGCCCTTGCTGCTTGCTTGACCCCAGAAATACCGTTTTTGTAACTTGCACACAAGGTTTTCTTTTTCAGGTTCTTCAAATCCTGGTTGCTGCTGCATGTCTATGTCACCTTGATGTTGCTATAGAAGAAGTCCATCCTTACATCTATGTGTTAAAATACATTACTGTACTATTGATGCTGCAACACTGAGGAGAATTCTAATTGAAATTTCCCCCTTTGGGGGAGATGGGGTGGTGATATAAATTGAATTATAAATAAATAAATAAATAAATAAATAAATACATACATACATACATACATACATACATACACATACATACATACATACATACACACACACACATACATACATACATACATACATACATACATACATACGCAAAGGTTTCATCACAATCTTCATCATACTTTGGGAGTATCCCTTGGTGACTACACTGGCTTTGTAGCACTGAATGCCCTCTTCTGCATCTCACTTAATTGTGAAGACTCATTTCCAACCATTTGCAACTTCATTTTGGTAACTTTGTGAGAGTTTATGTTTGAATAGATCCAACCTCTTTCCTGGCAGCTTATGGCCACTTGTCTTTTTCAGCATGTGGCATCCCTTCTATGTTTTGCCTTGTGGAAGGATTTAATATCTCATCATCTCTGGCAAAAAGCATATGGCATGCGTGCTTCTGACTCAGAAGATTCTGATGCTGGCACTGGATGCACCAGATGAATGTCAGCCCCAGGAATTGGCAAGCAATGAGCACTTGAAGCTGACTCTGTCAGCAATCATCTGGAGCAGCTGTGCTGGCAGTCAGATGACAAAGGTTCCATTCTGAGCAACTGCCCAGTGCTTGGATGTACAACACACTCTGGAGAGCAGAATAGAGGAGCTCAGTAGATGCTTCTCCAGCAAGAGTAGTGTCGTTCTTGTTCCCATCTGGCAGTGGCCCTATATCATGGTGACAACCAGCTTGCACCTCTCTGTCGAGAACAACCAATGCAACTTGGTCTCTGTGTTCTTGAGCCTTGAAACCCGTGTATCCAGCAACTCTGTCACTCTGACCCTGGACCAAGTAATAACCTTCCCATGAACACCTTGAACCTCAGAGCAGGACCTGAGCATGCTACCTGTCTACTGACTTCAACTTAGACTCAGTGCAGACAAGTTCTCTCTTCCTGTAAATCGTGCTGGAGAACGTGTGCCACTGTACGCACACACATTTGGTGGCATTCTATTTATTCACATTTTTATCTCTACCTTCTGCATTTCCTTTAGCAGAAAGGTTTTTTTCACATCCTTAGATTTCAAAAAGGTCTTTGTCCACACTGGAATCCAGCTGCATAAGTTTCTTTGATGTATAGTGGGTTTTTGTTTTGTTTCATGTTTTTCTCTTCATTGTTTTCATCACTCCACTGTCATCACAAAATGTATGACGTTCATTGTTACCTATCTCTGCCTCTCTAGGATTTGCATTTGTCCTTATAGTATCTGAATTATTAGCTATGGTCCCACCTTATGTTTTTAGCACTTTTCTTTCATTGTCATTTCATTAAACTGCCTTGTTATTCTACTTTCCACTTTGTTGAATATTGTTTCTAGACTTCTTTCAGTTGGCACTCTTTCTATCTGATAATATGTCAGTTCACCACATAATAAAACTCTGTCTCATTATAATAATGGTCTATCGCCATTACTAAAGCACTGTTAACACCAAGCTTATTCAGATTTTACTGAGGTATTTAGTGGCCATCATGGGAGGGGTCCTCCTTACCAGAGATTTTGCTCTTTGTGTTTCATTCTGATATAGATTCAGATCATCTTTATCTCCACTTTCCCAGTAGGATTCTCTAGTTCAGGGTTTCTCAATCATGGTTCCGTGGAACCCTAGGGTTCCGCAAGAGGTCACTAGGGGTTCCCTGGGAGATCATAATTTATTTTAAAAATTATGTAAAATTTGGGTAACTTCACATTAAAGAGGTAAGTTTCATTCTTTATTTTTAGTTTAAGAACACTGTTAAT
Source organism: Charina bottae (assembly GCA_023362775.1). Classification (NCBI taxonomy): domain Eukaryota; kingdom Metazoa; phylum Chordata; class Lepidosauria; order Squamata; family Charinaidae; genus Charina; species Charina bottae. The sequence continues at coordinate 193,603,486 of JALMGJ010000001.1, read as the reverse complement.
GCATATATGCAAGCCCATACATGAAACGAATATAATAATTTTGTAACTTCTGGCCTATATTTGAGCCTGAATGTGCAGGGGTTCCCTGAGGTCTGAAAAATATTTCAAAGGTTCCTCCAGGGTCAAAAAGTTGAGAAAGGCTGCATTAGACTGACCTTGGTTGAAAATTAGAATGAACAAAAACAAAGTATTTTATTAATTTGGGATTCATCCTCAATTTGTTTTATACTAAAGGGAAAAATGTACAGACTTGTTACCCTTTATTTATTCAAAGATGCAGAATAGGTTGAAGGGAGAGGGAATTCTGGTTGCTATTGGCTATTGGATAACCATATCCAATATGGCTGAACAAAAATATGTTTTGTTTTGTATTTTAACTCCGGTTTTATTGTAAACCGCCCAGAGTTCCCCCTCCAGGGGAAGATGGGCGGTAATATAACTTAAATAAATAAATATCTGCAATTGCACACAAATAGCTTCAAATATTAGCAGGGTTCAAAGCTCTACAGGTTTTTTAACCTTTTTATGGCCCCTGGTTCTTCAATCATCATATATAATTTTGCCACAGTGTAACATCAACCAAGCTTGATACCTAGTTCCTACCTAACTTATCTCTGATTTTCATATTAATCATTTCATTGTTCTGCCTATTTTTCTTCAATTAGAATCTGATTTGGGACAATCCTTTTGTACTTTATATGTTCAGTGGGCATTAGCGATTGATAGAATTGTTCCTTTCCAACAATTTCAAATATTATTCCTTCATTAGCTGGGCTCAGGCCATACTCAGTTCAGAGCATGCTTCCTGCCAAAATTATCTTTAGAAAATTTCTGATGATGGGTCACCTAGAAGTGTGAATACAGAGGCAACCACTCAAAGAACCAGAGTCATGTAAGTGACCTGTTCTTTAAAGTAAATGAGAATTCTCAATGAGAGTTTCATGAGAAATCTCAAGCCATTGGTCATTTCCTCAATAAGAAAGTGAAAGAACTAGTGACAAAAAGACAACATAGGTCCACGGTCTGCTTTCTTTTTATTATACACAAAGAATAGGAACATAAAAATTATGCTGCATCAGAAATGGCTCTAAGAGATACGTCAGAATGGAAACAGTGAAGTCAGTTTTGTCAGTGTTCAATAAATAGGAAGTTTTAGCTTTTACAGACATAGCAGAAGCTTACCTGTATATACTAAAGCACACTGAAAATACTGAGATCAACCTCCACCAGAATATGGTCATAGGTATTTGTGTTAATATGAATAGTACAAGCATCTCACCTGCATGCATAGGGAGCTTTTCTTTTTCTGTACTTGGATGATAGCTGGATTTGCACATCGTCAAGACAGCAGTACCTGGGTAGTATTCAGATCACCACAGATTGCTTGGAGGACTGTGGCTTAGTGTTGGAATTGTAGAAAAGGAGCTTGAGACCATCTCAATGCCTGGGACACTTGGGAATAGGTTGGACATAAATCAATTCATTTTTCTTACTCGGTAAAATTATTCAAAGATTGTGCAATTAGAATTCTTTGTTCAGACAGAGTTCATCAGATCCAACAGAGTTAGCTTGCTGCTGGAAATCATGATGTCATGCCACGATCTGATCTCCTGGCTCTTTTCCCTCTTGACAGCTCAAGATGTTATTGCTCTTTCAAACCCTTATTCTGCAAAGCCCTCATTTCAAACACTCTGCAAAGATGCAGAACATAACCTGTAAAAATATGGCCTTAATATACTGCTCCTCAACAGCATTTATCCAGTTTGAAAATTTAGCAGTTTGAAAGAGCCAGTTTGGTCTAGTGGTTAAGGTGCTGGGCTAGAAACCAGGAGTCTGTGAGTTCTAGTCCCGCCTTAGGCGTGAAAGCCGGCTGGGTGACCTTGGGCCAGTCCCTGTCTCTCAGCCCCAGGAAGGAGCCAATGGCAAACCAGGAGACTGAGAGTTCTAGTCCCACCTTAGGCATGAAAGCCGGCTGGGTGACCTTGGGCCAGTCACTCTCTCTCAGCCCAACTCACCTCACAGGGTTGTTGTTGTGGGGAAAATAGGAGGAAGGAATATTAAGGTATGTTCCCCACCTTGAGTTATTTAGAAAAATAATACAGGTGGGATAAACATTAAAATAAATAAATATATATATGTGTGTCTATGTATGTGTGTGTGTGTGTGTGTGTGTGTGTGTATATATATATATATATATCCAGCAGCTGCATCTCAGCTGCATAAATCCAGATCATCAAAACCTGCTTTGCTGTCACCTAATGGTCAATAGGTTGACTGGTCAACAACTCAATAATTTTGAAAAAATTATGTGGAATCCCTGTAATTTATTAGCCCATCTTCCATTTAATGCATTTATCTTTATGTATTTATGAAATTTATAGGCTGCCACAATCTATCACAACTCTGGACAGCTCACAGAATAAAACAATAAAAATGCAAAAGTATATAACCTAGAAAGAAAAAGTCTGGAGAAACAATAGGTCAATAGGTCAGTAATAATTTTACAGGAATGATGTGGATGTGCCTGAGAGCCCCCCATAGCTGCACACCTCTCTAATATGCACAAAAACCCTTTCTTTGAATTTTGGTTCCCTTAACACTTTCTCAACAGTTTGTAGCTTGAATCATGTCAACTGGATTTCTATTTTCTCAGTGGAAATGTTTCGCTCCTTATCCAAGGAGCTTCTTCAGTCTGAGCAAAGTTGGTAAGGGAATCCTAAATATGTTTCTAGGTAGCTGTGTGACCTTACACCTGGGGCTAGGTCATGGTTATATTGAGATGTTATTTTAAGTCCTTTTATCATCTAAAGGAGGATCGTTAAGATCACCATGCTGCCAACAACACAGCCGTGTTTTTGTCTGTAAAACACAAACCCTGTGCCATGGGTTCTCCTGTGTCACCCATTGTGGCCAATTTATACATGGAAGAAGTGGAGAAGAAAGCACTCAACACATTCCAGGGAACGGTGCCCACCCACTGGTTTAGGTATGTGGATGACACCTGGGTCAAAATCAAGGCCCAGGAAGTACAGGCCTTCACGGACCATATAAACACTATAGATGCCAACATTAGCTTCACCAGAGAAGACACCAAGGACAACAGACTGGCATTCCTAGACTGTGAAGTCCTCATTGGGACCGGTGGCAAGCTAGAAATAGGGATCTACAGGAAACCCACACACACAGATCAATATCTGATGTTTGACTCCCACCATCCACTGCAGCACAAACTAGGAGTCATCAGGACATTGTCACACAGAGCAGAAACCATCCCCACCTCCATGGATTCCAAAAAGAATGAAAATCAGCACCTGAGAACAGCCCTGAAGGCCTGTGGATATCCAAATTGGGCCTTCACCAAATCTAAATCTACCAGACCTAAAACAGCGACAGATAGGGCTGAGACTCAGAGTAAACGAAAGAACCTGGTCATTCCCTAAATGGCTGGTGTGTCTGAAAAGATAAAACGGATATTTGGCAAACACCACATACCTGTATATTTCAAACCCACCAAGACACTGAGACAGAGGCTTGTACACCCCAAAGATCAAACTCCAAAACACAAGAAAAGCAATGTAGTTTATGCAATCCAGTGCAGTGAGGAGTGCTCTGAACTCTACATTGGAGAAACCAAACAACTTTTGTACAGGAGGATGGCCCAACACAGGAGAAGTAACACCATAGGACCAGAGTCAGCAGTTTATCTTCATCTAAAGGAAAAAGGACACTCATTTGAGGACATTAATGTTCACATTTTAGACAGAGAAGATAGGTGGTTTGAGAGAGGGGTCAAGGAATCCATTTATGCCATTTTGGAAAATCCTTCCTTGAATAGAGGTGGGGGCCTCAGGCACAATCTTTCCCCCATCTTCCTCCCTGCTTTGTCTTCTGTGCCTAGGAAGATTAAGACCATTTCACAAGCTCAACAGCAGCATGGTGATCTTAACCATCCTCCTTTAGATGATAAAAGGACTTAAAATACCATCTCAATATAACCATGACCTAGCCCCAGGTGTAAGGTCACACAGCTACCTAGAAACATATTTAGGATTCCCTTACCAACTTTGCTCAGACTGAAGAAGCTCCTTGGATAAGGAGCGAAACATTTCCACTGAGAAAATAGAAATCCAGTTGACATGATTCAAGCTACAGACAATTCCACCTGGATGACTGAGAACCTTCATAGACATTTTCTCAACAGTTCTATCTGGGTTGCACAAATCCAAGCAACTAAGACTTAGCAGTTAAGAGAGATAGTTGCTATCTATTGTCTTCATCTCAAGAGACTTTTTGGAAGAAATAGTACTTCTTAACCTTGTTAAAGTTATTTGGTAAAGGTATTCTATGTAGCATCAAGCAAATGGTATTTTCTACACTATGAATCTGGCCTGAAAGTGGAAATTTCCAAGCTTCTCTGCTGTAAGAGTAAACACCAGATGTGCTCCTCTATCTAGTCAAAACAATAAAACGTCAGTTCTTTCCCATGAGAATAGAGTCTCGAGGGAAAGCCAATATGCAACACCGCCACCCCATGACGGTTTATAGTAAGTACAACAATGTTAAGCTGAAAAGTTGCCTAGCCCATATTAACCAATCAGAATTCTGAACCATGGGTATAATTCAGCTATGAACCATGGGTATTCATCTCACTTATGTTCTTCCTATGCTACTTCTATGTAGACTGCTATCTACATGTACTTTGTATCTGAACTGTAACTGTGCCTGGTCTTTGCACAGACCATGATGTTTTCTTTCCATTCTGGTGATGGAACTCTGCGTATGCTTTGTTTTTCCTTTTTTGCAATAATGCACCATACATCCATTATTGCCTTATGCTATCAATAAAGATATTGTTAGCCTTAAAACACGTTGTGTTTGGATTACTTCAAGCCTGGAACCCCAAAAGCCACCATCACCCAACAAACCTGCCTGCAGCTCATAGATTTCTGACCTAGAATCTGAATTGGACTGTGCTCATAGATCACCATTTAAACCTTGTTAAATGTGGTAAAAATGCTTACACTTGTTTTTCTAGTATTTGTAAGGTTAATGAGGCAAATATCAGACTTTGGCAAGCTTTCCTTAGGTTCCAAATTACATATTTTTCACAAAGATCAGATGATGCTTAGGCATGACTGTAATGTTGAAGTTAATTCTCATTTTCTCTAAATACAAAATTTCTTTTTCTTTTTCTTTTGTCCTAATACTTCTTACCAGCAAAAGAAATATTGAAACAAATTGAATGTATATTGAGCCCTCCATTTTTATTTGGATACTTCCTTGGAAATTAGGAAATCTGAATGTTTGTTTGTATCTCTTTAAGGTAAACCTGAAGGAGATAAAGTGTTTGAGGCTTCTATTTCCCACTGGCTGAAAGAATATGCTGTACTATCAAACTCTATATGGCCTTGGGGAAATAACGTTAAGGAAAAACATAGCACATTTAGCTAGAGGCATCAGCCTCAGTGGCCTTCCATGGAAAATCTCTTGATAGAAGAGATTCATAAGGCTGCTAGGTGGTCATTGGTACATCCTTTGGGGAACAAGAAGTGTCTGCTTTATAATTGTCTTTCTGCATTTACTCCAGTGTACCTACCAAATGTATATTTGAAGGGTTAATAGTGAAATAAAATATGTGCAAATTATTGAAGTAGTGATGGTAAGCTGGCAAGCTAATCTCTGATTGGTCCATGTCACGGGAGTACAAGAAAGCTGGTTCCTAATTGGCTCTTTGTCTGATTGGTCCATTTTGAAGAAATATCAAGAGTACCAGTTCCTGATTAGTCTGTCTTTGAACCAGGCTGCTGGTTGGTTCCTTGTTCAGCAGTCTCACCAGAAAGAATACCTAGAAGTATCCTGGCTCAAAAACAGTCCAAACAGGAACCAGATGTCTTGGAATTGTCCAAAATAAACCAATTCCACCTACACAAGGACCAATCAGAGATCAGCTTGCCAGGTTCATATACAAGAGCCCAGTCAGCCCAGTTCAATTGCCTATGAGCTGCTGAGAGGTACATCACAAAGCAGCTCACTCTGCTTCTAAAGATGCAAGCCACAGCTGCTGGCAGAAAGTCAGAACAAAGAAATCTAGACCACAGCCATTCAGCCCAAAAACTCATCACTGCTTCATTGATGCCAGCAGTACATGTAAATTATTGTTATTTCATTACCTGTCTAAAATTAATTATTACTGTTCCTTTAAACCTAGCTTTCTGGTACTGCCCCTTCTTATGGAGTTTACAAAGAAGTTAATAAAGATACTCAGAAAGGTGTTGACAAAGATATCCACAAAGAAACCCATATACATTTTACATCTTCCTACACGGACTACTTCGTGACTGGAGCTATAATAGGAGAGCTCAACTGCTTAACTAAGCAAGAAATGGAATATGGAGTTACTTGTGAAACTGCTGTACAGGTTGGAGAATTCTACTTTATAATGTTGATTTTACATAGTATTAGAATTTAAAAAAATTACTAACTCTAACAAGAAATTATATATAATTATTTAAAACTTGAAGTTTTGAAATGGTAGTTCATATTTTGGGTTTTAAAACTGAGTTCAAAATACTTAACATTAAACCACTTAATTCTTAACAGATTTTAAACAATACATATTGAATTACCCAATTGCTTTACATTACCATTCCTGTTTTCTCCAGTGCCCTAAAGATAAACAATATTATATCAGTGTGGAACAGTGTGGAAAGCAGCAGATTAATGTGTCCATTGCACAGAACTAATTCACTTAATATTTGCAAGATAAGCTGCTCTTAAAAATACTAAAACATCTTGTTACAGAATTTATGACTGAATTACCTGAGGCCTTTGTAATGGCAGACATAACTAGATTAGAAAAGCAATTGATTTTCCATTTTCAGTGCTTCTTATATAGTTGTTGTATAGGATGTGAGGGCAATCTGGTTGTGACATCTGTCACTCCATTGTTTACCGATGTTGATTCGGCAGATCAGGTTGGTTAGACAGGTGTCTGTCCCTCACCATTTCATGTGTGTCCCTCCCAAAGTTGTGTGCTCAATGAAATAGGATGACCATCCCAGATAGAAGGAGTATACTAGCCTTCAGTCAAGGACATACAATATACAGTAGTTTTTGTATAGAATTACTTTCGAAGAGAATATTTGTAGCTCAGGGTTGAACTGTGGAGTCCTTCGTGCTCTCTGAGCCTTGTTGTTTTCTTGCAGACATTTCATTGCCAGGCTAGGCAACATCTTCAGTGCGAAAAGGGAGTGGGACTTGCTCTCTGTTTATATTCCCTGGCTTGTCCTGCCTGTGTTGGTGGCGGTGTTGTACTCTCCTTGGTAGTACCTTGATTGGGTTGTTGTTTGCTGCTTGGTTGATTGACTGAGTTAATAGTTCCTTGATCACGGTCTATTGTGTTGTTTGATTGCTCCTCTGGTGCTAATCTTGGTGTCAATCTTTGCCTATCTGGTTGTTGATTGCTGGCAAGGAGGTGTTCTGGTCTTCTGGCTTTTCTATTGTCTCTTATGAATGGTATGTAAATGTTGTTTACCTCTATGTGCCTGTTGATGGCTGCTTTGTCTGAGTGCCAAGCTTCCAGGAATTCTCTAGCATTTTTGGATTTAGCTTGGTTTAAAATGCTCACAGTTTCCCAGTTGAAAGTATGGTTTACTTTTAGAATTACTTTGTCAAATATAGCCTATTTGGGGGTTGTTGTCTTTGCTAATCACAAATTATATTGGCATTTTAGATTACAATGTCCAAAGAAGAAAACAAAATCTTTCTAGGGAATTCTTCCATCTAGAACTGAGGCAATGATGGTTTGCAGAATGACTACTTTACCATTGAGTGGTTCCCTTCCCCAGACTTACAGTGGATATAAAAAGTTTACACACCCCTGTTAAAATGCCAGGTTTTTGAGATGTAAAAAAATCAGACCAAGATAAATCACTTCTGAATTTTTTTCCACCTTTAATATAACATACAAGCTGTACAATTCAATTGAAAAACAAACTGAAATCTTTTAGGGGGGGGAATAAAAAACTAGAATAACGTGGTTGCATAAGTGTGCACACCCATAAACTAATACTTTGTTGAAGCACCTTTTGATTTTATGACAGCATTCAGTCTTTTGGGGTAGGAGTCTATCAGCATGGCACATCTTGCCTTGGGAATCTTTGCCCACTCTTCCTTGCAGAAGCGCTCCAAATCTGTCAGATTGCAAGGGCATCTCCTGTGCACAGCCCTCTTCAGGTCACCCCACAGATTTTCAATTGGATTCAGGTCTGGGCTCTGGCTGGGCCATTTCAAAACTATTATCTTCTTTTGGTGAAGCCATTCTTTTGTTGATGTGGAGCTATGCTTTGGGTCGTTGTCGTGTTGAAAGGTGAAATTTGTCAGGGATCTACCCTGGAGTAAATTTGGCTAGATGAATATGGGGGTGTAATAGCACACAGCTGAGCTGTGGATGACTCATAGCAATTGGACCATGCCTGTAAGGTGTGGCAGCAGAGCAACTCCCTTTTTCACTGCATATAAGCAGAAGCAACTTTTTCTGTGTATATAGTGTACAGTAAAGTGTGTACAGTTTTGCTAAAAACTGTGGAATGTCTTTCTTTGCAACACTCACGGGGTGCGCAACTGCACAATATACGCTGCACCTTGACAAAATTCCTCTTCATCTTCAGCATTCAGCACTCAGACCCATTGTAAGTGCCATTGGCTCCCCGACATATGAATTATCCAAACATTTGGCAACCCTTTTACAGACCCACATCGGACAGACTCCATCCCACATCAAAGACTCAGGACACTTCATCAACAAAATCAGCACCCTAAAACTCAACCACACGGACAAACTGGTCAGCTTTGACGTGGTCTCCCTGTTTACCAAGGTGCCAGTAAGGGACACCATGGCACTCATCAAGCAAATCTTCCCAGAAGACATTACAGCTTTATTTCAACACTGCCTAACAACTTGTTACTTTCAATGGGAGAATGAGTTCTACGAACAGATGGATGGCGTTGCCATGAGAAGCCCCCTGAGCCCAGTCATAGCAAACTTTTACATGGAACATTTTGAAAAACAGGCTTTGGAATCGGCACCCATTACACCAACAGTCTGGTTCCGGTTTGTGGATGACACCTTCGCAATTTGGAGTCATACTGAAGAAGAACTGGAGAAATTTCTGGACCACCTAAACAGCATCCACCCCAATATACAATTCACCATGGAAAAAGAAACTGACGGCAAACTTCCATTTTTAGATACGCTGGTCATACGCAAACCGGACCTCAAACTAGGACACAAAGTATACAGAAAACCCAGCCATACGGACCGGTATCTGCACAAAAATTCCAATCACCACCCACAACAAAAGAGAGGCATGATCAAAACCTTGGTGGATCATGCTAATCGAAACTGTGAAACCCAATTTCTCAACAATGAACTTAACCATCTGAATTGGGTCCTACAGGCGAATGGCTATTCCAAGAATGAAATAAAAAGAGCCATCAAACCAAGAAAACAACATCCAATTGAAGAAAAACAGCCCCCCACAAACAAAGTATTCCTGCCTTACATCAAAGGAGTCACTGACCGCATGGGAAAATTGATGGAAAAACACAATTTTCAAACAGTCTTCAGACCCACCAGAAAAATACAGTACAACAAATGCTAAAATCAGCAAAAGACAAAAGGGGCCCCCACACCGCTCCAGGAGTATACCATGTACCATGCAGCTGCAGACAAGTATACATTGGAACCACAAAACGAAGCATTCACACCAAGATAAAAGAACATGAAAGACACTGCAGACTACAGCAACCAGAAAAATCTTCAGTAGCTGAACATGCTCTCAAGCAAACAGGACACAAAATCCTATTTGAAAACACAGAAATATTGGACAACACCAAAAGCCACTACACCAGATTATACAGGGAAGCCATTGAAATTCACAAACACCAGCACAGTTACAATAAAAAAGAAGAAAGTCTAAAAATTAGCAAAACCTGGCTACCAGTCTTGAAAAACACAGCCTGCAAAAGGTCAATGAACTCAGCTCAACCACCAGGACATGGGAATACTTCTCACAATGAACATGCTAATCATGCTCAGCAGCCACTCGTTAACATTTCAACACAACAAAAAAACCCACCTAATCTCCTATAACTTAGCTCTATAAATAGAAAACAAACTTTGCCACTCTACCTGGGCACAGAGAGATCGCTTCTGTCTATGCTCCTGCCCTCTGAAGATGCCGGCCACAGATGCTGGTGAAACGTTAGGAACCACAACTTCCAGAACACGGCCACACAGCCCAGAAGTGTCAGATTTCTCATATGCAATTGGCAAATTATTTCTGTATGGAGAACAGCGTTCTCATGATGACGTGAATGCCAGGTGGCTGGATAACAGAGAAACCTTGGCTTTGTTTACATCCTCATGAGAAGTGTTTTGGCAAATTGCATCCTTTACCAGCAAAGCAAAGGCCTCTCATGGTGATGTGAAGTGCAGGTGCAAGATAACAACGGTCACGTGTGTATTGTTATGACTAGTGCCCACACAAGCAATGGGATCTTCCCATGAGAACAAGGTCTCCTGGTGACTTCCGGTGACAGAGAAATGGCGAGCGGACGTCTGCTCTCACAGCTCGTCTAATTTTCTTCTTCTAACTTCTAAACAGGGAAGGCAAAATGATTTAGCGAAAATCCCTTGGGCTTCGTAGATCGCAGCAGGTATACTAAAAGAAGAGTGGACCTGCAGAAAAGAAACCCGCGGTTTCTCGACAGCGGAGGCAAACAACGAAGTAACGAGCTGCCACTTTTGCTTTCCTAGCCGGCTACAGGCTGTCAGTGAATCCAGTGAAAGTAGCCGAGAAGCCGGGTAAACGCGAACCTCGTTAGACGCCTAAGTTACTTAGGCTTTGCTGCTGTGTTCTCTGCGCTGATTTTGGATTTTATGATTAACTAAAAAGAAGAAAATTCAATTTGCTTTACCGTCCAAAAGAAGACTTAAAAGTGGAGCGAACTCTGAAGCTTAATTGAAGCAAGAAACATAGTAACTTTATTTAATTATTTAGAACGCCATTTTTGCTCTATAAGACCCACATCCCTTTCTTTTGGTTGTGTTTGTAGATTAAGACTTTCATGATTTAGATTATATTTACACAATGCACTTATAGTTATAATTATTTGATTATATTAATTGAGCTATAGTATTTATACACTGCTCAAAAAAATAAAGGGAACACTGAAACAACACAATGTAAGTCCAAGTCAATCACACTTCTGTGAAATCAAACTGTCCACTTAGGTAGCAACACTGATTGACAATCAATTTCACATGCTGTTGTGCACATGGAATAGACAACAGGCGGAAAGCATAGGCAGTTAGCAAGACATCCCCAATAAAGGAGTGGATCTGCGGGTGGTGACCACAGACCACTTCTCAGTTCCTATGCTTTCTGGCTGATGGTTTGGTCACTTTTGAATGCTGGCGGTGCTTCCACTCTAGTGGTAGCATGAGACGGAGTCTCCAACCCACACAAGTGGCTCAGGTAGTGCAGCTCATCCAGGATGGCACATCAATGCGAGCTGTGGCAAGAAGGTTTGCTGTGTCTGTCAGCGTAGTGTCCAGAGCATGGAGGCGCTACTAGGAGGCAGGTCAGTACATCAGGAGACGTGGAGGAGGCCGTAGGAGGGCAACAACCCAGCAGCAGGACCGCTACCTCCGCCTTTGTGCAAGGAGGGACAGGAGGAGCACTGCCAGAGCCCTGCAAAATGACCTCCAGTGGGCCACAAATGTGCGTGTGGCTGCTCAAACTGTCAGACTCTATGAGGGTGGTATGAGGGCCCGACATCCACAGGTGGGGGTTGTGCTTACAGCCCAACACCGTGCAGGACGTTTGGCATTTGCCAGAGAACACAAGATTGGCAACTTCGCCACTGGCGCCCTGTGCTCTTCACAGATGAAAGCAGGTTCACACTGAGCACATGTGACAGACGTGACAGGGTCTGGAGACGCCGTGGAGAACGTTCTGCTGCCTGCAACATCCTCCAGCATGACCGGTTTGGCAGTGGGTCAGTAATGGTGTGGGGTGGCATTTCTTTAGGGGGCCGCACAGCCCTCCATGTGCTCGCCAGAGGTAGCCTGACTGCCATTAGGTACCGAGATGAGATCCTCGGACCCCTTGTGAGACCATATGCTGGTGCGGTTGGCCCTGGGTTCCTCCTAATGCAAGACAATGCTAGACCTCATGTGGCTGGAGTGTGCCAGCAGTTCCTGCAAGACGAAGGCATTGATGCTATGGACTGGCCCGCCCATTCCCGAGACCTGAATCCAATTGAGCACATCTGGGACATCATGTCTCGCTCCATCCACCAACGCCACATTGCACCACAGACTGTCCAGGAGTTGGGGGATGCTTTAGTCCAGGTGTGGGAGGAGATCCCTCAGGAGACCATCCGCCACCTCATCAGGAGCATGCCCAGGCATTGTAGGGAGGTCATACAGGCACGTGGAGGCCACACACACTACTGAGCCTCATTTTGACTTGTTTTAAGGACATTACATCAACGTTGGATCAGCCTGTAGTGTTCTTTTCCACTTTAATTTTTGAGTGTAACTCCACATCCAGACCTCCAGGGGTTGCTTACATTTGATTTCCATTGCTTTTTGTGTGATTTTGTTGTCAGCACATTCAACTATGTAATGAAAAAAGTAATTAATACGAATATTTTATCCATTCAGATCTAGGATGTCTTATTTCAGTGTTCCCTTTATTTTTTTGAGCAGCTTATATATATCTATATTTCTCCAATTGAAATTGACAAGTTGATAAGTTTTTTGGGTAGATCTTAAGTAATATTTAGATATTATTAATTAACATTAATATAAGAGATTGATATAAGTTATATAAATATAAGTTTAATTACTAAAATGAATACCAGGAGATTTCAGAGAAGAAAATCTGATTCAGAAGATAATAGAGGGGAATGGTTGAAACCTCTTTTTGAAGAATTTACTATAAAAGCAATTCAAAGTATAACTGATAATGTGACCTCTTTATTAGAAGAAAAGATCAAAGGTTTTGAACACAGTTTAGACAAAAAATTAGATAATATGGAACAGAAGTTTCAATCAGAAATTAAGGGAGTAAAAGAAAAAATACAAAAAATGGAAAAGAAAAATGAAGAAAAATTAGACAAGATTACCTTATTAGAAATCAAACAAAAAGAAAAATGCATAAGAATAAGAGGTCTGATAGAAGGAAGAGAATTAGAAATGAAAAATACTGTAACAAAAATGTTAGCAAATTTGATTGAGTGGGAACAAGAACAATTTGAGGATGAAATAGAAGGGACATATAGGGTAAACTCCAAATTTGCAAGAGAAAACAATATTCCCAGAGATATGGTTATGGAATTCAGCAGAAAAAGACTTAGAGATATGATAATCCAGGCTGCTTATGATAAAAAAATAGAAATTGAAGGGAAAAATATTAAAATATTCAAAGAGACACCAAATATAATCCTAAAAAAAAGAAAAGAATATTTCTTTTTAACTGAAATTCTGACAAAGAACAAGATCATGTATAGATGGGAAACATTGGAAGGAATATCGCTTACTTATAAAGAACAAAGATATAAATTAAATTCAATAGAAAAAGCGAAGGACTTTCTTAAAAAATTAGATAAGGATAACAACCAGATGAAAAGTGGTAATGGCAAAAAAGAAGGCCCAAAAGAAAACTCTAGAATAGAATCTCAAGCCTCGGGCTCCAAAGATTTGAACAATCACTCTAAGAATGTGTAAATTAAAATGTCTAACTTGGAATGTCAATGGATTGAATGTTCCAGCCAAAAGAAAATTTTTTTTTCATATGGTCAATAAACTAAACCTTGATATTATATGTTTACAGGAAACACATATTAGATCAAAAGATGTTAATTTATTGGAAAACAAAAAATTAGGCTTACAATTTACATCTGTAAATGAAAAAGAAAAAAAAATGGTGTGGTATGTTATATAAAACCTTATCTAAACCCCAAATTACTAATATCAGATACTAAGGGAAGATTTATCGTTATAGAAATTGAGATTCAAAACCTAAAAGTAATTCTAGTTGGAGTTTATGTCCCAAATGACAAACAAAAATCTTTTTTTAAAACGCTATTAAATTCTCTAGCAGATATATCTAATAATAATTGGCTTATGATGGGGGATTATAATGGTGTAGTATCACCTATAATTGATAGAAAATCTGAGAAACCAATTAAACACAATCAAGGAAAACTACCAGAGGAATTTTTTGATCTTATTAATAATTTAAATTTGGAGGACGCATGGAGATACAAAATGGGGAATGCCAAAGAATATACTTTTTATTCAGAAAGACATAAATCATTTTCTAGAATCGATATGATCTGGCTTTTCAAAAATCTAACAAATAAAATTAAAGATATGAAAATATTAGCCAAAACTTTCTCAGATCACAACGCTGTTCAATTAGACCTAAAAATTACATCCAAAACATATAGATGGAGACTTAATGAAACCTCATTAAGAAACAAACAACATTTGGAAGACAGTAAGAAAAAACTAAAAGAATTTTTTGAGTTAAATTTAAGTGAAGAAGTAAACATTAGTAATATATGGGATGCAAGTAAAGCATTTATCAGGGGCCATTTTATCTCTCTGGGAAACCATCTTAGGAAAATTAAACAAGTAAAACTTCAACAAATATGTGAACAAATTAAAACAAAAGAACTAGAACTTCAAAATAACCCCAATGATAAAAATATTAAAAATCAAATAATCATTTTACAAAAACAATTAGATCTTCAAACTACAGATGAAATAGAAAAAAATTTAAGATATGTAAAACAGAGACATTTCCAACATGCTAATAAAGCAGGGAAATGGTTAGCTTTTAAATTAAGAAAAGAGGCAAATAAAAAGATTATAAATAAAATAAATGTAAAAGGAGAAGAAATTACGGATAATCAAGGTATTAGAAAGGCATTTTATGATTTTTATAATAAATTATATCAAAAACAACAAATATCACAAGAAAAATGTGAAACATATTTACAAAAAAGTAATATGAAGAAGATTTCACAAACACAAAGAGAGATGTTGAATGAACCAATTACCAATCAGGAAATAATAGAAGCCATAAAAAAACAAAAATTAGGAAAAACACCAGGACCAGATGGCTTTACAGCATCTTATTATAAACATTTTCAAGAATTTCTAATAACCCCATTTAATACTCTTCTGAATTCAATAATGACAGGAAATACAATTCCTGATTCTTGGACACAAGCAAATATTATTCTAATTCCTAAAGAAAATCAAGATATAACTCTCTGTAAAAACTATAGACCGATCTCTCTTCTAAATACAGACTACAAAATATTTACCACCATTCTGGCTAATAGATTAAAAAGAGTCCTACAAGAGACAATAAATTTAGACCAAAGTGGTTTTTTACCAAAAAGATATATAAAAGATAATATAAGATCTATTTTAAACATAATTGAATATGCAAAAAACCACAATGACAAACAAATTACATTATTATTTTTAGATGCGGAAAAAGCTTTTGATAATTTAAATTGGACATTTTTGATTAAAACACTTGAAAATTTAGATTATGGAAATAAATTTATTAATGCTATCCGAGCTATTTATAAAAATCAGAAAGCTAGAGTGGTGGTAAATAATGAGACAACACAAAACTGTACTATAGGTAAGGGCACCAGACAAGGATGTCCACTATCTCCACTTTTATTTATTATGGTTTTGGAAATTCTGCTAGAAAATATTAGAAAAGATGAACAAATTGAAGGAGTTAAAATAAAACAAGAAAACTATAAGCTGAGGGCATTTGCGGATGATATTGTAATTACTTTACAAAATCCAGATCATTCATTAACTCATTTAATTAAAAAGATACACGAATTTGGTGAACTCGCTGGATTTAAAATAAATAATCAAAAAACAAAAATGTTAAATTTAAATATCTCTGCAAATAACACTCAGCTGATGGAATTGGCCACAGGATTTAAAAATGAAAAAAAAAATAAGATATCTTGGAGTTGAAATTACATCAAAAAATTCTGATCTATTTAAAAATAATTACACGAAAATATGGAATGAAATAAGACAAGATCTTCACAAATGGACAAAACTCCAAATATCTCTTTTGGGCAGGATTTCCACAATCAAAATGAACATATTACCAAGAATTCTCTTTCTATTTCAAACAATACCAATAATAATTACTGAAAAAACATTTCATGATTGGCAAAAAGATCTTGCTAAATTTATATGGCAAGGGAAAAAACCTAGAATTAAATATAAATATCTACAAGATATAAAAGAAAATGGAGGATTTGGCTTACCAGATTTAAAATTATACTATGAAGCTAGTACAATGATTTGGTTGAGAGATTGGATAAAATTGGATAACAAAAGATTATTGAATTTGGAAGGGTATGATCTCAGATTCGGCTGGCATGGATACCTATGGTACGACAAATTAAAAGCAAACCGGGCTTTCACACATCACCCAATTAGGAAATCGATCTTAAAAATTTGGGAAAAATATAAAAAACAATTGATACCTAATATACCATTGTGGATATCACCACATGAAGCTTTTGCAATACAAGGAATTACAACCAGAAATAAATGGCTAAATTATAAAGATCTTTTGACATTTGAAGGTTCAGACTATAAATTGAAAACTAGGGAAGATCTAGAAAATGAGGGTAATGCCTGCAATTGGTTTACATATTTACAAATAAAAACACAATTCAAAATAGACTCCAAAAATTTTAAGTTTAAAAAATATTATGTTAACTGGGACAATATATTATGGAGAGAGGAGGAACATCTAATTGCAAAAAATTATAAAATTCTAATACAAAATAAGTTTTCTAAGTTATCTAAAAAATATCCCTTAATTAAATGGGAACAAAATTTGGGCCATAACATTTAAAATGAAATTTGGGAGAAAATTTGGTCAAAAGATTTGAACTTTACTTTAAATTACAATATGAAAGAAAATTTCTTTAAAATGATGTATAGATGGTATCTCACTCCATATATATTGTCTAAGGCAAACCCGGTAATACCAAATCATTGTTGGAAATGTAAAAAAGAGACTGGTACCTTTTTTCATTTATGGTGGACATGCCGGAAAACAAAGACTTATTGGGACAGAATTCACAAAATTATCTGTGAAATTATACAAGAAAACTTCATCAAAGAACCGGATCTATACCTATTGGGATTTATAAAACCAGAACTACATAAAAAATATGGAAAACTGTTATTCTACATTATAACCGCAGCTAGAATCATATTTGCTAAATATTGGAAAGAAGAATATATACCCACGATCGAAGAATGGACTTTAAAAATAATGGACCTGATGCAAATGGCAAAATTAACCGATCAAATTAACGATAGAAATATGGATGAATTTAAGATAGTTTGGAGTCCCTTTTTAAAATATATTCAAAAAACGCAAAACATACAATTAGAAATTTAATATTAAAAACATAATATGTAAAGTAAATATTAGGAACAAATTAGTATATAAATATATAATGGAAAATTGGACGGAAAGTAAGAAGTCTCTTTTCTTTTCTTTTCTTTTTTTTGGGGGGGGTGGAAGGAGTGTGAAGGTAAAGTAAAGTAGAACAGAAAGAGTAAGGAAGTGGAAGTAAAAGAACGGAAGAGAGGGAAGAGGAAGAAAAGAAAGAAAGAAAGATTGAGTAAGTAGGAAGTTGGTTAGGTTGGGCTATTTAGTTAGAGAAGGTTTTAAATAAATTAATTTAATGGTTTTTTTTGTTTTTTGTTTTTTGTTTTTTGGTTAGATAAGTAGACTAGGCAAAGTTTATATAGTATATAAAAGGTTATAGTTCAAGATATTAGTTTAATGTCAGGTTATATTTTTATGTATTGTTCGTCTTTGTATTGTATTGTATTGTATTGTATTGTATTGTATTGTATTGTGTGTAGTATTATGTATTGTATATGATAAAATTTATTTTAATAATTAAAAAAAAAATGAGAACAAGGTCTCCTGAATCCTTCTGTGGGAAGCCTTGCCCTGTGAGAGCAAGGAGGGGGGGAACTCACGTGCTTGCTGAGATGCAAGCCACTGCCACCCAATGCTATGTGCTTTAGGCCTAATGCTTTAGGCCTGGTGTGTGTCACAGCTAACTTCCAGCCAATCAGAAAGCTAGAAGAACTGAATATACAACCATGCAAAATGGTGTTCTATGCTTCTTGATTTCTAGTGTTTTTTAGCCATGTAGTTCTTCACGTGTTCACTTCCCGTGGACTGGGCAGAGTGAGCTATGCCTGGCTTTGGGTATAGGCCATGGCAGGAACTCTGGCCCTGGGATCAATACACGGAACTCTGCTTATAAGTTTGTTTTGTTTTTCCTTTTACAATGATGTATCTTGTATATTCATCTTTTTCATTTTTGCGATAATGTACTGTATCTGCATTATTGCCTTATGCTACCGGTAAACACTGTTAGCCTTAACAAGCTGCATTCTTGTCTGTTTATTCTCAAGCCTCTTGGTTTTTCCCTTTAAGCCAGCGTATATCCCATCAGGTTATGTTGCCCAGAGAGAAATTTGCGTTTTCTTTGCTGCGTTGGACCTGGCTGTGGAAGGGAGTTTGTTTTTAGAGGCTGTTTTCAGAGTAAACATGTTGTCTTTGAGTGGTCAGCAATGGCTGAACAGTGTCTGGTCAGTCTGCCATTTGAGCCTTTAGATGGCACAAACTATCTGACCTGGTGTGTGGAGATGGAATCATTCTTTTTGCAAGAAGATTTGTGGCAGTATGTGGCAAATCCACCTCCAGAGGGTTCCTTCTGAAGAAGTGCAAGCGTGTTTGGACTGTGCATTTTGCTTTTGGGAATCATCTCAGCTACTGCATATCAGTTACTCAAGGACTGTGTGAGGGGTGCTGAGTGGCTGTTGGAGCCTTCAATACAAAGTAGAACTCTGTTGCCCTTGGTGGTCTATTAAGACAGCTTTATAGTTTGAAGCTGCAACAGGGTGAGAATGTGATGACCCACCGTGGTGAGTTCAAGACTTTGCTGCATTTGAACTAGAAGGCATGTTTTTCTGGCACTGTGAAAAAGCATGCGTGATTTTGCCAAGCCTGGACAGTAGTTTTGGTCTACTGGTCGAGAAAGCAAAGACGCTATCTCCCTGCGACCTTACTGTGGATTATTTTACAAGCCACTTCCAGGAGCCATCTGTTGCTGTTGTTCCTGAGAATTCCAAACAGAGCATTCCAGCTGAAGTAAAACCTGGCATGGAATCTGCATTTGCCGTGGTTAGGTGTGATTCTACAAGGCTGTTCCCTGCCCCGTTGTCCAGCGGATGCTGTCAGTGCAAGAAGCCTGATTTACGAATGGAGGGGAAGCCGGAAGCCAGAAGCCAAATGTCAGCTAAACAACGAATCCAAGTCTTCTACTCTGCCAGACTGCTGTGTGTAAGCATATCTCGGCGTGATCTTGAATTTGGCGTGCAGTAAAAGTTTGTAAACACGAACTGCAAGCCTTGAGTTCAGCAAGTTATTTTAGATGATATTTCTGTGATAAGAATGTGTATGTGTACACTTGTTTTTCTCTCCTCAGTGTTCCAGCCCTGGTCAAGTCTGAGTGCAGGTGCTGAATGTTTCATTGCGATATGAAACTGCTTGTGTTGAGGTTGAGTGTGTTAGAGAGAAACCTGTAAAATCAAGTGTGTGAGATGCTGTGGAGATTGTGTGGACAGGACATTGTGTGTTTAATGGTTCCCCACATCATAAATACATCCATAAAGTTTTCACAAAGTACTGGGGTATCCCAGGATGGGAGAGTGTGTCTCAGATAGCCAAATGCATTCTGAGTTAGAACCCAGGAAATGTGCAAGTTTCTTGATTGTGTTGTGTGTAAACTGTGTGTAAACAATCTAATATCAGGACTGTATCTGTTGCTAGGCAAAGTGACAGAGTGTTAACTAGACCATTTCAGTTGGTTCATAGAGACCTAGTTAGCCCCCATGTCCCAAGTAATGGTGGGGTGCGTTTCATGTTCCTTCTGGTTGATGATCATACCTGCTTGTGTTGTTGCTACTTGTTGAAGTCTAAAGCGAAGGTCTGTGCTCGCTTTGAAGTGTATGTAGCAATAGTAGGATGAAAATATGGTTATCTAATAGGTCAGTTCCAGTCTGATTGTAGTGGAGAGTTCCTGAGCCATGTGTTCCAGAATTGGCTTTGTAGGAAAGTATTCTCCCAAAGACTTGCCAATGTTGGAATTCTTGCTGAGTGTTGGTGTTGTGAATACCATTAAAAATAGCCTGATGTTAGTTGCTCAGGTGCCATCCCATGTCTGGGGAGAGGCTGCCTTGATTGCAGTGTGTGTTTTCTAACTAACAGGGTGTAGAATTCAACTGTAAAAAGAAGTTCATTATTTTTCTTTGGTATGGCAAGCGCCCTTCACTGAAGTACCTGCATGTCTGTGGAACATTTGCGTGTGTTCACAACCCCAGGTCACAGAGAAGGAAGAACCAAGGAAGCACAGTGCTTCAGGTTGTTGGTTGTTGGTTGTTGGTTAAAATCCAAGGCTTATCGTTGTTTTATTAAGCCATGGTCAAATCCAAATCTCCAGAAGTGCTTTATGTTTAAGCAGCCTACTGGTTGGGAAAGGTTGTATGCTAAGGTTGCAGAAGTGTTGCTGCATTGCTAGTGTAAACCCACTGTCCATGGTTCAGTAGATGGGCAAAAACCAGTTTAGGTTTCTTCTGTTCCCCAGTCTCCGAGTGTGAAAAGGGCCCCTCAGGTGAAGGAGTAGAAATTTCACCTGAGCAAGTGTAGGGCCTGGAGAGGGAGTCAGGTAGTGGAAGGAAAGAAGACGGTGATGAGGAAGCACAGTGGTCATTCCTCATGGGTCCTCTTATTCCACAAGGGTGTGAAGCCTGACAGATTTGTGAGTTAGCAGGTGACAGAGTGTCAAGTTACCTGAGAAAACCCTGTCTTTTCAAGACGTGTTTCTCCTGCCTTTGAGAGGCAAGAAGAACAGTGGAACACAGCTGTGGATAGTCTGTTTGAGTTTTGGTGAAGTGTTAAAAGTAACCAACCTGTCCTTTGTTTTAGTGAGCTGTAGGTTCCTGATTAGTGTTCAGAAAGACATTTCTTTCTGATAATACTCTGCAATGTAAAGCCAGCTTTGCTGCCCAGGGATTTCACAAGAGGAGTTTGTGAACTGTGGATCTAGTGTATGCACCCACAGCTAGGCCAGAATGTTGATGTGTGGTGCGTTTTCTGGTTGTGTAGCGTGGAAACAGGTGTCCATTTACATATTGTGATGTTGACACAGCATATTTGAATATAGATCTCCCTGAAACAGTGTGTGTAAGGCAAGCGTGTGGCTCTACATGTGTGACAAGTTCCAGACAGTCCATTGACTTAACAGGGTGCTTTATGGATTTTAAAGCAGGCCAGTCATTGATAGCATGGTGCAGATGCTAACTGGGATGTGTAGAACAGTCACGTGCTGTTTTCTGTGTATACATAAGAGAGTGTAGAAGTTTGTGTAGGACTTCGTACTTATGTGAGTTGTTTTCTGCTTAGAAACTGAATCTTACCACCTTGTATAAGAATTTGTCTGTCAGCTGAGGTAGTAATTCCAGCTGAAG
This sequence comes from Charina bottae, assembly GCA_023362775.1. Taxonomy (NCBI): domain Eukaryota; kingdom Metazoa; phylum Chordata; class Lepidosauria; order Squamata; family Charinaidae; genus Charina; species Charina bottae. Next base: position 193,581,786 of record JALMGJ010000001.1, on the reverse strand, counting down.
GAGTAAGGCACAAATTCGAACATTTATCCTGGTGATGAAGTTACAAAAGCCCAGAACAGAGAATCCTATGGTTCTTGAGAGTGTCAAATGACAGAGTGTTACAGAGTGTCATTTGTGTAAAGGAAAGCTTATCCTTAATTTGTTGTACAGTATATCACTCTGCAGTAACGCAGTGGACGTGCCCTGAATTAGTTTTGCCCAGGTAGGGTACCAAGCTTGCAAAATGGTTTAGCCCTCGTTGTGAGCTTGCAAAGGGTTGAAACAGCCCTGCGATTTTCTTCAAATCAAAACAAACCTTTGCCTCAAAAAATCAGCTAACAGCATGCAACAGGATTGGAATTCCTGCTTACCAGCTGCAATTTTTGCAAAGGAGGGGGCAATGAGGGCAATGTTTTTCTGTTCCTATCTGACTGTGTTTTATATTACTGCATAAGTTGTATTTGATGTATTTGTATGTATCTGAATAAAACATTGCATGAAATGTATATTGTGCATTATACATATGTGTAACAAGTGTTTTTAAACCATTTCTAGTTTCTGGATGACTATTGGTTGTAAAAAACTGAAAAAATGAAGCTTGTAAATTAATACATGTAGTAACCATGTTTTTCTTGTTTCTGTAAAAAATGTATTTTACAACTTTGTTACTCCCATTAACAGAAAAATTTGGGAGGGGTGTCAGATTTCTCATATGCAATTGGCAAATTATTTCTGTATGGAGAACAGCGTTCTCATGATGACGTGAATGCCAGGTGGCTGGATAACAGAGAAGCCTTGGCTTTGTTTACATCCTCATGAGAAGTGTTTTGGCAAATTGCATCCTTTACCAGCAAAGCAAAGGCCTCTCATGGTGACGTGAAGTGCAGGTGCAAGATAACAACGGTCACATGTGTATTGTTATGACTAGTGCCCACACAAGCAATGGGATCTTCCCATGAGAACAAGGTCTCCTGAATCCTTCTGTGGGAAGCCTTGCCCTGTGAGAGCAAGGAGGGGGGGAACTCACGTGCTTGCTGAGATGCAAGCCACTGCCACCCAATGCTATGTGCTTTAGGCCTAATGCTTTAGGCCTGGTGTGTGTCACAGCTAACTTCCAGCCAATCAGAAAGCTAGAAGAACTGAATATACAACCATGCAAAATGGTGTTCTATGCTTCTTGATTTCTAGTGTTTTTTAGCCATGTAGTTCTTCACGTGTTCACTTCCCGTGGACTGGGCAGAGTGAGCTATGCCTGGCTTTGGGTATAGGCCATGGCAGGAACTCTGGCCCTGGGATCAATACACGGAACTCTGCTTATAAGTTTGTTTTGTTTTTCCTTTTACAGTGATGTATCTTGTATATTCATCTTTTTCATTTTTGCGATAATGTACTGTATCTGCATTATTGCCTTATGCTACCAGTAAACACTGTTAGCCCTAACAAGCTGCATTCTTGTCTGTTTATTCTCAAGCCTCTTGGTTTTTCCCTTTAAGCCAGCGTATATCCCATCAGGAAGACCCACAACAGCCATCGAACTCCGGCCGTGAAAGCCTTCGACAATACATAGACAGTGTTTACCTGCTCCATTCTATCACACGGGGTATGAAAAGGGCAAGATTTTGTCAGGTTCAGGCCAAGAAGAAATTGAAATTGAAGTCAATACAGTTGCCCAAATACAAGGTACAATAACAGTTGTAATTCCCCCGTAGGCTTACTTTATTCTTTTTTTTCCAGACATGTTTCATCTCTATTGATGATTTGTTTGAAGCTTTTGATACATTTTTGGAACCACCCTCCCTGGAATATAAAATATGGTTAAAAATTGCTCTTGATGTTGCTCTCAAAACTTTTAAGGAAAATCTTCCAAATCAGGTAGGCATATCTGCATGTTTTTTATTATTCTAGTATAGTTGTTTTGCTGTTACTTTTATTTATTTATTCATTCTTTTGATTTCTATCACCGCCCCACAAAAAGACAATAAAATAGATAAAAATGGTACATACAACAATCATATAAATACAAGTAAATTAAATATAAAATCCAGGAGGCGATAAGCTTGTATTTAAAAGGGCTCTATGGGACCAGCCATCCCCAGGAAGAGCTGTTCCCGTTCACATCCCAGGCGAGACTTCTGCTTAACCCAGAGCTTTCCAAACTGTATGTTGGTGACACACTCTTACAGCAGGGCATCATTTCACGACACACTCTTACAGCAGGGCATCATTTCACGACACACTCTTACAGCAGGGCACAAGGCAGGCACTAGGACCTGCGTGGAATCCTGGCAGGGCAGGTTTGGAGGCAGCCAGGCACAAGGCAGGCACTAGGACCTGCGCGGAATCCTGGCAGGGCTCGGAGGCAGCAGCAGCTGCGACACACCCAGACACTGCAGCCGACACACTAACGTGTCATGACACACAGTTTGGAAAGCTCTGGCTTAACCTGTGCTGCAACTGAAATAGAGTTCTCAGTGAAGAAGCTGGGAATTGTAATAATCAGTGTAGCTAGCAAATCCTGTCAATATTTATAGATAGTGATCAATGAATATCCTCATTCACTGGTTCCTGGAAGCTGATTTTGAGATACATATTTTTGTATCTCTGCTATTTAAATATGTGGATTGTCAGCTTTGAGAAGGTGGGGAGACAGGCTGATAAACTATAGTTTTGAATCAGAGACAGATGTGAGAACTAACTGAACTCTGGAAGCATTGGGAAGGGCTGGAATACTTCTGGGTATCTACTGTGTTCCATTTTCACATAAACTAAAAGTTACAGAAATCCTATAGTTTGCCAGTGATAATTCTTTCAAAGGAAAGCAATTCTATTAAGTGCTACTGTGGGATGTCTCACTGCTTTGAGACACAGGGTGCATTCTATTAAAATAATCCCTACCAAAGCAATACTTCCTGTTCTGGCAGAGAAATCAGGAAGCAGAGAAAACATACTTCCGGATTGACAAAAGTGAGAGGCAAGCAGCATTTTCCTTTTGAAAAAGAAAAGGAGGAAGAACAAGTTCTTGGAAAATTGAAACAAAAATCTGAATTATTAATTATGGATGTTTAACAAGTTGACATGTTTATAGAATACTGAAGAACATTAAAACTCTAAATAATAGTTTATTGTTTAAATAAACAATGAATTTAAATGGAGTCATAAGAACATTTAGGTTTGTATATGGGGATGACAATCTCCTCATGTCTTATCCTATTGAACAAATAGGTACATCTGAGTACAGAATGGAATTGATGTAATTTTTTTATTGTGGTTTCAGCCAGTGTATACTAAATATGTATGTATTAATATACAGTTTATTGATTTACATTATTATTGTGCAAAACGTTTATTTTTGTTAAATATCTAAAATTGGACAAATAGTTTGAGCACTAGAATATACAAGGGCTCCTAACTTGAAAACTCTCTGCTTATATTCAAGACATGATTTAGGATACAAGTCTAGGAAATAATTTAAGTAAATGTATATGACATGGGCAGCCTATAAATTTAATAAATAAATAAATAATATTTACTGAAGTTTTGTATGGTTCATCCAAAGTATAAAATAATAAGCAGAACAAGGCAACAAGTTAAAATCTTTCAAGATACTTTTGAGTATAAAAACATCTTGGACATGGATATGTACTGTAGTTATCAGGAGTTAAGCTTGATTCAAGAGAGATTCTACTTTATCCTGCATAAAAGTTTTGAATTACAGCTAAACTAGAATTTTTATAAATGTTCATCTAATTCATATAATATGTCTTTGGTGTGTAGGATTGGTCATACAAAGTATGTGTGCAGTTTTCTAATATGTATGTACTGGATGTCCCACATCACACTAAATGTGATATTTATGATGAAGCTATGGATGATGTAATTCTCGTACATGGAAGTGTGCAGGATTGTCAGTTTGGGCATCATTATTGTGCACCATACATTTTACCTAAAACTTGCCATCAGGTAAGAAATACTTTTGTAGTTAGACATTACATAATTTATAACAATTAGTCAGCTGAATAGGGGAGCAAACATCCTGCAAAGCATGAGAAAATAAAATTAATGTTAAAGGAGGAAGAAAGGGTGGAATCTGTTTTCATTTTTATATTTCAGCACTTGGCCTGTTAATTAAAAGAACAATATCATCAATATGATGACAGGTTGCTGGTTAGGATTAAATATTTATTTGCAAAATGTATAGGCATCCAAAGACTCAAGTCAGCTCAATAATCATTTTAAGTAGAGCCCACTGCACTGATGCTACAGAAATGAACTCTTGTGATTTCCACAATAACTTCTTATGATACTTTTCCAGGTACAAGGCACTTCACCTGCAACAAAATTATTAATTATACGATCTATAGAAAAAGGAGAACGGAAGAGCACTGCAACATGTGGTAGTATTTGCCAGTATCACTCAAGACCGGGAGTTGGTGAGGAGGAACTTACACTTCTTGGTATCAGAGAATCTAACTGAAATTATAGTCCTCTTCTTCTCTTTCCTTCCACCTTTCCCAGACCTCCAGCTGGGTCTTTGCATACTGTGGAAGGAAAGAGAAAAAAGGACAACCAGTAGCAAGGTGCATGGACTCAATTACAGCAGCGATGGGTGCGCCGTTGGAAGACCTGAAGGGCCAGGTTGAGAACAGAAAAAAATCTAGAGAAAATCTATCTGTGCAGGCACTAAGAGCTGACACTGACTTGATGGCACATAATCAGTCAATCAATCAATCAATCAATTATATAATTCAAGTATAGCTTGTATATAATCTGTTTTATGATTTATGAAATGTAAAACTTTGTGAGCATGCAGGTTGTTTTTACTATTGAAGAATGGAAAAGTCCAGTCATCTCACATAATTTTAAAAGTGATTCAGGTCCCCCCACCCAAGAAAGAAATTATTAAACTAATTACAAACGTCTCTCTAAAACTAGTTACTTATGCTTAAAATTAACTTATTTTTATAGTAGTTATCCGATTCTTAATTAAATTGTACTTTTGGCCTCCAAACATATGAGAATCTGAGACAACAGGGTGGTGTGTTTTTTTTTTAGTGCCTTTGAGCCAGTCTTGACTCCTGGCAACTGCCTGAAGAAGTCCCTGCAGCTTTCTTGGCAAGATTTCAGAAGTGGTTTACCCTTGCCTGCTTCCTAGGGCTGAGAATGATTAGCCCAAAGTCACCCAGCTGGCTTCATGTCTAAAGTGGGAGTAGAATTCACGCTCTCTCCGTTTCTAGCCGGGTGTCTTAACCAATACACCAAAGTGGCTCTCTGAGACAAGTTTAACCAATTCAATATTATGCTATCCAAAAACAAAACAATCAATACAACAATATGCATTCTCTATAGTTTATAAACATAAAAGCAAGACTTAGGAGGATAGCATATACACATCTCTGTTTATGTCTATGAAGGTTCTCAGTCATCCAGGTGGAACAGTCTGTGGCTTGAATCATGTCAACTGGATTTCTATTTTCTTAGTGGAAACGTTTCACTCCTTATCCAAGGAGCTTCTTCAGACTGAAGAAGCTCCTTGGATAAGGAGTGAAACGTTTCCACTAAGAAAATAGAAATCCAGTTGACATGATTCAAGCCACAGACATCTCTGTTTAGTTTTTTTATTATTATTATTTTGGAAATGTTCAGAGATAACTGAACAGAATTAATATTGGGAAATTTTTGTGTTTCAGTATTGTGTAGATCTGCTTGTCTATTGGAATTTTTAAAATCAATTCAATTGGCTTTCAAACGTTTTTCTCTTAAATATATAGCCACCTTGGGACACATTTTTGCTTCAAGCCAAGGCAGTCAAAGCACAATATCAGAGGATTTAGTAAGTATGTGTATTGCGTTTATTCAGAATTATGTATGTATGAGAATGCCTAGATACTATGATGCCAGCCTACTTTGGGTGATAGGTGAAGACTGAAGAGTCTCTTTATACTGGCTATAAGCTCCAAATCCAACCATAAGTGGGACTACCTGTTCATTTAGCTGAGAAACTTTGTCACAGTTCCTCCCACTGCTTCCCCCCACCCCTTTTTTAATCATCTTGCCTGATGAAAAGTTCTTGGAAACTTTTAATTATAATTATAAATGTAACTATTTTGTAAAATTAAATTTTCAGGTGATCTGAAGAAATACTGGGAGGGTTTTTTTAAAAAATAAATGTTCCTAATTCTTCAGAGCAATGTAGCCAATACAATACACAGCAATTGCAAATGTGATAAATAACTACTCTGTCACTAGGCTGTCATTTAGGAAAGGTAAATGAAAACTGAATTCTCAGATGCAGCTTCTTCTTTTTTATAGCTCTAGTTAAAATACTGTGAAGGCTATATTACGAACAATTGAGTAAAGTTTATTATTGCTGCATATTATTTCACTTTGCTACAGTATAATGGTTCAGTCTGTTTCAAAAACAGTTTCAGGTTCAGTGCAGAAAACACTCCAAAAGTACCTTGTTTTATAAATATGTTAACTGTGCACATGAGAAGACAGAGAGTACAAATCTTTAAGCCAGAATGAGGTCTCCAGTACTGGACAAATTCTTCTTGCCTCTTTAGACGCTTTTGGTCTGTTCTTCATAAAGAATGGTTTTGTCTGGCCTTTCTGCTGTGGAATTTTCTGTATCTCCTTAATTTCCCTCTCCATAATCATTCATTCATTCATTCATTCATTCATTCATTCATTCATTCATTCTCACTCACTCACTCACTCACTCACTCACTCACTTAAATTTATCTGGCCACCCATCTTGCAACAGCGACTCTGGAAGGTAACACAGTATAAAACTTCATTACAAATTATTCTGTTAACACAACAAACAAAATATAAGCATAAAAAGGCAACCAATCATCATGGGCTCCACTAATCTCCTGACTCCCCTGCCCAGGAAAACACCAGGTCTTAAGAGCTTTCCGAAAGATGAGCAGGGTCGGAGCCAACCTGATCTCAGATGGCATGGTGCTCCAAAGGGCAAGTGCTGTGACAGACAAGGCAGATGTGGTGTCCTGTAATGGGTGCCTTCTCTGTACACTCTGCAGTTACCACCTTTGATTAATACTTTTCATTTTGACACATTTTGTGCACTCTTCCAATAAACTAGTTTTCCTCTGACCCTAAGCCCAGCTGACTTACTCTGTTGATAGCTTTGTAACATTCTTGTAGAAATACCTCTGGAGGAAAAACAAGACTTGCTAATGTTGCTGTTTTACGGTATTGTTTTCTCATCTACTGTAATGTAAGCTAGTAATTCTAATAATTTTTTCCGTATCACACCAGCTCTAGTAATCCTGATTGCTCTACCCCCCGATTCTTTTTTTAAACTTTTATTGAGGTTTCAAAATAAAGATAAAATACAAAAAGAAAGAAAAAGATTGAAGAAAGACTAAAAGAAAAAAGATAAACTAAAAAGTGCAGAAATAAATAGAAGTACAAAAGGTGACTTCCGACCTTCTCTAGCACAGATACAGATACATGATACATTAACCTCTTACTCTAATTTTAACTATAGTAAACATTATTTCTATATACTATACCAACCTAATCATCAAATCCCAAAATCAAAGATTCATTTTTTTCAGTTACAAGCAAAAGTCCAAAAAGCTGTTTCCACGTAGAAACAAAGATAGACAAATTATTTTCTCTAATCAATGCAGTCAATTTTGCCATCTCTGCCAGTTCCATTAGTTTTATCATCCATTCTTCTACTGTGGAAATTTGTGGATCTTTCCACCTTTGTGCATACAAAAGTCTTGCCGCTGTTATCATATATAAAAACAAAATCCCAAAATTTGTTTCAAGTTGTTTGTCCATCAGACCTAAAAGGAAAACTTCCGGTTTCAGTTGTACATTCGTCTTAAGAATTTTTTGAATTATAATACATATCTGCTCCCAATATTTCTTAGCCTTCTTACAAGTCCACCAAAGGTGATAAAAAGTGCCTTCACCTTGGGAACATTTCCAGCATACATTTGATACCCCCTTATACATCTTCGACAACTTATCAGGTGTTAAATACCAACAATACATAATCTTATAAAAGTTCTCTTACAAGATATAAATCAGTGTAAAGTTCAAACCTTTGTTCCACATATTTTCCCATTGATCAAGCATGATATTATATCCAAAATTCTGGGAGCACGATGGGGGAATGCGACCATCCTTGCTCTGCTTGACCTCTTGGCTTTCGATACTATCGACCATGGTAACCTTCTGGAATGGCTCCGGGGGTTGGGAGCGGGGGCCCTGTGTTGTCCTGGTTTACCTCCTTCCTCTGGGGCCGTTTTCAGTTGTTGTTGATTGGGAGCGAGAGGTCCAAACTGCGGCCCTGCTTTGCGGGGTTCCATGGGGGTCAGTACTTTCTCTGCTCCTGTTTAACATCTACATGAAGTCGCTGGGTGAGATCATCCATCACCATGGGGCGAGATATCATCAGTATGCTGATGATACTCAATTGTACATCTCTGCCCATGGTGAGTTAAGTGATACCGTGGCTGCCCTTTCTTGGTGCCTGGAGGCTGTTGAGGTCTGGATGGGGAGATGAAACTGAACCCTGGTAAGACGGAGTGGATTTGGGTTCAGGGCTCCTTAATTCTTGGAGAATTACCATCTTTGGTCGTGGATGGGGTTGCACTGCCCGACAGACCTGATGCACAATTTGAGGGTTCTCCTGGACTCATGACTCCTGCTCGAGGAGTAGGTGGCAGTCATGGCCAGGAGGGTCTTTGCACAACTGCGAGTTGTGCACCAGTTGCGCCCATTCCTGGATCAACATGCCCTTCTCACAGTCACCCATGCTCTAGTCATCTCCCGTTTGGACTATTGGACTACATGGGGCTGCCCTTGAAGAGTATCTGGAAGTTTCAGTTGGTTCAAAATGCAGTGGCCCAGACAGTTTTGCACAAGTCTAGATTTCTGCATGTGTCACCTCTTTTGCGAGAGCTGCATTATTTGCTGATTTGCTTCCGGGTCCAATTCAAGGTGCTGGTTATCACCTTTAAAGCCCTACATGGCTTGGGTCCTGGTTAACTGAAGGACTGCCTTTTCCCAGTCACATCTACCGGGCCCACCAGAGCAGGGAGACAGGGTATGTTACGGGTCCTTTCTATGAGAGTTCATCTAGTGGGACCACGAAAAAGGGCCTTCTCCGTGGTGGCTCCCTCCCTGTGGAACATCATCCCCCCTGAGATTAGATTGGCCCCCACCTTGATGCTTTTCTGAAAGGCCCTTAAGATGTGGTTCTGTCAGCAGGCCTGGGGACCCCTGACTGAGATGGAGCAGATCAAGTGGTTGATTTGATTGTGTTGTAGCTGCTGCGGGAGGGTGGGGGTTGATGGGTTTTTATATTGTGGATTTTAATTTTGTAAGCTGCCCGGAGACTCTGTGTGTGAGTTGGGCGGCCATATAAATTTGTTTAATAAATAAATAATAATAAATAAATAAAATATCATTCTCTTTTCTCTCTCTTCCCTTAATATATAAGCTAACCATCTCCCTGGTTTATTTGCAAATTCAAAATGTCTGTTTAACATAGTTCAGTTTAGTCTCTATTTCTCTCACCATTAACCTAGATAGTTGATGTAAAAGTTTGATATAAAATATTAAAATCAATTGGCTGTTTCTGTAACTCAGTCTCTTTTATTTTAATTTGTTTCAATATAGTCTGCATTTTTTCTTGGGATTTCTTTTTTAAGTCACGATTGTATTGAATAAAATAGTCCCTCATAACAGCTTTACTAGTGTCCCAGAGAGCCTTTAAGTCAGTTCCTTTATCCAAATTATTGTCAAAAAATTAATTTAACCTCCTTTTACAATCTTCCACCACCTATTATTTTTGTAATATTGCTTTGTTTAATCTCCACCTAAAGGTGGTAGGATTTCTTTTGATTACTAAGCTAACTGGGTTATGGTCAGAGAAAGTCTTAGGTAAAATGTCCACTTTAAGAATCTTATTAGTCAAATTCTTTGAAATCCATATCATGTCAATTCTTGAAAAAGATTTTTGTCTTTCAGAAAAAAAGTATATTCTCTCGCCATTCCATTCTTCTCTCTCCAAGAGTCCACCAAGGCCAAGTTGTCAATAAAGTCAAAAAAGGATTTTGGTAGTTTTCCTTGTTTAATTTCTTTACTTGAAGTTCTGTCTATAAGTGGGGAAACTACTCCATTGCAATCTCCCAACAAACACCAATTCTGATATGAAAATTGTGGCAGTTGCTCCATAAGATGTTTAAAGAACTTCCCTCTGTCCTCATCTGGCACATACAGTATACTCCAACGATTATAGATTTAAGTTCTTGCATCTCTACTTCAACTGCCACATATCTGCCATGTTCATCAGAAATTAAAAGCCGTGGTTTCAATTGTGGTTTAACATATAAAACAACTCCATTAGTCTTTTTCAAGCCCACAGAAACAAATTCTTCCCCCAGAGATTTATTTGTCAAATATTTAACATCTTTTTTTCTTATGTGAGTTTCCTGTAGTCATATCACATCATAATTTTAATTTCCTCAAATGGTGAAAAATCTTCTTTCTTTTCTGAGAAGCATTATCTCCATTTATTTTCCAAGTGATATATTTGTACTCCATTTCTAGGCAAATAGTCCATCAAAGTCTTTACATGTGTCTCCCATGTCCACATCCTGTTCAGTATCCTCTACCTTTTGGTAAGCGTGTGAAGCTTTTTGTTCATCCTCCACAGAGCGTTGTTCCAAATCTGCCCCATATTTGGCAAGGAAATCCTTGGCTTTTGGAATGGAGTTTAATCTAAATCTCTGCTGTTGATAAGTAAAAATTACACCTTCTAACTTATCCCAGCGAAATGCAATCTTGCTCTGTTTCAAAACATCTGTCAAAAAAGAGTATTTTTTTCTTTTCTTTAAAATCCTAAGAGGAATTTCTTTTAAAATAATTATATCCACATTGTCAATTCTTAGTCTTGTGTCAAAATGAGTTTGCAAAACTTGATCCCTTGTTCTTTTCCTGACAAAATGGACCAGAACATCTCTTGGTTTCTTATTAATTGTTGCATATCTTAACATGAAAGACTTTATCCAACTCCTCCTCCATCCTTTCTTCCTCCCATTTTAGGAACTTTGCCAATGCTTGAGATATCTTTTCCATTACATCCTAGTCTCCCTTTTCCGGGACCCCCTGCAGTCTTAAACAGAATTCTTTTTCTCTAAGCTCAAGCAATGCAATCTTCTCCAGTTCTCTTTCTCTCTCCAAATCTCTGGTCTCCATCTTATTTTCTAAAACATCCACTCTGTCATTTACTTAATATCTGCAGCAGTCTTTTCAAGCTTAGCATCCAATCTTTTCTCCAATTCCAAGAATTTATTTTCAATAGATTGAGTGACCTTAACAGTGAGCTCCTCAAACATGTTTTTAAAAAATTCCATGTCCCCTGAGGCTCACCTTTGTACTCTTCTTGTTGCCATGGTCCATAGCTCCCTCTAGTGTCTCACAATGCAAAATACAGGCAAAATATAAGCAAAAGACTCTGAAAATGAAAGTCAAAGTAAAACTCCAATAAGACAAGGGAAAGTTCTCCAATTACCATTGTTTATCTAGACCAATCAGCCCAGAGGGAAATTATGATAACAAACCACTTTCCCACAGGAACATCAATACAGCAAGATCCGGCTCCAACAGTGCAGATTCGTCAAAGAAAAGAGTAAAGAAAACATCCATAAAAAGATTCTTTTGTCTCTTAAAAAAAACAGCCAATAGTCTCAGCTTTGGTCCTTCTGCTGAATAAACAAATCACAAATTCCAAAATTAGTCAATTAAAAATTAATCCCCCAAAAATAATGAAAATCATCAAGAGTATACACTTCTCTGTGCTGAAGAAAGCCTCTCTTAAACGGAAAAATAGACAAATAGTAATGGGGTTTTAGAAATGGGGTGGTCGGTTCTAATGTCCGTCCTCCAGCTTCGACACAGTGTTGAAAAAGATGACAGCCCCACCTCCCAGCCGCTCCACTCACCCGTTGATCGCTGGAACTCTGTTTCGCGATCCACTTGCAAGGAACGGCCATCCAGAGGACAAGTGGGATGATTTCCTGGATTCTCCTTGGTTCTGGAGAATGCTTTGGGCTCCAGGGATCCTGCCTGAGCCTCAAAAGTGCTGCGTCGCCAGCTCAGCTCAAAAGGTGAGCCACTCAAGCAGTCATATTCCCCACCGGAAGCCTACCTCCCCTGTTCTTAATGTCAGTTCAGTTCCTTGCCTCCTTCAATGCTAAATTTGAAACAATCTTTTCTGAACTCTTCCTTTACTCCTCATCTCTTCTTCCTCCTGGTAATCCTCCACTATTTGTTGCCAAATCTATGTTTTGGTAATGTTTCCTGGTAATCCTCCACTATTTGTTGCCAAATCTATGTTTTGATCTGCACATTGCCTTTGATAGTTGATTGTTCTCTTTTGTAATTTGGATATTAAGCAAATTAGTTAGTTTAATAAGTTTCTGGCACCAAACCTTTCTTGTTTTAACTGTTCTTTCAGCATTTTCAGGTAATGAAATTCTTGCTCTGCTTTCCTTCTCTGTTTTTGGCCCATTGTTTCTCTCTCCCTACACACTGCTTCTGGGCCTTCAGTACTATTTGTATTCCAGTAATGGCCACCTCAGTAATGGGGGCGTGGTGGCTCAGCAGGTAAGACGCCAGGCTTGTCAATCAGAAGATTGCAAGTTCGGAGGTTCGAATCCCTAGCCCCACATGACGGAGTGAGCTCCCGCACTCGCCGCAGCTCTTGCCAACCTAGCAATTCGAAAGCACGCAAATGCAAGTAGATGAATAGGTACCACTTCGGTGGGATGGTAACAGCGTTCTGCGCGCGTCATGCCGGCCACATGACCATGGAAGCGTCTTCGGACAACGCTGGCTCTTCGGCTAACAAACGAGGATGAGCACCGGCCCCTAGAGTCGGACACAACTGCACAAATGTGCGGGGGGAACATTTACCATTAATGGCCAGCTCTTCATAATTAGCACAGAACAAGGAGAAACTATGATGGCATTTCTCTTTATTGTTTACTCACTGTCAATCAAATCATTGCCATGTTCATTGTTATATTACTAAATGCAGTATTTCCTGTTTTAGCCTTATGCTTCTTAGGAAAGTATGCCCATAGATTTATTTAAGTCTTATGGCTTTCACTACATAAATGGTTAATCTCAAAATAAATATTATCTAATTATACATTTGATGAATTAGATTTTTATGGTACAAGAAATGCATTCAAGATGTTAATTTTTTTCCTTACACAGGAATATACTTATATAAGCTCCCGAAGCTCCAGCTTAAGAAAAGTTTAATGAAAAGCAAATATGTTCCAGCCTCACACAGCAAGGATGCAACATTTTGCATAGAAACCAGATCTTAAAGAGTGCTGTCAAATCCTTGGTGAAATCATTTTTTTATTAATTAGTTTTCTGTGAAAAGTTTTCACATTTTAATCTTTTACAAAATGTTACTTAGATGAAACTGCTAATAAAACAACACCAAAAAGGACCACTGAAATTGTTTTAAGACTTTTGAAATATTTGATGTTATTTTAGTTGTTATAAATTCTGTAATAAATTCTGAACTGATTTTAAGCCTTTGTGATTTTCAAAATATCTTCACTATGCCATCAAATGCAACAAAGTGTCCTGACTTCGAGTGAAGGAATAACATGCTGAGGCTTGGAGTTGAAGCTCTAATGTTTATTGTCCTACTCTCCTTAACAGAATCCAGCTAAAATAAAATGAACTGGTAATGCTCAGAGAAAGAGTCCAAGAAATCAGGGCGGGGCCTTCTTTAGCCTCTTGGGAGGGAAGCATAGGGATTCAGTACTACGCATGCGTTTCTCCCCCTGGAGGGAGCCCCCTCCTTCTCCGCCAGTTATCTCCCTGACACCACCTTCCCCTCCAAAAACACATTCCATCGAGTCCCCCTCCCTTCCAGTGTCCTTGTCTCTGTCCACTTTCTCATGGGAGTCCATCTCCCCCTCCGGATTCTCATGGGAACTGGGGAGCGGGGGCAGCTCTTCCATGGAAGGATCTTCAAAGGAAGAAGGGCTGCTGTCGTCCAGATCTGATAACATCTCCTGTGCAGATGGCTCTTCCTGCAAAACAGCTAGAGGGTTAGAGAAGTTTTCCCCCCTCCCTCTTGGGAAATGCATGCCAGAGGTGGAGGGCTGCGGCTCAGCCTCCTCCCTTCACTCTGGCCCCTGGGCCTCTCGTAGGGGTGAAAGTTGCCAACTTACGAACTCCTCTGCTTGGGGGTTTTCTCCTTGTTCGGTCAAGGGATCAACTTCTGGGAGCTGGTGAGGCCTTGGCTTGTGAGGGAAAAGCTGATGGAATTTGTGCACCAGCAAAGGTGCATGTACGTCTTTGGCATTTTCCCAGGATCATTCCATCTGAGAATACCCCTTCCAGTGTATCAAATATTGGATGCCCCTGCCCCGCCGCCTTGAATCTTGAACGTCATACTCCTCTTCCCCGTCTATAAAAACTGGAGGTGGGGGGGAATCTGTGAATGCAAGGCGCTTGGGGGGATTCCTTGACCAACAATGATCTGTGGAACACTGGATGGATTTTCATTGAGCCTGGAAGCTGCAAACGATAAGCCACTGGTTTTATCTGCTGTAACACCGTGAAAGGGCCTACGAACTTAGAGTCAATTTTTTTAGAAGGCCTGCTAGAGGTTAAAGACTTGGTAGAGAGCCAGACCTTGTCTCCCACATTAATTGGCTGCCCTTCTTGTCTGTGTGCGTCTGCAGTTCTCTTATAAGCAGCTTTGGCGTTGTCTAGCTGCTCCTTTAACAGCTCATGAGCAGCTTGCCGCTCTTTGACAAAGTCTGCAGCCGCCGGAACTGCTCCCTGTTGCGAGGAAGTGGGCAATACCCGCGGATTAAACCCATAGAGTGCTTGGAAAGGGGACATTTTGGTTGAGGAATGCACTGAATTGTTATAGGCAAATTCTGCCATGGGGAGCAGGTCTGGCCAATTGTCCTGGCGATAGTTGATGTAACATCTGAGATATTGTTGCAATATCTGGTTAATTTTTTCAGCTTCCCCATTTGTGCAAGGATAATGCAAAGAGGACAAGTGTATTTGGACCCCCAATGACTGAAAAAGCGCCCCCCAGAACCTGGAAGTAAATTGACAGCCGCGGTCACTAATTATGTGATTAATCATGCCTCTATGCCAAAAGACATGGTCCAAAAACAACTGTGCTGTTGCTTGTGCAGAGGGAAGGCCTTTGCAGGGAATAAAATGTCCCATTTTAGTAAAATAGTCCACGACCACCAATATGGAAGTAAAACCTTGGGCCGGTGTCAAGTCAGTGATGAAATCCATGGAGACGGTGTCCCAGGGCTGGGGGGGTGGGCGTGGGCAGGAGCTGTAAAAGTCCTGCTGGTTTTCCTGTGATGGGTTTGGCGCGTCTACAGGTGTGACAAGAGGCCACGTAAGTCTTTATGTGTGCTGTGCAGCCATCTTAGGCCACCAGTAGTCTCAGAGCTCTATGCAGGGTTTTGAAAACTCTTCCATGTCCAGCCGTTTGGCTGTCGTAACATAGCTTTAGCACCTCTTCCCTCAGGGGGATTGGAACGTAAAGCCGTCTGCTATGCCAAAGAATCCCTGCATATACCGTGAATGGGGAAAGAGTTCCTTGCTGGGCCCCCTGGAGGTCATTCAGCCTAGCCCTTGCATATGGGTCCTGCTGCTGCTGAGCTTTGATTCTTGCAAAGAGATCCTCCGCTTGCCTGCTGGCTGCTAAGATCTCTGTTTGGTTTCCTTCAGGAGGCCTCTCAAAATTGTGAGGTTGTAAAATTGTAGCCTGAGCAGTTTGGTGGGAGGCTGGAATGTCATGAGGCTGTCGAGATAATGCATCAGCCAGACGATTCTGCTTGCCAGGCAAGTAAGAGATTATGAAATTGAAACGGGAGAAAAACTGGCTCCATCTGACTTGGCGTGGAGTGAGTGACCTGGTGTTTTGTAAAAGTTCTAAATTCTTATGATCTGTGTAAACTTTTACCGGAAAGGTCGTCCCCTCTAGCCAGTGTCTCCACTCTTGGAAAGCTGCTTTAATTGCAAGCAATTCCTTGTTAAACACATCACAGTTTCTCTCTGCTGGTGATAGCGTGCGAGAGAAAAAGGCACAAGAAAGCATCCCCTCCCCTTTTGGGTTCTCAGCCTGCAGAAGTACAGCTGCTATTGCAACATTAGATGCGTCTGTGTGCACAATGAATTGCCACTCTGGGTCGGGGTGTCTTAGAAGAGTTTGGGATACAAAAAGTTGTTTAAACTCTTGGAAAGCAGCCTGCTGCTGCTCACCCCAGAAGAACTTTGTCCCTTTCTTTAAGAGTTGAGAAACAGGGCGTGCCTTTTCCGCATATTTGAATATGAATTTGTGATAGAAATTTGAAAATCCGAGAAATTTTTGTACCTCCTTGACATTACGGGGAGGGTTCCAAGAGAGAATTGCCTGGACCTTTGAGGGATCCATGGCTATGCCTTCTGTGGAAATCTGTAGCCCAGATAGTCCAATTGAGTTAAATCAAAGGCACACTTCTCTAGCTTGGCAAAAAGCCTGTGTTCTCTTAGTCTTTGTAAAACATTGCGGACATGGGTTATATGAGAAGTTGGATCATCAGAAAATATAAGGATGTCATCGAGGTAAATGACTACATACTTATCTAATAAATCTGAAAAAATGTGATTCATAAAACTGGAAAATACAGCCCCACAATTACTTAGTCCGAAAGGCATGACCAAATATTCAAATTTACCATATCTGGTATCGAAGGCTGTCAGGTATTCGTGCCCTTCCTTCATTTGGATCAGATTGTAGACATTTCTGAGATCCAACTTAGTAAAAATGCGTGCCTTTTGTAAGCGATTGAGCAAGTCCGATATGAGAGGAAGCGGGTAGTGGTCTCTAACAGTAACTGCATTAAGTGCACTGTAGTCATGAACTGTGCGCATGGGAGTCCCCCTTCCATCCATCTGCGCTGAAGGTGTGAAGGGGTCTGGCTTCTTTGGTACAAAGAAGGTAGGGGCAGATGCTGGAGATGTGGACGGTCAAATAAATCCTTTCTTGAGATTTGTATCCAAGTATTCTTTCAGGGTAGCTAGTTCCTTGGGCGACATAGTATAATGCTTCTTTGCTGGAATCTTGGCTCCTGGTTTTAGGTCGACAGTACAGTCGTACACCCTATGGGCTGGTAGTGCTGTAGCCTCCTGTTCGCAGAAAATATCTGTGAAGTGTCCGTACTTGGTCGGCAGCTGTGCTCCCCTGGTCTCCAAGACTGCTGTCGTTTTTGAAGAAGGTGAGGCTGCTTGTAATTTGTGGTGCTGGCAGTCTTTTGCTGGGAAGGAAAGTGCTCCTGTCACCCAGTCCAAGCATGGGTTGTGAAGCTTTAGCCACGGCGTGCCCAGGATTATAGAAACTTGTTATGATGCTGTGACATAAAGCTGAATCCACTCAGCGTGAGCTCCAATCATTAGCTGAAGTGGTTGTGTGCAGCGTACGACTGGGCCGGCTTTGAGGGGTTGACCGTCAATGGTTTCAACTTCTATGGGACTTGGTAATTCCAGTGTTGGAATATCAAACTTTTCCACTGTTTCTACATCTATAAAGTTGGTGGTGGCACCGGAGTCAATGAGAACGTCTAGTGCAACTTGCCGCTTGGAGTCTATGGTTAGTGTGGCTGGGATAGAGTAAAATGTGTGGCTGAAATCTCCGGAATGCGCTCTTCTTAATTGCTGGAGGGCCTCCCTGTGGAGCTCTGGTGAGGGAGGCCGCCAAAGTTTCCCTGGTTGGAAGTAGAGGCTGGGGCCGGTCTCTGCTCTGCCGCTTGGTCTGGTGCTCTTGCCGGAGCTGCTTGGCCTCTGACCGGACAAGCCCTTACTATGTGACCCAGGGCCCCACAATAAAAGCAAAGGGCTCTCTCCCGCCATCTCTGTCTCAGCATCAGAAATTAGCCTTCGTGATGCTCCAATTTGCATCAGCTCCTCTGCTCCTAGGTAAGCAGAAGTGGTGGGGAAAGCTGTAAATCCTGGAAGCGTCGGTCTGAATCCTGCTCTGCCTCTCCCTGGCCGGAGCTGCCTTAATTCTTCCAGCCTGGCGTCTATCACTATGGTCAGCTGGTATAAATCTTCCAAGGTTGCTGGGGTGCCTTGCCTCACCAGCTCGGTCTTAATCTCTTCATCAAGCCCTTGTTTAAACTGATCTTTTAAGGCGATCTCATTCCAGCCCAAGTCTCCTGCTAACAGTTTGAAATCCACAATGTAAGTTCCCACTCTCCTATTGTCCTGTCGGAGCTTTCGAATTTCCCAGCTGGCGGTGACTTCTCTGATCGGGTCATCGAAGTGGGCTCTGAAACAGTCCATAAAATTCTGGTAGTTGTTTAGAATTGGGTGGTTGACCTCCACCATTGGGATGGACCATCTGGCAGCTGATCCTTTCAGTAGGCTTAAGATGAAGGTGACCCTGGTTCTGTCTGTTGGGAATTCAGCTGGTCGGCTGTCAAAGAACATGGTACACTGAGTGAGGAAGGTTGTTAGTTGCGCAGTCTCTCCCCCAAATTTTTCCGGTAAGCAGCCCTGGGATCTCAGGATGACTGGCGGGGGTGCTGCTGCTGGGCACGGCTGCGGTGTGACTGGAGCTGGTTGCTGTAACTGCTGTAGCATGGCTGCCTGTAGGGTATTGACCTGAACATCGACCTGCTGTTGGTGTTGCTGGAGGGCCGTCGCAAGTTGCAGTATTGCCTGCCGGAGTTCCTGTGCCTCCGAAGACATTCTCCAAAATTTTCCCCCTCCCTCTTTCGATGGGAGTTAGGAGTTTAGCTGGATTGATGTCCTGACTTCGAGTGAAGGAATAACACGCTGAGGCTTGGAGTTGAAGCTCTAATGTTTATTGTCCTACTCTCCTTAACAGAATCCAGCTAAAATAAAATGAACTGGTAATGCTCAGAGAAAGAGTCCAAGAAATCAGGGCGGGGCCTTCTTTAGCCTCTTGGGAGGGAAGCATAGGGATTCAGTACTACGCATGCGTTTCTCCCCCTGGAGGGAGCCCCCTCCTTCTCTGCCAGTTATCTCCCTGACACCAAGTCAGTCCAGAAACAATAAGAGTTAATACTGTTCCTTTTAATTTCTGTCCTTGCAAATTACAAGTACAGATCATTCTGAAAAGAGGTTAGGACTGCTTTGTAATTTTAAACATAATCATATGACTTTGGAAGAAGTGTGGATATAAATGCCTCCATTAAAAAAATGGCAAGATGGCTTCTCAGAAGTAGAGGAGGAGGGAGAGAGATGGACCCAATACATTGTATTATTTGGGGAAGTTAAAACAAAGGGATGCACACATGGGTTTCAGGACTTGTGTAGTAATAAGTTGTCAAGAATTTTCCAGAACTAGAGATTTTTGGCAGGAGCCCCATCCCTGCTGTAGCATGCCTATAAGGGCAAGGCTCCAACTGTTCTCATACTTCTGACCTCCACAAAGGTAGTGCCTCACAAATCCAGGACTCTTAGTGTGCCCAATGTCTTTGGGTGTGGTTGCATCCTTGTTGGTCAGTATGGCTCTTCTAGCTGCAGGATACAGTGGGCTGCTTTCAAATAGAAAAATTTCAGGATAGCTGAGGAGTTCTGCTGAATAACAGTTGCCAGTTATAAAAATAATTTCTCTCCAAGATAGTGAGGCCTTGAAGATATTTATAAACGCTAATCTGTTCTTATAGCATTTCCATTAATTTGCCAGTTATGAATTTCATGATTTCAAGCTAACACTAGGACTTTAGTTTTCGGATAGTTTATTATGTTTTTCCTGTGAGCAGGAATGTCTGAAACATTGAATTAATTTTTCTTTTTAGCCTTACATTTTTAATATCTATTTAATTTGTATCTGCCTGTGACTGTAAGGTTTGATTGACTGATTGCAAAGCAGTTCTAAATGAGAGAGAATAACCCTGTCCAGAACCAGCAATGGAATACCCTTCTAGTCCTCTACATCAGTCTCTTTCAGACCAGTGGCACCACCCCTTCCCTCAAGGATGCATTTACCACTGCCCTAACCCAGCCTCCTGTCACCATTTTCTCTGCGACAGCCCCCGCCTTATGGAACATCTTGCCCCCGGAGGTGAGACTGGCCCCTTCACTCCTGGCCTTTCGGAAGGCCCTTAAGACCTGGCTCTGCCGCCTGGCCTGGGACAACGGAGGTGGTAGTGCCTCCTGGGGTTGGCTGGCCCCGTAGCAATAAGACCTATGCTACGGTCTCCAATCCATCTTGGATTCTATTTTATTTTATTTTATATTTGGATTTATTTTTATACATTTTCTACTTGTATGGTTTTAAATATTTTAAATTTTTAAGTTTTAATTATTGTAACCCACCCAGAGTCCCTTGTATGGGAGATGGGCGGGGAATAAATTAAATAAATAAATAAATAAATAAATAAATAAATAAAATCAGACTGGGCAGGGCATAAAATATGCTCATTTTTATATTCTGATTCCACATTCACATTGGCAGCAGCTCTGTTCTACAGTTGGAAGACACATTGATTTCAGGTGCTCCCCTTTAGTCTGCCTTACAGCCATGCTGTGGTCCTTAAACACTGCTTTCCCCGATTTTGGGACATAACTGTTTATTCCTACTTAATTCCATAGGCTTTTGGCATTGACTGTGGATGCTACCCTTTGCATTACTAACTTCAGCCACCACCCTTCACATTTGTCTAACACGGCTTTTTGTCAGCTTAAGAGGTGGTTACACATCACCCTTCAGATGCTTCAATTTACAGCGCCTTTCTCAATGAAGTGGGGAGCTACCTTTCTGCTACAGGACAGCATTTTTTTAGTCCTTTAGGTGGCTGATTTCCATTATTCCTCCTAATACCGTTGAAACAACTGACCTGGGCCCATTTCATCTTTTGGTTTTTCAAACATGACAGATTTTAGCAGTAATATCCTTTTTATGATTCAAGACTAACTAGACATACTTTTTATTAAAAAAATCTAAAAGATCCTACAATTTAATTGGTAGCAGGGCCCTCATAAGGCTATCTAGTTTCTGTGCAGTATTTCTCAAAATGGGCAACGACTATCAGGCTTTGTTATGAGACAGCCAACAGGGTTGCACCCTACAGAGCTCAGGGTTTCTTTTGCAAGACTGTGGCAAGTTCTCTGAAGGGCTTCCCTTACCTGGTATTTGCTGCATCTGTAATATTTGTGAGAAAGAACTTCAAATTGTAGCCGAGTAAGCAGTGTGATGCGGCTGCAAGAGAGGCAAATATAATTTTAGGTTTCATCAACAGAAGCATCATTCCCAAATAATGGGATGCAATAGTTTATTCTGCATTAGTCTTGCCACATTCAAGCTAGTTCTGGGCATTATCCTAAAAATTCAACTGGAACCAAATCAGAGAAGGGCAATAATGTTGAACAAAGGCCTAGAAACTACTATATATACTATGAAGAAACTGAAGGAACCAGGAAAGTTCAACCTTCTGAAGACGGGGGTTAGCTTGTATCCTACAAGTACATGAAAGGATGTCACACAGCTGGCCAAGTCCTGGTCTTTATCATCCCAGAGAGCCAAACATGGAATAGATTTAAGTTAGAATTCATATTCTGATACATTCTGTGGCTTGAATCATGTCAACTGGATTTCTATTTTCTCAGTAGAAACGTTTCACTCCTTATCCAAGGAGCTTCTTCAGTTTCTTCTTAAGACTGAAGAAGCTCCTTGAATAAGGAGTGAAACGTTTCTACTGAGAAAATAGAAATCCAGTTGACATGATTCAAGCCACAGACTGTTCCACCTGGATGACTGAGAACCTTCATCAACATATTCTGATACATGTTAGGAAAAAAAATACAGTCAGTTACCCAGCAAGATAATGGATACCTTCATTAGATACAGTGGATATAAAAAGTCTATACACCCTTGTTAAAATGCCAGGTTTTTGAGATGTAAAAAAATCAGACCAAGATAAATCACTTAAGAATTTTTTCCACCTTTAATATAACATACAAGCTGTACAATTCAATTGAAAAGCAAACTGAAATCTTTTAGGGGGGGGAAATAAAAATAAAAAAAAACCCTGGAATTATGGCCAAAAAGTTCAAAGAAAAACATCCAAGCCCAGCTACATTTTGCAAAAACCTACATCAAGTCTGACAAAAGCATGTGGAAAAATGTGTTATGCTCTAATGAGACCAAGGTTGAACTTTTTGGCCATAATTCCAACAAGTATGGTTGGCGCAAAAACAACACTGTGCATCCCCAAAAGTGCACCATACCCACAGTGAAGCATGGTGGTGGCAGCATTATGCTTTGGGGCTGCTTTTCTTCAGCTGGAACTGGGGCTTTAGTTAAGGTGGAGGGAATCATGAACAGTTCCAAATATCAGTCAATTCTGGCACAAAACCTTCAGGCCTCTGCTAAAATGCTGAAGATGAAGAGGAATTTTGTCAGGGTGCAGCGTATATTGTGCAGTTGCAAAGTATATTGTGCAGCGTATATTGTGCAGTTGTGAGTGTTGCAAAGAAAGTCAGTACACAGTTTTTAGCAAAACTGTACACACTTTACTGTACATTATATACACAGAAGAAACACTAGTAACCACTCTACTCACAACTCCAACCAGATACAACTCCAACCATCAGCCCACACCACGGTACAAGTTGCTTCTGCTTATATGCAGTGAAAAAGGGAGTTGCTCTGCTGCCACACCTTATAGGCATGGTCCAATTGCTATGAGTCATCCACAGCTCAGCTGTGTGCTATTACGTCCCCATATTCATCTAGCCAAATTTACTCCAGGGTAGATCCCTGACACCCCTCCACATTTGCTGTCTGAATATGGAATCCTATCATGCCCAGTGAATGTACCACCTTCCAGCGGTTATGTGTCCCCAAAGGTTTAGTCACGATATCTGCAATATTGTCTTCTGACATACAATATAACAGTGTTATCAATCCCTGTTTAACAGCTTGTCTCACATTACAATACAGGATGTCGACGTGCTTACATCTCGTTCGCAGTCTTTCAGTCATTGCCATGGCAATACATGTTTGTGAGTCCTCATAAACAGTTATAGGTGTTACAATAGGAATAGCGAGGTCCTCAAATAATTACATATACCAAACAAGTTGTGTACATACATTTGACAATGCAGCATACTTGGCTTCTGCCATGGACATTGATACTGTGGTTTGTTTTTTTACTTTCCACTGTATCATGGAATCTGCATATTTTATAACCATACCAGATGTGGATTTCCTGTCAGTGACATCACCTGCCCAGTCACTATCCACAAAGCATGTTATCTTGTTCCATGTCCCTGTTGCTGTTAATGTAACACCCACATTTATGGTCCCTTTTAAATATTTTAATATTCGCTTCACAGCCTGCCAGTGTCCCTGCATAGGCTGAGTGACTGCTCTACTTAGCACATTTACAGCATGAGCAATATCAGGCCTGGACCAATTTGCGATATACAGTAAACTACCTATGGCAGATCTGTAAACCTCTGGCCTCTCAAATTCTGCCTCTTCTACAGTTCTTTGGAATTTTTCCATCATGGGTGTTTGTGCTGCTTTACAATCCACCATGTTATAGTCATCTAGAAGCTTTTGGATTTTCTTCTTTTGTGTGAGTACAAAATCCCCATTTTGTGTTTTACTGACCTCAACACCCAGATAATTGCTAATGTCCCCAAGATTCTTCAGCTGGAATTTCTTATCCATAGCAGCTGTGAAGTCTTGTATGTGTTCTCTAGATGGCGCTATCAAACAAAGATCATCTACGAACGTTAACAATATTATCTGTTCATGTCCAATCTGTTTCATATATACACAAGAGTCTGCTATACATCTTCTATATCCCATCTATTTCACAACATTATCTAAACACATATTCCAATTACGAGCTGATTGTTTCACACCGTATATTGCTCTATTAAGTCTGTATACTCTACCTGGTCCGCTCTCATATCCAGGAGCTTCTTCCATATATATAGTCTCCTGTAGCTTTGCATTGAGATATGCTGTGGTTATATCAAAGTGAGTCACCACATACCCTTTTATTGCAGCTATTTTCAATGCTACCCATATGCTTTCCGCCTTTACCGTTGGTGCATACGTTTCATCGTAATCTCTATCCCTCTGCTGAGTAAACCCTCGTGCTACAAGTCTTGCTTTATATTGGAGTTTTCCAGAAATTAACACTTTACATTTGTGGACCCATCTACATCCTATAGCTTTCTGGTCATTAGGCAAAGTTGTAGAGGTAAACACCTGATGTTGCTGCCTAGAAGCCATCTCAATGTTCATAGCTTCCAACCATTTTTCTTTTTCCTTATTAGGTAACTGCAGTACCTCTTTAAATGATTGTGGTTCATTGTAAACTAGGTTAACGTTAACCGTCCCTATGGTAAATCTCTCTGGTGGCTTGTTCTTCGTTGTCCTCTCTGACCTTCGTGGAATGAATGTTTCTGAACTTTGCCCCTCTTCTGCTTCTACCTTTGGAATAACCTGACTGGTTTCCCCATCTGAGGCTTCTGAGATACGTTTCTTTATTTTTGGCTTACTATCTACTTCCTCAGTGGTTGTAGGCAACAGTACCTCTGAATTTGCATGCACACGTTGCCAATTCCCTTGTTCCCCAAATTGAGCAGATCTGGATATAACAATCCTACCATGTTTACCTAAAAATCTATGATTTTGAACCTGGTTGATAACCAATAAAGGTTAACTTTATTGCTTTGGGTTGGCCCTTTCTCCTCGGAGCCTTTGGGATGTGTACCCATGCTCCACAACCAAATGTTTTCACATGTGTTAAACCTGGTTTCTTGCTATATAACATATAATATGGATTGTTATTTAATACAGTACTCCATAGCCTATTCACCAGATAATTGGCAGTCATGATTGCCTCACCCCATAAATTCTTTGGCAGACCTGAATCCTGCATTAGAGAATCCATCATGGTTTGTAGTACCCCATTCCTTCTCTCAGCTACCCCATTTTCATGTGGCGAATGTGGGTTCGTTAACCTAGGTTTTATACCTTGTCTCTTTAACCAGCCCTGTAAACTATTTACAGTAAACTCACCACCTCGATCCGATTGTAGCTGTTGCACTTTGCAAGCAAAACTTCTTTCTACGTAGGCTATCCAGTTCTTGACTACCTGAAAAGTTTCTTTTTGTTTTTAACAAATGGCAGTAACCGTACCTTGAGTAATCATCAACCATTACCAACACATACTTAGCCCCTCCCAAGGACTGTGTGAAAGGTCCTATGAGATCCATATGGAAAACCTCAAACCTTTTAGTGGTTTGCCTAGTGCCTTGCTTTTGGATTGGGCACCGTTTAGACTTGGTCTGTTCATAAACACTGCAATCCAAAAATGTGTTGCATTGCTTTAGTTTTATGCCTTCACTGCATTCAGGCATTTTGTTTATTACTCTAAAGCTTGCATGTCCAAGTCTCCTATGGAGGAGATGAACACAATCATGGTGTAATGGTGTATTATTAACCATAGTTTGCATAACTGGCTGACTTTTATCATATGGCAACATCTCATACATTTTATTTCTTAACACACCCTGTGCACATGTTTCACCATTATTTTCCACTGTGCACCCTGTACCTTTAAATATAATTGAGTAACCTTCTTGGGCTAAACAAGCTACACTTAGGAGGTTATACTCTAAAACAGGTACATATAATACATTGTCAAGTGTTTTGTTCAAACATGATACAAACACCTGTCCATATCCACACACCTTAACCTTCTTACCATCGGCTAAATTAACATATTGTTGGGATGCTGTCTTGAACTTGCTGAAGTTGTCCTTGTCGTTTGATAAATGCCGGCCTGCACCACTATCAAGCAACCAAGTGTTTTGTTTATATGCAGCAGCTGGACCGGCAACATAGGCTTTTTCCTACTTATCTCTCCATATGGGTGGCTTGTCTTTCAGAGACTTTCAGCTTTGCTTTGCAGTCCTTCTTTAGATGTGACACCGAACCACAGCGAAAACATTTCCTCACTGCATAAACATTTTCTACTGAAGACTTTTAACTCTTTGTCTCCTGGTGTTGTAGAGCTGCTCTCCTGTGCAGTCTCCTTACGTCTCTTCTCCTCTTCGAGTAAACACCCAACCAAATAGTACATAGTAAGCTCTTTTACAGGCATTGACTCCAGGCTTGTTATCAATACAGTCCATGAGTCATTCAAAGAGCTTAAAACAATATATACTTTATTTTCTTCAGACAATGGCATGCCTCTCTCCCACAGTTCAACAAACAAACTCTGCATAGTATGCAAATGGTCTGCAAGGCTCTCCCCGTTGCAGCTTCTTTCTGTATAAACAATGTGTTAAGGCTATCTTGCTGCTTGCTGACACACAAACATTCAGCTGCCTTAAAATAGTCCACAACTCTGCTGCAGTTTGGATATCACACACATGCAGTAGTTGGCTATCCTCCAAACCCAGGATAATACTGGCCCGGGCTTTTTCTTCAGCCCTCACTTGTCTATCATCTGGTTGGGTGGGTTACTTAGAGCTTCCCAGAGATTCTCACGTCTCAGATACATCTCCATCTTGAAGGACCATGACATGTAGTTCTGCTCATTAAGATGAGTAAGAGGGAGTCCACTGCTCAAGGCACATGCTGCCTCTGCCTCCATGTCTTTAGCTTGCACTCCTGCTTCTGCTTGCACTTACAACAATTGCCTTCACCAGCAGTCTTCAGCAGGTACTCACTCAGCAACGCCAACCGCTGGTCCTGGGCCCATAACCTGTCAGGGTGCAGCGTATATTGTGCAGTTGCACACCCCATGAGTGTTGCAAAGAAAGTCCAGTTTTTAGCAAAACTGTACACACTTTACTGTACACTATATAAACAGAAGAAACACTAGTAACCACTCTACTCACAACTCCAACCAGATACAACTCCAACCATCAGCCCACACCACAATACAAGTTGCTTCTGCTTATATGCAAAAAAGGGAGTTGCTCTGCTGCCACACCTTACAGGCATGGTCCAATTGCTATGAGTCATCCACAGCTCAGCTGTGTGCTATTACGTCCCCATATTCATCTAGCCAAATTTACTCCAGGGTAGATCCCTGACAAATTTCACCTTTCAACACGACGACCCAAAGCATAGCTCCACATCAACAAAAGAATGGCTTCACCAAAAGAAGATAATAGTTTTGAAATGGCCCAGCCAGAGCCCAGACAATCTGTGGGGTGACCTGAAGAGAGCTGTGCACAGGAGATGCCCTTGCAATCTGACAGATTTGGAGCGCTTCTGCAAGGAAGAGTGGGCAAAGATTCCCAAGGCAAGATGTGCCATGCTGATAGACTCCTACCCCAAAAGACTGAATGCTGTCATAAAATCAAAAGGTGCTTCAACAAAGTATTAGTTTATGGGTGTGCACACTTATGCAACCACGTTATTCTAGTTTTTTATTCCCCCCCTAAAAGATTTCAGTTTGTTTTTCAATTGAATTGTACAGCTTGTATGTTATATTAAAGGTGGAAAAAATTCGGAAGTGATTTATCTTGGTCTGATTTTCTTACATCTCAAAACCTTGGAATTTTAACGGGTGTGTAGACTTTTTATATCCACTGTATGTTCAAGCACAGGCTGGACAGCCATCCATCAGGAATACTTTAATTTGAATTCCTGCAAGGAGCTGGGCTCAGTGGCCTAAATGGCCCCTTCCACTTCTAAGTTCACCTTCTTATACCAGTTGGGCTTGAATCTTGGTTAAATATCATGTTCAATCATGTGGTTTTATCCTTAGCATTCATAGTTGCTGCCAGGTAAGATAAGCTTGTTATGCCCATGTGTATGGATTACAAAACTATGTTGGACTGTGATGGTTACTTGTTGGTAATATTCCATGATGTTACAGATGTTACAGAAGTGGTAATATTCATATCCCCCCTCCCTTTCTCTATCTTATGGAGCATGTCTCACCTTGGTTCAGACTCTTCTGCAGTCTTTAGAACTGAAGAAATGGCAGAGGCCTTCTCCAAAACTCCAGCTCTGGAACATTCCCAAAACTTTTTGATCATTTGCAGAAATCAATGTATGAAAATTCACTGATGACCACTTGAGAAACCACCATTATGGGCAAGTAACTAATCCTTAGACATTACATGCTGATCATCAATGCATTCTGAAACATACTATGCATCTACTTTAAGACCATGTAACTTCAGTTATATCTCTGGATTTCTGAGAATTTGCCCCACAGTAACCAAACTATACGGTATCCTACATTTAGTAGGCAAAATATATGTAGCTTGTACATGTGCGCCTTAGTATCTAAACTAAGGCAGCAGACTTTGAATGAGTCTGAAAAACTAATGATGGGACCGTTTGTATTTGGAACTAAAAGCATCTGGAATTTGTAGGCTATGGATGAGACTGAGTTGGAAAAGCATCTTGAAAGATGGTCAATCACACTCATATTGTTGCCAAAATGCCTATATGGATGTCTACAGTCCTTAGAAGTTGAGCCTACCTGAAGATTATCATCTTTACCAAATCTGAAGAGCAAACAGCATGTATGGATGAGTGCATTGTCATGGTAAGAATAAGAACGGTGTGCAAGGATAGAAAGCTAAGAAGTACAGTGAATGCTGTTGATATGAATTAGGTTTAGTTGAATTTCTTTTATCTCCTACCTTTAATTTCTTTCATTCATTATTTCTTACCCTCTTTGTGAGGTTCACACAACAATGCTTATTCTAACACAATAGTGATGGCCATATATGTATGTAGAAGTAATGAAAGAATAAAAGTACCAGTATACATTTGTTTTTATTTCTGTATGCAATGTAATATTAGGCACATAGCTTGGGACACTTTCTAAAATAAATCATTGGCCATTGTTTAGAGTATCCTTTTGGCTTTTAAATACTGGTCAGGAAAACAAATGATGTAAAAATACATGAATAACTTCTTTTGAAAGAAATAAAAGTGGATTTGCACCTAAAAGTGCAAGAGGTGTTCTTTAACCCTTCCACCAGAGAATGTGGCAATATACATTATATTGCTTCTGTTTGAAAAGGCGGTTGGAATTTTATGACATAGAAAATTATAAATTACAATTAGTTTCCATAATCACTATATATATATACACAACCCAGTTATGAAAAAAAACTGGTTTAAAACTTACAAATGAAATCTTCACACAGATCAAAACAGTGAAAATATAACAATTAACATGCTCAAGTGCCCAATTTGGATATTTAAAGACATTACATCTTTAAAACATGAACTTTAATTACAAGAGCAGCATGGGCATTTGTTATATTTATTTGATTTGTCAAAAGGATTACAGTGTTTTAAATATGAAGATTGTTTCAAAATGGGTAATTTTATGATGCTCTGAATTAAAGTACATCTTGGTGAATGGGTTAAAAAAAGGTGAGTCACTTAAAAATACACAACAAGCCATGTGCACTTCAAAATATTCTAGTGTTTCACCTGTAAGGTATTGTTTCAAGCAAACAAGACTTAACAGAACATATGGCTTTACAGTAACATCAATCTGTCAACTAAGCTGTAGTAATAAATACTTAAAATCTCTACCGATAGACTTACATTTTGATCTGGTTTAAACAATACAGAAAACAATTACCTGCTGTAAAATGTCAAACACCAAAATTCTTTTTAAATCATTGTTTTAAATCTAAAGCAACCAAACATTTAAAGGGCATTGCATTTGAACAATAATTTGCCAAAATGAAAGAAAGACTTAAAAATGTTTTGGGTGAAAAATTATGAAAATTGCTACATACTTTGGTCGCTAATTGTCAAATAGTATGCCTCAAATACATTAGATTTGTGTATTCACTTTTTTATATAAAACTATTCTTACAGCCATTTTTAACTATAGTATCATTACTAATGTTACTTGGGTGGCAAGTTCTTATTTCACAATCACCCATCATTTAGAACAATACAATATAAACATACGCAAAAATTTCTTGGTATTCTTCAATGTGCAATTTTTACACTTATGAATTTCTGTACAATGTCTCAAAATCTAGAATATAAATGTTGCTGGTCCTGATCACTTGTGAAGTTAAATGCAGCAGTGACTGGCTCCAATAGGTTCTAGATGAAATCCTCAAGAATTGTATCCTTGAAATCAGTTCATATTCTTCAGTTATCATCAGTCAATATCACATATCATACAGGGCCATTAACAGATGCCTCTGCTATAATGGTTTGTTGATCAGTCCTAAGGAGATCAAAGGAGCATCAAATCGTTAGAAGAGTACACAATGATGTTGAACTCTGAAAAATACAGTTAATCAAATTACCATTTTTAGACATTTTAACATGGGATGGCCCTTATGGCACCGATGTCTTTACAAAATAAATTAAGAATTCAGCATCACAATGTAGATACTCTAGAAGTTAAATGGAGCAGCAAGAGAAAGTGGCCAAACACTACATAGCAGGAGACCTTTGCTTTTCCAAATCGTACTGCCCTGACTTGCTCAAAACTTACGAGTCAGGAATACATTGGAATAAGGAAGCAGAAACATACAAAAATATACTTTGGTAAGCTGGTAGCATACAGCATTCCCCCAGATATCCAGTCCTCACATTACTGGGCTTCAGAAGGGCCATAAAGATTTGCTTTGCTGATTCTCCCTGACTTTCAGGGATGTGACCTAGGACACACTGGAGACCACTAAATGAAGTTTAGGCTTCACATTTGGCCCACAGATTATCTTTCCCACAGAATATCAGCATTTTGAACTGGCCCAGTTTCTGCCAAGGACATTGAGATTTCAGAAATTCAGAAACACAGGCCAGAAGAATATAGAATCAGAACCAACACAAAGCAGAGGACAGAGCAGCCCTCAAAAACCTAAAGGAGGACCAAATCCTCAGTATGTATGGCACGCCTAACAAAATCATTTTTAAAATCTTTATTAACTTTAGCTTTATCATACCAAGATTGTCTCCTAATGTCCCTATGTGGTTGTTCCCTCAAGAAGCTATTTTTTAGAAGAGAGATGGCAGGCAAACCAAGCTGGTTGAGTTATGAAGATCTGCTGAATTTTGAAGAAGGGATACCTCAGCAAGGGAACAACTAGAACTGGAAAGTCATATTTGCCACTGGTTTAATTTCGCACAACTGTCAGCATGGTTTAATTTGGATAAAAAGGTATATAATTTTTTTAATGAAAAAACACAATTTGAAATGGAACTTTGTACAATGATGAACATCTTATTAAGAAAATGTATAAAGTGTTGCAATTGAATTTAGAAGATGAATATGTTAAAGATTGTATGATTAAATGGGCTAAGAATTTTGGGTATAATATTATGCTTGAACAATGGGAGAATATGTGGAACAAAGGTTTGAAATTTACTTTGAATTATAATTTGAAAGAGAATTTTTATAAAATGATGTACCATTATTATTTAACTCCCGATAAGCTGTCCAAAATGTATAATAGGGTATCAAATGTTTGTTGCAAATGTTTACAGGGTGAAGGAACTTTCTATCATTTATGGTGGACTTGTGGAAAAGCTAAGAAATTCTGGAACCAAATATGTACTATTATTCAAAAGATTCTCAAAGTGAACTTACAACTGAAACCGGAGCTGTTTCTCTTGGGTTTGATGGACCAACAGCTTGAAAAGCAACACGGAACTCTGTTCTTATATATGATAACAGCAGCAAGACTCTTATACGCTCAAAGTAGGAAGGATGCACAAATTCCCTCAATGGAGGACTGGATGATTAAGTTAATGGAATTGGCGCAAATGGCCAAACTGACAGCATTGATAAGAGAAAATACTGTAACTGGATTTGTTTCTATTTGGAAGCCGCTTTTGGACTATTTTCTTCTAATGCAAAAAAATGAAGTTTTGATTTTGGGTTTTGATGATTAAATGGTTTGATTTTAGAGAAATAATGTTACTGAATGTTTAATTAATAGTAAGAGATTAACTTTTATGTACTTTTATATCTGTGTTGGAGAAGGTCGGAAGTCACCTGTCTTTTATGTTTTTCTATCTATTCTTGCACTGTTTTAGTTTTCCTTGTTTCTTTTTTAGACTTGTATTCTATCTGTTCTATATTCTGTATTTTGTGTTTTAATTATATTTTGAAAAATTAATGAAGCTTTATGGGGGGAAAAAACCTAGGGGACCAAACCATCACCATCCTCCCAGCAGACAAAGGCCGAACCATGGTTATCATTGACAGAACACAATACATACAAAAAGCCAAAGAATTACTGGAGGACAAAGAAACCTACATCCCAGTAAACACCAACCCAATACGGGAACTAGACAACCTGATCAAGAGAACTCTCAACGACCTAACTAAGAAAGGTCAAAGGACATTGACTATTGACAAATGGCTTATCTACTTATGTGGGACTAATCTATTTTCCTCTCTGGATTTTGAATTCAAATGGATTAATGGTCTGCCTTTTATTTTATTTTATTTCTGTTTTTCATCTTGATATGGCTTTTTTCTCTTTTTTTCTCCTGCAATGTGTTTGGATATTATTTGGATTATTTGGATTATAAAGGGTATTTTTGGAGTTCCTTTGCCTTGAACAGTTTTTCAAATTTCCTTATTATATGGGATTTTAATAGACTTATTTGTTACATTTTATCCTGGAGAGTAAAGACATCTAGAGCTGAAGCTCTCCCTTCCCCCCCACTTTTTTTTTGATTTTTTTCCTTTCTCCTCTTTGAGACTTCTGATTACAAGTTTGCCTGAGAACTGGATTGTTATTAAAATTTTTCAAGGATATTTTGACTACAGTTAAAGGAAATACCCGTTGTACTTTTATCTTCTATTTTTTCTATATGAGAATTGTTGATTTTACCAAAGTACACTCTGTCCTTTTTTTTATGCAACAACTTTTAAGAAAAGGCAGTATTATTTTTACTTTTTAATTTTTACTGTATATTGAATTTTTTTTCTTTTCCTTCTCCTATTCACCTTTTGCTTTTGAATTTTTGAATAAATTTTTTATCCTCCCTCTTTCACTTCCCTTTTTTTCCCTCCCTTTTTTGTTGTTGTCTGTTGTTGTTTCCTTTTGTCTTCCGTTATTTTTTTCTCTCTTTTTTTTTTACAGGAATACTACACGCAATATGGCCTCTCTGGCTGCAAGAGTGAAGAGAGACAGAGATAAGGAAAAGGAGAAAGAAATAGGGAGAATGCCTACTGATTCCATAGCATCATCTTCTGAAGTGCCAACATCAGACATGAAAAAAATATTGGATGCGATTGCAGCACTGAACCAAAAAATTGATGACTCAACTGCTACCCTGGAGAAAAAGATGGATGACTCAATTGCTACATTGGAGAAAAAGATGGACGATTCAATTGCCTCCTTAGATATAAAAATGGGGAAAAAAACCAACAATTTAGGTCAACAAGAAGCAATGAAAGAAGACTTAAAAGAAGAATTTAGAAAAGAAACACAAAATATTAAAGAGGTAGTAAATACCTTATCAGGGGAATCTAAAGAGACACAAGAACAAGTAAAGAAATTAGAGATTAAATCAGAATCTATTATTAAAGATATGGAATACAATTTAGATGCCATCGCTCTAGCAGAAATGAGAGAAAAAGAATTCATATTGAGATTGAGAGGAGTTCCAGAAAAGTCAGATGAGAATACGAGAGAATATATAGTTGGTGCTTTAGCTCAATACTCACAGATAGAAGAAGAAGATCTGGATTCAGAAATAGATAAAATCTTTAGAGTTAACTCACGTTACGCTAGAGAGAAGAAAGTGCCAAGAGACATATTGATATATTTTGTGAGGAAAGTTACAAAAGAACAAATTTTGAAGAAGCACTACAGTGACAGATTAAATATAGCAGGGAAAGAGATAATTGTCTTAAAAGAAGTCTCATTAAGAATATTAAGAAAAAGAAAAGAATACTCCTTCTTTACAGATAAATTAAAGCAAAATAACATATCATTTAGATGGGAAAGAATAGAAGGAGTATCTTTCACTTTTAAAGAACAAAGATTTAAAATAAATTCCATTTTGAAAGCAAAGGCCTTCATAGAGAAATATATGACAGATATGAGCGAAGTATCTAAAGTTCTGGAAGAAATGAAAGAGACATTTAAAGATAAGGAAAAGAGTGAGGACTTATCGGAGATGGGAGCTACCGGAGTGGATTTAAAAAAGAACTTTTAAATATCTAAATATCATGGACTTTAAATATCTAACATGGAATATCAATGGGGCAAATTCTCCCCAAAAGAGAAAGAAAATTTTTCATTTTTTGAAAAAAATAAAATTGGATGTAATTTGCTTACAAGAGACTCACATTTGTAAAAAAGACATTAAGTATTTGATTCAAAAACAACTAGGAGAAGAATTTATTTCAGCTGGATTAAAAAAAACTAAGGGGGTAGTCCTGTATATACAACAAAAGCTTAATCCAAAATTAATATTGACTGATCATGAAGGAAGATATATTGCAGTGGAAGTAAATATACAGGGGATTAAAACATTGATAGTTGGGATTTACGCTCCAAATTTTGATAAAGGATTATTTTATAAAAACCTAATGGACAAACTTTTGGACTTATCATATGAGAATTGGTGTTTTATGGGGGACTGGAATGGGGTGATTAGCCCAATGGAAGATAGACATTCGCAAAAAAATGTGAAACCTACACAGGGAAAACTACCCCAAACTTTCTTTGATTTAAAAGATATGTTGGACTTACAAGACATTTGGAGACTTATGAATGGAAACTCTAAAGAATATACATATTACTCAGAAAGATACAGATCATTCTCCAGAATAGATATGTTCTTGATCTCTAAAACCTTAATGATGGATGTAAATAAAGTTGAAATTTTACCTAAAATTATATCAGATCATAACCCTGTTTTATTAACTATCAAAGGAAAAAGGAATGCATTTCGATGGAGGCTAAATGAGTCAATTTTCCGGAAAGAAGATGTTGTTGACATATGTAAGAAAAGACTAAGAGAATACTTTCTACTTAACTCAAATAAGGATAAGTACACAAGTAATTTGGGATGCAAGTAAAGCGTATATGAGGGGTTATTTTATTCAATATAATGCTCAAATGCGGAAAAAGAAACAAGAAAAAATTCAATTGATTTTGGATGAAATTAAAAATAAAGAGAAATGTCTGAGGGCCAAACCGATGGATAATACATTGATAACTCAAATTAAATTTCTACAAAAACAAATTTCGATGATTTTGGTACAGGAAATAGAAACTCAAATGAAATTTACAAAACAGAAATATTTTGAATTTGCAAATAAACCAGGAAGATGGTTAGCTCATAAATTAAGAAAACAAAGACAAAAAAATATAATTTCTAATATACAACATAAAGGGAAAATCCTAGTGAATAATGTGGAAATACAAGAAGCATTTCATTCTTACTATACAGCATTGTATAAAAAACAGGATGTTAATATAGCTGAAATTGATGAATATATGAGTAAGCAAAGATTAACTGTTTTAAATGATGAACAAAGAACATTACTTAATAATCCTATAACAAAAGAAGAAATGTTAATGGCTTTTAAGAAAATTAAAAGTGGAAAAGCACCAGGTCCGGATGGACTATCGGCAGCCTACTACAAATACTTTGAAGATGAATTGAGTATTCCTCTCCAAAAAACTGTAAATTCAATTTTGGAAACAGGAATTATGCCAGAAACATGGAAAGAGGCTCATATTACTTTGATTCCGAAAGAACAACTAAATTTGAACTCAACAAAGAATTACAGACCAATATCATTATTGAATAATGATTATAAGATATTTACGACAGTTTTAGCGGAAAGATTGAAAAATACTCTTGGAAATTTTATTCATCAAGATCAAGCAGGTTTTCTACCCAAAAGACAAATTAGAGATAATATTAGAAATGTTTTGGATGTATTAGAGTATTTAGAACAACATAATGAAAAACAAGCCGCCTTGATATTCATAGATGCTGAAAAAGCATTTGATAATTTAAATTGGTCCTTTATGTTTAAAGTATTGGAGATTATGAACTTTGGTGGGAATTTTATTAAGTGGATTAAATCAATTTATACACCTCAATCTGCAAAAATAATTGTCAATGGAGAATTTAATAAACCTTGTGAAATACAAAAAGGCACAAGACAAGGCTGTCCTTTATCTCCGCTTTTGTTTATATTGATTTTAGAAGTTCTACTTAGAGATATTAGACAAGATGATGGTATTCATGGTATCAGAGTTAAAAAGGAAGTTTACAAATTAAGAGCCTTTGCAGACGACCTAGTCATTACATTAGAGAATCCACTGGATGGAATTGAATTATTGATGCAGAAATTGAAGGACTTTGGGTCGTTAGCAGGGTTCAAAATTAACTTACAGAAAACAAAAGTTTTGACTAAGAACATGAATTATCACCAACAAGAGAAATTGAGAGAAATTACAGGATATTCTTTGGAGAAAAAAGTAAAATATTTGGGAGTTTATTTAACATCGAAAAATATTAAATTATTTCAAAATAACTATATCCCGCTTTGGATTGATATTAAAAAAGATTTAGATCGTTGGGGGAAACTACAACTATCATTATTGGGGAGAATATCAGCGATTAAAATGAATATATTACCAAGAATTCTATATCTCTTTCAAACAATACCTATACTGACATCAGAGGAACCATTTAAACAGTGGCAGAAAGACATTTCTAAGTTCATTTGGCAAGGGAAAAAACCAAGAATAAAATATAAAGTCTTGCAAGATTCAAAAGAAAGAGGTGGTTTAGGACTCCCAAACTTGAGACTATACCATGCAGCTTGTGGTCTGGTATGGCTTAAGGAATGGATTGTTTTGAGAAATGAAAAATTATTAAATCTGGAAGGTCATGAATTGAGATTTGGATGGCATGGATATCTGTGGTATGATAAGGCTAAAATAAATGTGGACTTTAAAAATCATTATATTAGAAGATCCTTGTTGAGAATTTGGAATAAATATAAATCAACTTTATGTTATAAGAGACCTTTATGGATTTCCACGCAAGAAGCTTTTTATAGAACAGAAGTAAGAAATAAAGACAAGTGGCTGACATATAAGCACTTCTTAAAAAAAGAACAAGGACACTATGTGATAAAATCAAAAGAAGAACTTGCCCAAGAAGGTTATACCTTTCAATGGCTCTCCTATATGCAACTTATAGAGAAATTTAAAGTAGATAAAAAAAATTTAGAATTTGAACAAACTAAATCAGAATTTGACATACAATTATGTGAAAATGATGAACACTTAATTGCTAGAATGTATAAATTATTGTTAAAAGGAGAAATGGTAGAGGAACAAGTTAAAGATTGTATGATTCAATGGGCGAAAAATATTGGCCACAATATACAACTTCATCAATGGGAAGATATGTGGACTAAAGGATTAAAATTCACCTTATGCTACAACTTAAAAGAAAATTTTTATAAGATGATCTATCGATGGTATATGACCCCACAAAAACTCTCAAAAATGTACGGGAACATATCCAACTTATGTTGGAAATGTATAAAACAAGAGGGGTCTTTTTACCATATGTGGTGGACTTGTAACATTGCAAAAGAATTTTGGACTGAGATACATTCATTGATGCAAAATGTACTACAGATACAAATACCATTTAAACCAGAATTTTTTTTACTTGGAATTTGGGAGGTACAAATAGAAAAATATTTCTCTAGAATAATACAGTATATGATCACAGCAGCAAGACTCTTATATGTACAAAACTGGAAAAATCAAAGTGTTCCAACAATACAGGATTGGATGTTGAAACTATTAGAGATGGCAGAAAATGATAAATTGACTTGCTTATTAAAAGATAATTCAAATTGTTACTTTCTTAAAGAGTGGAAACCATTGATGGACTATTTGCAAAAAGCAGGAGGAGTAAAGCTAATATGGGGATTTGATGATTAGATTATATATAAATAGTAAATAATAGACAAGAAAAGTATATGAATGTCATATGAATAACCAGCATGTAAAAACAAACTATCTATTTTATTCTTATGACCATAGTTGGATCGGAGGTTATCCTATTTCTTTGTTTGTGTTTTTCTTTCTTTTTTTCCCTTTACTGCACCTTTCTTTTCTTTTTCTTTTAATTTGTAGTTCTATTTCCGTTTCATTCTTAACTTTTAGCTTTGTATATTTAAAATCCAATAAAATTTAACTAAGAAAGGTCAAGTCACAAAAGAAGAACAGTGGCGGATGAAAAACAGTGGACCCATTCTCCCACGCTTCGATGGACACCCAAAAATACACAAGCCCAACATACCTCTTCGTCCAATTGTATCATTACCAGGGACCCCAACATACAACATAGCCAAAGAACTTACAAAAAATCTTGGACATCTCAGAAGGGAGCAAATATTCTATCAACTCCCCACTACAGAGCCTCCAGAACTGGAAGTGACGCTCTCATCTCAGAGCTTTCAGAAATGGAGGGCAGCTCTCCAAAATCTGTGCAGACTTTGGAAAGCTGCCCTCCCTTTCTGAAAGCTCTGAGAAGAGTCAGTTTGGTCTAGTGGTAAGGTGCTGGGCTAGAAACCGGGAGATGGAGAGTTCTAGTCCAGCCTCAGGCATGGAAACTGTCTGGGTGACCTTGGGCCAGTCCCTGTCTCTCAGCCCTAGGAAGGAGCCAATGGCAAACCAGAGACTGAGAGTTCTAGTCCCGCCTTAGGCATGGAAGCCGGCTGGGTGACCTTGGGCCAGTCCCTGTCTCTCAGCCCAACTCACCTCACAGGGTTGCTGTTGTGGGGAAAATAGGAGGAGGAAGGAGTATTAAGCATGTTCACCACCTTGAGTTATTTATAAAAATAATAAAGGCGGAATAAAAATAAATAAATAAAAACTTTCTGAAGACAGCATTCCAAAGGGGGCCACGTGGAGGCAACATTCACTGGAGAAACTGGGTCTGAAAAGGAGTCAACAAAGGCAGCTAGGCGCTTCTGCTTCACCCATGGCGGCTGGGCGAAAAAGGCGAAAGGTCAGTGCAGGGAACTGGGAGAAGGCAGCTGGGTGAAGGAATGTGGGCTGGGGCAGCTGGAGCTTCCTGGGGCAGCTGGGCTGGGGCGGCTTGGGACAGGTGGGCTGGGGCAGGGGCAGTTTCGTGCTGTGCAGCCCCAGAGCCCTGCGGTTCTGGGTCTGCTTGCCGCCCTGCAAGGCAGGGTGCAGGGCTTCCAAAAGGGCAGAGACAGGAGGGGAGATAGGTGGGGAGGGGGAGTTGAAGCACCCGTGCAGTCATAAGTGCAGACAGGCTGCCAAACACCCGAATTTTGATCACGTGACCGCGGGAACGCTGCAACAGTCGTAATTTCGGGCACAGGTCATAAATCCATTTTTTCAGCACCGTCGTAATTTTGGTCGCTGAACAAATGGTCGCTAAGTGAGGACTACCTGTATTAGATTTCCAAGTGATGTAATAACCTTAACTCAAAACAGACACAATTCAGTACATTTTTTGATGGTTTTTATTGAACTATGATTAACAAACAATATCAGCTAACTACATTAACATAAATCCAAGATGCATAGAGAGAGAAAAAAATAAATCTGGGACTGGCTTTTGTAAGATGATCGAACATATTTATGGACCCACTAAAGCCCAGATAAAACTTAACAATTATGATTCAGATTCTATCATGATTTTAAGAGGTACCAAGTAGTGTTGCCCCTTATCACCGTTATTATTCAACCTCGCTATAGAAGTGCTGGCAATAGCACTTAAATCCAATGATTAGATTTATGGGATAAAATTGGGCGACAAGAAGTATGATTTAAATCTATTTGCAGATGATATGGTTCTGACTCTCTTAAATGCTTCCCATTCAGCTAACTACTGTATATTAAGAAGGAGTTAGAGGAATTTGCAGAGGGATCAGGACTATCAGTTAATTTTCACAAATCACATCTGGTGTTTTTTCATACACACCCCAAAATTCAAATATTAGGGATTCCAATAGTATATAAATCTTTAAAATATTTAGGCATCACTATTACTAAAATATTTATAAGTTTTTTTTACTAATAATTATATACCAACATTGAAGAAATTAAACAGGGAAATACTGGGCTTCAAAACATTTCAACATTTTAGGGCAAATTGCAGTGATAAAAATGAAAATCCTTGCACTGCTCAATTTTCTATTTCAATGCCTCCCAGTGGAAATTCCAGAACAGGTGTTAAGACATTGGCAAAAAAATAAAATAGAAAAATAAATAAAAAAATAAAATAGAAAGCTTCTGATTTCATGCAAAAAACAAAAAACAAAAAAAACCCCAGAATAAATAAAAGGATTTTATATAGACCTCAGAAACAGGGAGGCTGGGGCATGCCCAATTTGAATAATATATTTACAAGTGGCACAGTTAGGGCATATGATTCCATTTATTATGGAAGTCTCTTCTAAACAATGGATCCAAAGTGAAACTATATTAGAGCCAAATAATTTTATAAATCAATGGGTTTTTTTCACCCAAATTTTTTTTCTAGAATAAAACAGATTGAAAATGTTTTCACTAAAATGATGCTTCAAATTTGGCAGAGTAAATACATAGCTTTGATAAAGGATACTTCTCCTTTAACTCCTTTAATAACATATATAGATCAGGATAATCATTATGGTTTGGCTAAAATGAAATTTTTGGGAGAATACAATCTTTATCGATTAAAAGATTTTAAAGTAATAGGGAACCTCTCAATAAAGATCAGATAGAGCAACGAATAGGTGGTAAGTTACCATGGCTCTTTTGGTATCAACTCAAGTCTCTTTTGGGCAATAGAAATATTAGAGCTTCAGCAACATGGCCTTATACCAATTTTGAGAATTTAATACTTTCCTATTTAGAACAACCAAAAGAAACAATCTCAAAAATTTATAGGTTATTATTGCAACTAGAAATATTATTTCTTTAGATGCTGAGAATTTTTTTTAGGGTTTCTGAAGAGGGTTCACCCAAACATTATAACTTCAGAAGACATGATTCATTAACTGCTAGATTGCAAGTGATAAAAAAGGTGAAAACACAACACTAATTAAATCTGTACTGCCTGTTCCTTTGTGCCCCTGAACTAAGTCAGAATAGAAGAGACTAGCTGGAAGAATTCATCAAGAAAAATATAAACATTTCAAGAGGGAGTTATACCTTTCCTGTAATTTCCATCTCACTAGTGACTGAAAAAAAGGATAATAATAGAGTGGTAGAGAGAAGCTATAAGGAAAATAATCAATAATTACAGTATTTGTCAAGTAAGACTGAAGAGAAGAGAAAAAAGTAGGGTTGACAGAAGATGTAGATCAAGTTTTATTACTATAGAGGACCTGTTGTAAAAGAACAAGACATAAACTAAAGAATTTCTTGGTTCTCATTAAAGATTAGTTCTCTGAAACAATTTGTAATCTGCATAGAAACCTACTACTCAGAGAAAAGTAAAAAAACCCAGTGCATATATCCAGTCATGTATACCAGCAGTATGAATATGCTTTATCTACATATTTCTATACTGACATAGCCAATCTGAGATTCAAATCCATTTTCAAGACAATATGGGAGCCAAAAACCAACTGGTAAGCATGAGCAGCTCCATTCAAGTCACAGTTACACCTACACTTTCTGGGAGAGGCTACCAGCTCCCGGCTTGTGACGATTCCCTGCAATACTGTAGCAGCAGCACAAGAATACCTTGCGAGAAGTTTCCTCCCCCAAAACCTCTTAAAGTAAAGTAGTAAAGGTTTGCCCTGCACAGTCGTGTCTGACTCTAGGGGGCGGTGCTCATCTCCGTTTCTTAGCTGAAGAGCCAGCGCTGTCCGAAGACGTTTCCGCGGTCATGTGGCCAGCATGACGCGCACGGAATGCTGTTACCATCCCACCGAAATGGGATAAACTATTTATCTACTTGCATTTGCATGCTTTTGAATTAAATTATATTTCATTGGCGATCACTCGTAGCCGAGTAAGATTGTCTTCCAAAGGTAAAATCTTAACGGTGGATCCGTAAGTGGCTATAAAGGCCAATTCTGGATCCGCACAACCTCCCACAATGAGGGCATAGGTTTCCGGGTGGGAGACGGTCATGATGAGGGTTTGCCTGACGTGCCTTCCTTTTAGCTCTTTTCTCCTTTTCGCCCTGTACTCGTGCTTCTTCAAAGTCCATAGTGCCATTAATAAAGGATGACCTCCAATTGAAACGCTCATGAGTTAGGGCTTCCCAGTTCTCAATGCTGATATTACATTTTTTTAAATTAGCTTTGAGAGTATCTTTGAATCTCTTTTGCTGTCCACCAATATTCTGTTTTCCATTCTTAAGTTGGGAGTAAAGTAGCTGCTTTGGAAGACGATGGTCAGGCATTCGAACAACATGACCGGTCCAGAGAAGTTGATGTTGGATGATCATTGTTTCAATGCTGGTGGTTTTCGCTTCTTCTAATACGCTAACATATGGGAAGATAGGCGGACTAATGTTAGCGTAAATTATATTATGTATTTGATAATACTGTTATTTAATTTCATTCCCTGCTGTAAGCTACACTGGGATCACTTAGATTAAGGATGGGGAACCTGTATGTCTTCATTTGTTGCTTGAATGACAAGTCCCCATTAGCAGGGCCACCAGTGCAGAAAGTGGGAAATTCTAATTCAACACAGAGCTATTTAAAACACTTTTTTAAAACGTCCCAGCCTCAAGAGGCTGCTTCAAGCTGGTAGAACCTTGGGCAGATGGCCTATGAAGGCCAAGTCAGAGTTCTAGGCCTGTAAGGAGACAATTCTCTCCAATTTGCCCAGAGGTCTCTGCAGCTTTCTGCAAAACGTGGACAAGCATGCTGATAGCAAGATGGTAAAACACACCAGCTTCTCAATCTCTGTTCAGGAATGCTGCAATCCTATAGGAAGTAGGATATCCTATAATTCCAGGAGTCTCCAATATACCAGTTGAGTGCAGGCTGACACACACAGCCACCTTTTCATTCATCTGTGCAATTTCCCTTAAATATCTTCCCTTGAAAGGAAGATCTATAGAGCTAGGTCCAACTCATGACAACATGCACCCATATTTTCTTTTTTCCCCTTCACCATTACTTTTCCCCCCAAAGGTTTACAAGGCTGAGAGCAGAGCCTATATTATTCTTATCCATA
The DNA here is from genome assembly GCA_023362775.1 of Charina bottae. NCBI lineage: Eukaryota > Metazoa > Chordata > Lepidosauria > Squamata > Charinaidae > Charina > Charina bottae. Next base: position 193,538,586 of record JALMGJ010000001.1, on the reverse strand, counting down.
CGTAAGACATTCTAGGACCCTTTTCTGCTGAAGAGCAGGTTATAAGCACTTGGATAACATACATTGCTCACAATATAAAAATAACTTGGTAACAACAGGTACCTCTGTTCCAGGCTGCTGCAAGTGGGTTGTGGAGCCACAGGACTTTCTTCTCCAGGATCTGCGTTCTCTTCCACCATGTATTTACAAGAAGCATCTTGCGAGGTAGACAGTTTTCCTTCCTCACTAATAAAGAAGTACATTACAGCTTCATTTGTGTTTTAAATGTTTGCATTATCATGCAATAATGAAAGACTTGGGGGAAAGGGTCCAGAGGTCACATGCAAACAGATTTTAGAAATATGACTGATACATGGAAAACAAGCACAAGATTGTGGTTTCTGTTGACATTCATCACTCCCATCCGTTTATGTTCATTAAAAAGGAACTAGACAAGGAAAAACGCAGGACAGAATAGTAAAAAAGAAGAATAAAGAATGTACATGGCGCCCAAAGTGAAGAAACATGAATGATCCTTTACTGTACATACCGATAGGATTTCAACACTCTGAAGCCACAGTGAAGGGTGAGGGTAGAAAAAACAGAAAAGTAATATAAGACTTTCCCAGAAAAAAGACCGTTTGGATCAAGTCTATCTAGGATGCAACCAAAGTAGTAGTGGTATTCTTATCCAAATTCTCTAAATGATCTAGCAATTTCTATTGGTCAGAACAGTTGGGGATACATTTTTAAAACTAAGCAGACCGAGGCTCCACAAACCAATGAACTGATAGGCTTCTCTCTGGACAACTCACATCAGACTGGTGTGAAGACCTCCTATGCTATGTAGGACGGGTTTATTTACTGTATGGATTTACTTCACAGGTTTAATATTCAATAATCTGAGGTCCCAGCTGCAATCTGGTGGAATTATTCAAAAATAGGTTTTACAACCAACCTGCTACAAGAAATAAGCCTAAATTTCCATGATAGAGTATAAACAATTCTGTATAAACTGTTTCGAGCTTTCCTGAATGAAAAAACAAAATATATGAAAACCACATGCTTAACTACGTGTCTAGTCCTTTTCCAGTATCCAAAAGAGTGCAGTTCACCCACATCTGCACTATTCAGTAAAAAGCACATCTCGAAAAACAGTAAGGAAGAAAACCAGCAGCAATCTGTGGCTTGAAAAATCTACATGAAGAGTTTGCTTAAGCAATCATTCTCCCACCAGAGATCAGAGGGATCCCTACCCTTTTAGCCTTCTGACAGCTGTGAAGACCTGTTTCTTCCCCCAAGCATGGGGCTAGGATGGGGCTTGAGCTGTGAGGATGTTTGGTCTAGCGCCTGGGGGGAAGGGGATGTTTTAACTAAGTTTTATGGATTGTTGTGAGATGCCTAGAGTCATTGTATGAAATAGGCAGCCATATAAGTCCTGTAAATAAATAAATATGTATGTACGTACAAAGGAAGACTGAGCTTAACAATAATTTAATTATAAAAGAGGAAAAGTTTACCTGCAGATTAACAATGCCTTCTGAGGGAAAATGAGGGAGGGAGCAAGATGGCCACCAGGTGGACAGCTTTTTAGTGAGCTCCTAATCCTTTATTCTATTTATCCTTTATACGTAGTTTAAGATAGTTCATTTTACTCAATATCAATTAGTGATTTTAGTATTTTAAGTTTTTTTATTAGGACCAGTAATTTTAGACTTATAGACTTAGGATTACATAGGATTAGGATTTGGAACCTTGGTTTCCACCAGCTCCAAACACCCGTCTACGAAGTGAGAGAAGAAGGATTTAACCCTGAATACCACCTAAGATGCAGAATCTGAAAGCAAGAACAAAAACACAAAAGAACTTGAAAAGAAAGCTTAAAACAAGACACAAACTGGAGACACAGCCCAGAGGAAATCCTAAACAAGGTAAGGACACGAGGACTTTTAGGCAATCAAAGATAAAGGATTTATTCCAACAAATGGACACTGCAAGTAAGTCTCAGGTGACTGGCTGCTGATGTAAAAGATACACTGTCAGAATCCCAAAACTGATGGTAATGTCATGAAAAAATAGTGGCTGAAAGCACCACACTCCATGATTCCTATAGATTCCATAGATTTCCAGAAAGGCCTAAAGACCTGGTTCTGCCGTCTTGTCTGGGAGGGAAATGTTAACAGTTCCTCATGGGGATGGCTGGTCCCATGAAGCCTCCCAGTACTCCATTTTTAACATTTTTATCTTGGATTCTATATTACGTATTTATTGTAATTTTATATTTATCTTTTTAATTATGTTTTACTGTGAACCACCCAGGGTCCCCGATAGGGGAGACGGGCGGTAATATAAATATAAATATAAATATAAATAAATAAATAAGTGACTCACATCTAATAAGCTGAGTTAATCTGTCATCAAGCTGACATTTTTCTGAATGTATTTGCTGACAGTAAAGAAGAAAGGACTCTGCCATTGAGTGATGAGGACTTCCTCTTTCTTCGACACAATTTATTTATTTATTTATTTGAATTTGTATTATCACCCATCTCCCCCGTCGGGGGACCCTAGGCAGTTTTGAGGGTCAGGGACATCCATTATCTGCCTTGGCTGGCAAGACAGCTGTTTCAGGGTTTGGATCCCACAAATATATCTCTGTGACATAGGAGGGGTGCTCAATGAAAGAGGTATGAATTCATTCCTAGGGGGACTGAATTCATGCATAAAACATGGAGGGCATGGAGGGCGAGCTAGAGTTTGGTCATAATGTCTGGCATACAACACTAAATTGATCAGAACTTGCACTTTTTTGCTTTCTGAATTTTGGGAGAAAAGCCAATTCTGCAACCAAGATGGCTACTAAATTCTGGAGGTGTTGAAGCCAGTTGACTATTCCCCATGGGATAAAACCCAGGAAACTGGATTCTGAATCAGTCTTAGATAGGCTGACCATACAGTGGGGCAAAAAAGTATTTAGTCAGCCACCAATTGTGCAAGTTCTCCCACCTAAAAAGATGAGAGAGGCCTGTAATTGACATCATAGGTAGACCTCAACTATGAGAGACAAAATGAGAAAACAAATCCAGACAATCACATTGTCTGATTTGGAAAGAATTTATTTGCAAATTATGGTGGAAAATAAGTATTTGGTCAATATCAAAAGTTCATTTCAATACTTTGTGATATATCCTTTGTTGGCAATGACAGAGGTCAAACGTTTTCTGTAAGTCTTTACAAGGTTGGCACACACTGTTGCTGGTATGTTGGCCCATTCCTCCATGCAGATCTCCTCTAGAGCAGTGATGTTTTGGGGCTGTCGCTGGGCAACACGGACTTTCAACTCCCTCCAAAGGTTTTCTATGGGGTTGAGATCTGGAGACTGGCTAGGCCACTCCAGGAACGTGAAATGCTTCTTACGAAGCCACTCCTTCGTTGCCCGGGCGGTGTGTTTGGGATCATTGTCATGCTGAAAGACCCAGCCACGCTTCATCTTCAATGCCCTTGCTGATGGAAGGAGGTTTGCACTCAAAATCTCACGATACATGGCCCCATTCATTCTTTCCTGTACACGGATCAGTCGTCCTGGTCCCTTTGCAGAGAAACAGCCCCAAAGCATGATGTTGCCACCCCCGTGCTTCACAGTAGGTATGGTGTTCTTTGGATGCAACTCAGCATTCTCTCTCCTCCAAACACGACGAGTTGTGTTTCTACCAAACAGTTCTACTTTGGTTTCATCTGACCATATGACATTCTCCCAATCCTCTCCTGGATCATCCAAATGCTCTCTAGCAAACTTCAGACGGGCCCAGACATGTACTGGCTTAAGCAGGGGGACACGTCTGGCACTGCAGGATCTGAGTCCCTGGCGGCGTAGTGTGTTACTGATGGTAGCCTTTGTTACGTTGGTCCCAGCTCTCTGCAGGTCATTCACTAGGTCCCCCCGTGTGGTTCTGGGATTTTTGCTCCCCATTCTTGTGATCATTTTGACCCCACGGGGTGAGATCTTGCGTGGAGCCCCAGATCGAGGGAGATTATCAGTGGTCTTGTATGTCTTCCATTTTCTAATTATTGCTCCCACAGTTGATTTCTTCACACCAAGCTGCTTGCCTATTGCAGATTCAGTCTTCCCAGCCTGGTGCAGGTCTACAATTTTGTTTCTGGTGTCCTTCGACAGCTCTTTGGTCTTCACCATAGTGGAGTTTGGAGTGTGACTGTTTGAGGTTGTGGACAGGTGTCTTTTATACTGATAACAAGTTCAAACAGGTGCCATTACTACAGGTAATGAGTGGAGGACAGAGGAGCCTCTTAAAGAAGAAGTTACAGGTCTGTGAGAGCCAGAAATCTTGCTTGTTTGTAGGTGACCAAATACTTATTTTCCACCATAATTTGCAAATAAATTCTTTCCGAATCAGACAATGTGATAGTCTGGATTTGTTTTCTCATTTTGTCTCTCATAGTTGAGGTCTACCTATGATGTCAATTACAGGCCTCTCTCATCTTTTTAAGTGGGAGAACTTGCACAATTGGTGGCTGACTAAATACTTTTTTGCCCCACTGTATGTCCCATTTTGAACAGGACAGTCCTGTTTTTTTTAGCATTTTTCAACTGTCCCGTCTGGTATGGTAATCTCAATTTTGTCCTGTTTTTTAAACCCGGCGGGAATGGCGCGGAAGGAGGATCCGAGCCGGAGCTGCCGATTGGAGGCAGCCCAGAAGAGGAAGCCCTCCCGCCTATCAACGCACGGCAAAGGAGGGCGGAGAGGAGGGCGATTGGCCAGGCGGGAGCCAATCGTGCGACCGGGGGGCGGGGTTTGCAGTTGGGAGCCAATCGTGCAGACCGGGGGCAGGGTTTGCAGGAAGGAGCCAATCACGCAGACTGGGGGGCGGGGACCCCTGTCTTTTTCATGAATACGGAATATTACATAAGACCCCATCCCGCTTTGCCATCCCAATGTCTTGTTTTTGTCTCAAGGAAATATGGTCAGCCTAGTCTTAGACATTGTGCTTACTCTACTGGACAGATGGAGAGCAAATGACAAAGTTGTCCAGACAGAGGTATATGTGGATTCACTCTCTGAAGAAGCTCTCAACCAGGGCAACTACAATAATAAATATTCTGGAAGCTGATGCCAGCCAATCCAAAGGGAAGTCAAGGTAGTGAAAGTGACAACACTGATATAAAAATGAGGAATCTCCAATGGGAGATTCAGAATGGCCTTCTGAAGATTCTAGTCTCCTGCTCAGAGATACTCTAGAATCAATATTAAGGTTTGTGTGTGAATCTTCCAATATTGTATTGTATTGGCATTAACATTCCAAGCTTTGAGCCACAGATGCTTGTGCATGGCTATGTCTGAGGCCATAACTTTTACTAAAATTATGGGATATACAGATTGGCATCAGCCAAAAAAGCTGCCTTAATGGCCATCATGTTAAAGCCTTGGGTAAAAGTTACTTGAACCAGAGAAGCAAAGTGCAGGCAACCATGAAGACTGATACTTTTACCTTAACCACTGTGGTGTTGGCTTCACATCACCTTCTTAGCACAATATTGCTTCACCCATTATTGGGGTGCTTGAGGACATCCTCACTGTCTTGATATTATGGCCCCTGAAAGTAGTATCACTACTGGGGCATCTAATTTCTGGTACTGTATTCTAGTATGATTTGTGAAGAGTCATAGTAATGCTCAGATGTGACAGATGGGCCTTTTTTGGTGCCTGACAGGGCTTACTCAGCTTTTGTGACCACTTTCTAGGACTTTAGGAAGAGTACAGCAACTCCAAAGTACAGGTTCCTGGTTCAACTGTGAAATAGTTGGCTATTGTGCCAACCATGGGAGATCAAAGCAAGGACCTGGCAGACTTGTTAAGATGGTAAGGAAGTCAGCATGTGAGAATACATGGAAATTATAGTCCCTTCCATCTCCTTGAGCCTATATTTTCTCTGTTGCAATCAATTATTTTAGAGCAGGGATGGGGCCATTTTGATATTTATAACATCATTCGAGGGCTGGGGGCAGGGTTTGCGGGTGGGAGCCAATCACGCGGAAGGGGGTGGGGTTTGCGGGTGGGAGCCAATCACGCGGAAGGGGGCGGGGTTTGCAGGCAGGAGCCAATTGCGTGCACTGGGGGGCCACCGCGCCCTCTGCCGCTGCGCCCACTGTGGGCCAGACCAATTGCTTTCGCGGGCCTTATATAGCCCACGGGCCGGACGTTGCCCACCCCTGTTTTAGAGGCTCTGCTGGGTGAGATGACTTACCCACATTTTTGCTTCTGTAAAAAAGCATGATCCCTGCAACCTATTTCCCCAAGGGAGTGAAGTTTCTACCTCAGGGCTCCAAAAGGTAGAGGAAGCTCAATTACTGGAGGAGGGAAGAGCTCTGAGAAAATTACTTTCCTGATTAACTGGTAAAGTACAGGGTAAAGAGTGATCCTGTCAATCACTGGACTCAGCTGCCCTCCATCTTGGGGCCTCCCCCTCCACTCAGGTTCCTTAGCTCCCTATGAGAATTGAGAATGACCATGTTGCCTTAACCGCAGAGCGGTTTTTCTAGAATCGATATGATATGGATTTCGAAGGATTTGGCGAAAAAAAATTCTAAGGTCGATATTTTACCAAAGACTTTTTCTGATCATAATCCTGTTAAGATGATAATAAAAAGAATTTGTAGGACATATAGATGGAGACTGAATGAATCTATTTTACAAAAAGATGAGGTTGTGAATGACTGTAAACAGAAACTAAAAGATTTTTTTGAAATTAACTTGGATAAAGGAACAAATCTGAATACAGTAAAGCTGTTACGAGGGGACATTTTATTTATCATAATTCTATTCTTAAAAAAAAAACTCAACAAAAGTTACAGAAGGTCTTGAATCAAATTAAATTGAAAGAAATGGAGTTACAGAAAAAACCTTCAGATAATAGTATTTTATACCAACTTAAACTATTACATCAACAAGTTTCAATGTTGACGGTGAAAGAAATTAAGTTGAAATATGCTAAACAAAGATATTCTGAATCTGCCAAAAAACCAGGAAGATGGTTAGCATATAAATTAAGAAAAGAAAGAGAAAAGAAAATGATATTAAAGATTCAAGATGGAGATTTGGAACTTTTAGATAATGAAAAGATTAAAAAAGTATTTCATAGTTTTTTTTCTAATTTATATAAAAAACAAGAAATTTCTCTGGAAAAGATAGATGAGTATCTGAATAGACAAAATTTACCAAACTTACAGAGTTACAGAAATCAACATTGAATGATCCTATAACAACTTTTGAAATTGCTGAGGCTATAAAGAAAGTAAAGTTGGGAAAAGCACCTGGACCTGATGGTTTATCTGCATTATACTATAGATGCTTTGAAGATCAGATTTTGTTACCTTTTAAAGTATTGATGAACTCTATTTTGACAGGATCTTTAATGCCAGACTCATGGAAAGAGGCTAATATTGCTTTAATACCAAAGGAAGGACAAGACCCTTGTCTAGTTAAAAATTACAGACCAATATCATTGTTGAACAACGATAATAAAATATTTGCATCAGTGTTGGCAGAAAGAATGAAAAAAATCTTACCAGAAATTATTCATCATGATCAATGTGGATTTCTACCAAAAAGACAGTTAAAAGAGAATGTAAGAGTGGTTTTAGATGTTATAGAATATTTACAGTATAATGAATGCCAAGCAGCTCTTATTTTTTTAGATGCAGAAAAAGCCTTTGATAATTTGAATTGGAGTTTAAGGTTTTGGAGATTATGGACTTTGGAGAGTATCTTATTCAAGGAATCAAAGCAATTTATACACCACGTGGCAAATATAATTGTGAATGATGAACTAACTGAATCATACCAGATACAAAAAGGAACAAGACAAGGATGTCCTCTATCTCCTTTATTATTCATTCTAGTATTGGAAATTTTAAATAGAAATATTAGAAATGATGAACAAATAAAGGGACTAAAAATTAAAGAAGAAGAATTTAAATTAAGAGCTTTCGCAGATGATTTGGTCCTGATACTGAAACGACCCTCTGGAAAATGCAGAGCATCTGATGAAGAAATTAGGAGAATTCGGGTCATTGGCGGGACTTAAAGTGAATAAGCAAAAAACCAAAATGTTAATTAAAAATATGACCCTGTCCAATCAAGATCTGCTGATGGGTAAGACGGGATTTCAGATTGAAAATAAGGTTAGATACTTGGGGGTAATCTTGTCAATTAAAAATAGTATGCTGTTTCAGAATAATTATATTAAAATTTGGAGTGATGTAAAAAAAGATCTGATAAGATGGGGGAAATTACAATTGTCTCTCTTGGAAAGGATATCTGTGATTAAGATGAATGTTTTGCCTAGAATGTTATTTCTTTTCCAGACTTTACCAATTTTATTAACAGACTTACCATTTAAAGAATGGCAGAGGGATATTTCCAAATTTATTTGGCAAGGCAAGAAACCAAGAATTAAATATAAATTGTTACAAGATGCCAAAGAACGAGGAGGTTTGGGTCTACGTAATTTAAAATTGTATTTTGATGCCTGTTGTTTGCTTTGGATTAAGGAATGGATTACTCTGGAGAATAAGAAATTATTACAACTTGAAGGACATGAATTAAGATTTGGGTGGCATGCTTATCTATGGTATGACAAAATTAAAGTTAATAAGGATTTTAAAAATCATTTTATTAGAAATGCCTTACTGAGAGTCTGGAATAAATATAAGGTAAAACTGTCTCCAAATGTACCATTATGGTTGTCTCCTCAAGAAGCAACGACCAGAAGAGAAAATGTGGGAGGAATAAGTTGGTTAAAATATAAAGACCTGTTAAAGTTTGAAGAGGGTGAACCAAAAAGTAAAACAAGGGAAATGTTAGAATCTGATGGATTTATATGTCATTGGTTCACCTATATACAATTGATGGAATGTTTTAAACTAGACAAAAAGAAATATAAATTTGTCAATGAAACAACACAATTTGAAAGGGATTTATGTATAAATGATGATCATGTTATTACTAAGATGTACAAGATCTTGTTACAGATGAATATGGAAGATGAATATGTTAAGGATTGTATGATCAAATGGGCTAAGAATTTTGGATATAATATCATGCTGGACCAATGGGAGAATATGTGGATGAAAGGTTTGAAATTTACGTTGAATTATAACTTGAAAGAAAATTTTTATAAGATGATGTATCGTTGATATCTAACTCCTGATAAGTTGTCAAAAATGTATAGTGTAACTAATGTTTGTTGGAAATGTTCACAGGAAGAAGGAACCTTTTACCATCTTTGGTGGACTTGTGAGAAGGCTAAAAAGTTCTGGGACCAAATATGTATTACTATTCAGAAGATTCTTTTTTTATATATATAAATTTTATTAAGATTTTAAATATACAAAGTTAAAAGTTGAAAATGAAACAGAAATAGTACAAATTAAGGAAAGAAGAGAAATAAGTGTAGTAAAGCAAAAGAAAGAAAAAACAGACATAGAAATTGGACAACTTCCGATCTATCTATGGTCATAGGAGTAGAGAAAAGTAATTTGTTCTTACATGCTGGCTATTCATATAACATTCATATACATTTCTTGTCTAATATATTCTATTTATATATAATCTAATCATCAAAACCCCATGCAAGCTTTGCTCCTCCTGCTTTTTGCAAATAGTCCATCAAAGGCTTCCACTCTTTAAGATAGTAACGATTTGAATTTTCTTTTAATAAACATGTCAATTTGTAATTTTCTGCCATATCCAATAATTTCAACATCCATTCCTGTATCATTGGTACAGTTTGGTTTTTCCAGTTTTGTGCATATAAGAGTCTTGCTGCTGTAATCATGTATTGTATTATTCTAAAAAAATGTTTTTCTATTTGTACATCCAAAATTCCGAGTAAAAAAAATTCTGGTTTAAATGGTATTCGTATTTGTAGTATATTTTGCATCAGTGAATGTATTTCAATCCAAAATTTCTTTGCCATTTTACATGTCCACCACATATGGTAAAAAGACCCCTCTTGTTTTTTACATTTCCAACATAAGTTGGAAATATTCCCATACATTTTTGCAAGTTTTTGTGGGGTCATATACAGTACCATCGGTACATCATCTTGTAAAAGTTTTCTTTTAGATTATAACACAAAGTAAATTTTAATCCTTTAGTCCACATATCTTCCCATTGTTGCAATTGTATATTGTGGCCAATATTTTTTGCCCATTGAATCATACAGTCTTTAACTTGTTCCTCCACCATTTCTCCTTTTAACAATAATTTATACATTTTAGCAATTAAGTGTTCATCAGTTTCACATAATTGTATCTCAAACTCTGATTTGGTTTGTTCAAATTCCAATTTTTTTTAATCTAATTTAAATTTCTCTGTAAGTTGCACATAGGAAAGCCATTGAAAAGTATACCCTTCTTGAGCAAGTTCTTCCTTTGATTTTGTTACATAGTGCCCTTGTTCCTTTTTTAATTATTCAGAAGATTCTGAAAGTAAATATACAAAGAAAGCCAGAACTTTTTCTTTTAGGTTTGATGGAAAAACAACTAGAGAAGCAGTACGGAGTTTTGCTACTATATATGATCACGGCACCAAGATTGTTATATGCACAACGATGGAAAGATCCACAAGTACCTACAGTTGAAGATTGGATTGTTAAACTAATGGATTTGGCTCAGATGGCTAAATTAACAGCTTTAATGAGAGAGAACTCTATTTCTACATTCATATCAAATTGGCAACCACTTTTGGAATATTTGCTTGTAATTGAAAAAAATGATGTTTTGATTCTGGGTTTTAGAGATTGAATGATTTGTTGTAATAGAAATAATGTTATGATAGGTTAATTAATTGTAAGAGATTAGATTTGCATTTGATTTTATATCTGTATCGGAAATAGTCGAAAGTCGCTTTTCCTTTTCTATCTTTCTATTCACATCTTTATAGTTTGTTCTTTTTTCTTTAGTTCCGCTTTCTATCTATTCTATAGTTTTTTCTTTTTTGTATTTTAAATATATCTTGAAAATAAAAAGTATTTGAGAGAATGACCACGTTGCCTCCAAGGAAGTGGCATGGGTTTCATAAGTCTCTAGTGCATAGCTTTCCAAACTGTGTATCGCAAAGCGGCAGCGTGCATGGCGGCGGCGGCAGTGACAGCAGCGGCGCGCCATCAGCTCTTCCACATTTTAGCGAAGCCGCCACCGCTGCTGCCATGCACGCCACCGCGTGCCCCCCGCGCCACCACCACGCATGCATGCGCCGCCACTGCCACCATTGGTGTGTCGCCAATGGCGGCAGTTTGGAAAGCACTGCTCTAGTGTAATCACAGCAACAGGGAAGAGTAGCAAAGCCTTGATAAGCATGGCCCGCATCCATTGAAAAATATTCTAAATGTGTCCAGGGAGAACATGGGGCTAGTAAAAAGAAAATGCAGCAAGCAAGCAAGCAAACAACTGAGCAAGAAAAACTGCAGAATAATTCCTGTGGCAACCTGCATATCAGAGCAGGTAGGAGCAAAACCTCTAGTGACATAATGAAAAACTGTACCTGTTCATAAGTGGGAGGAGCAAGCTAGCTACAGATATCTACCTCCAATGAAGGAAAGGACTTTCACATGTACTGATCATGCTTCCCATCTTGATCAGATCTGCTCTAGTATCAGAAACAATCATTTCTGTAAACAAGCAGCAGACTAGGATGGATAGATTCCATCCTCAAGAAGTGAGGTAAACCAGCCTTCCCTAGCAGCCAACAACCCTCACTCTTGCCCACAGAGATGCAAGACTGATGTATCTTCTGAGGTGCAGTTGCTGTTTCATGGCTTAGTACAGTGCTTACTCAAAATGACCACCACGTCAGGTGCAATGTACTGGTGCCATTCACAACACTGGTGGAGGTAGGAAGTGGAAATGAAATGTTAGAGAACAATCCATATCTATGATAGAAAAGCACAGGGACACAACCATTTCAGGCATCGGCTGCAGTAAAACCTTAGAGGTGAAGCCTTTTGCTACAGGCCTTCTACTATCATTGCCATCTTGGTGTCAATTACTGTCCCTTTGCAGCAGGAAGAGGAGGTATCTTTCCCTTTCCCCTACCAACACCTACTGGAGGATAAAATCAAGATTACCCGCAACATGAAAACCAACTTCTCGTGAGGAGTATGGCGGACAGACGATCCTAGTGCAGCTCCGCTGCTAGGATTTACAGCGTGGCGTTCACTGTCTTTCTGAAAACTTATTTGGAGACAAGAAGCAAGCTCCGGGTAAGGAGAAGCTGGCGAATTGCTCATGTGACTTCTGGACAGCTGGGAGAAGCTGAGAGATCGCAGAGAATCGAACGGTGAGACCCAGCTGGGAAGCGCGAGAACCATCTTGCAGGAGCCGCATTTGAAGTCCTCCTTAAAAGGACAATACGTCCGACCACCTCATTTCATGGACTAATTTGAGAGATTTCAATTTAAAAATTTGAAGAGGCTATTCTTTATTATAGAAAAACTTCCTCTATTGGTGAGTTTGCCATTATTTAGAGACTGTCTTGCTTGATTTTTGCGTAATTTAAAAGACTATTGGTTTAAGCAGACAATTTGAATTATGAAATATGCCTTTTTGACGGATGTATTGAAAAAGAATAAAGTCCCTTTTCCAGTGTTATCCAGTGTTTCAAAGAAGCTCCATTTCTTTTCGCTCCGGTTGTATTTTTTGTCATTTTTCTTACTTATGTAGAGATATAAGTTGGTTTGATTTACTTTCTTAAAAATAAATAGTGTACCTTACTTCAACTCCTGCTTTAAGGCTGTGAGAGGGAGCTATTACTTTCAAACACAAATTATAAGTAAATAAATTAAATTAAACCATGGGTACTAGAAAACAGGTAAGACGTGGGTCCGGAGAGTGGGACTGGATGAAAGCTATGTTTGAGGAATATACTTATAAAACCTCACAAACTATTATTCAAAACGTTAATCAAACACTGGAAATAAAATTTGCTGAACTTGAAAAGAGACTTGATCAAAAATTGAAGAAGATAGAAAGGAAAATGGAAGGAGAACTTTAAAAAGATATGATAGGGTTGATGAATTGGAGATAGAAAAAGAAAATGAACTGGATAGACTTGCACTATTAGAATTAAGAGACAAGGAATTTTGTCTAGAGATTTAGGGGAATACCTGAGGTTAAAGAAGAAGAATTAAAGGAAAAGATTGTGCAGGGGTCCCCAACCTTTCTGGCACCAGGGACCGGTTTCAAAAGACAATTTTTCCATGGACCGGGGGGTGGGGTTTGCGAAAGGCGGGGTTTGCGGGTGGGAGCCAGTAGCGTGCACCGGTGGTGGGGTTTGCGGGTGGGAGCCAATCACAGGCACCGGGGGTGGGGTTTGCAGGCGGGAGCCAATCGTGCAGAAGGGGGCGGGGTTTGCAGGCGGGAGCCCCGTGGCCCAGTTCCTAACAGGCCACGGCCCACAGGTTGGGGACCCCTGTTATACCGGCTCTGGCAACCTTAATTGACCGGGAAGAAGACAAGATGGAGGATGAAATAGAAAAGATCTTCCGTATTAATTCTAAATATGCAAATATACATAATAAATCAAGAGATGTTCTGGTTGAATTCTCCAGGAAAAAAACAAGAGACTTAATTTTGCAAGCACATTTCAATGCTAAACTTAACATTGGAGGAAAAGAGATAATTGTACTCAAGGAAATACCAGTGAGGATTTTAAGAAAAAGGAAAGAATATGCCTTTTTGACGGATGTATTGAAAAAGAATAAAGTCCCTTTTCGCTGGGAAAGACTAGAAGGATTGAGCTTTACATTTCAACAAAAAATATTTAAATTGACTTCAATTTCTAAAGCTAAAGAATTTTTGCTGATATATAGAATGGATTTGGAATAAGACACAGGTGTAATTAATAGAAAGAAAGGTGCAATATGTAGAGAGGAAATGGACTCTACTGCTAAGGATTCTGAGGAATCACTTGCATGAACATGGATTTAAAGTGCCTCACTTGGAATATAAATGGAGCAAACGCTACACAGAAAAGAAAAAGAGTTTTTTATTATTTAAAAAAATTAAAATATGTGATTTGCTTACAGGAAACGCATATAAAGAAAAAAGATGCAAAATATTTAGTAAACAAGAATTTGGGGCAAGAATTTATCTCAGCTAATACAAAGAAAACTAATGGAATTGTAATATATGTTAAATCTCATTTGAAACCATGTTTGTCATTTGCAGATGGTTATGGTAGATATATAGCAATTGAAGTAGAGGTAAATGGAACAAAAATGATTATAGTGGGAATATATGCACTGAATGAGGATAAAAGTAGGTTTCATATGAAACTTTTGGATGAATTATCAGATTTATCATATTCAAGCTGGTGTTTCATGGGAAACTGGAACGGAGTTACTGTACCATTAGTGGATAGCTTTCCAAACTGTGTGTCGCGACACTTTAGTGTGTCGCACCACACAGTTTAGTGTGTCGCGAAGTGGCGGTGGCACGGGGGCGGCGTGCACGGTGGCAACGGCGCACCATCAGCGCTTCCGCATTTTAGCGAGGCCGCAGCTGCTACTGCCATGCACGCCGCTGCCGCGCGCCCCCCGCACTGTCGCCGTGCATGCTGCCGTTGTGCACGCACACGCCGCCGCTGCTGGTATGTCGCCAATGGCGGCAGTTTGGAAAGCACTGGGATAGAGTATCTGAGAAGCAAATTAAAGTTAAACAAGGAAAACTACCAAAATCTGTTTTTGATTTAATGGAAAATTTGACATTAGTAGATTCGTGGAGATATAAGAATGGAATGGCAAAAGAATACACCTTTTATTTGGAAAGATATAAATCATTTTCAAGAATCGGTATATATGGGTATCAATAGATTTAGTGAATAAAATTTCTAAAGAGGATATTTTGCCAAGAACATTCTCGGATCATAATCCTGTGAGTATGATAATAAAGAAAATATCTAGAACTTTTAGATGGAGATTGAATGAAGCTATTTTGAAAAAAGAAGAGGTTGTAGAAGATTGTAAAAGCAAACTAAAAGAATTTTTTGAGATTAACTTAGATAATGAAATAGATATAAAAACTGTCTGGGATACCAGCAAAGCAGTTATGAGAGGACATTTTATTTATCACAACAGAAATATAAAGAAAAAAATTCAACAAAAATTACAAACAGTTTTAGATCAGATTAGAGTAAAAGAAAAGGAACTGCAGAAAAACCCATCTGATAACAATATTGTTTACCAGCTTAAAATATTACATCAACAAGTCTCTATGTTTACAGTAAAAGAAATTGAAATGAAACTAAAATATACCAAGCAAAGATATTTTGAATTTGCTAACAAACCAGGAAGGTGGTTAGCATATAAATTAAGGAAAGAAAGAGATAAGAAAATGATTACCAAAATTCAAGAGGGTAATGTAGAAATAGTGGATAATAAAAATTTTTTAAAAGCATTTTATATTTTTTTTCTAATTTATATAAAAAGCAGGATATTTCATTGGAAAAGATTGATGAATATTTAATAAAACAAAAGTTACCAAAGCTCTCACAGACACAGAAATTAATACTAAATAGTCCTATAACTGCCTCTGAAATAACAGAAGCCATAAAGAAAGTTAAGCTAGGTAAAACACCAGGACCTGATGGAATATCGGCAAGGTATTATAAATGTTTTATTGATCAGATTCTGTCACCCTTTAAAGAAGTAATGAATTTGATTTTGCTGGGTTCAGAAATGCCAGATACATGGAGGGAAGCAAATATAGCACTTATACCAAAAGAAGGACAGGACCCCTTAATGATTAAGAATTATAGACCAATATCTTTACTAAATAATGATTATAAGATATTTGCATCGGTGTTAGCAGAAAGAATGAAAATAATCTTACAGAAAAGATCCATTGGATTCAGCTGAATATCTGATGAAAAAATTGAAAGATTATGGATCTTTAGCGGGCTTTAAAGTAAATAAACAGAAAACGAAAATGTTAATTAAAAATATGACAGTGAATAAGCAAGAATTGTTGGAGAGAAAGACGGGTTTTAAAAATGAAAAAAAGATTAAATATTTGGGAGTGATCCTGTCAACTAAAAATAGTGCACTGTTTAAAAATAATTATAATAAAATTTGGAATGAGGTTCAAAAAGACCTGATAAGATGGGAAAATGACATTTATCACTTTTGGGAAGGATTTCTGTAATAATAATGAATGTATTGCCTAGGATGCTATTCCTTTTTCAAACGATTCTGATTTTGTCAACTGATGTAGTATTCAAACAATGGCAAAAAGGTATCTCAAAGTTTATCTGGCAAGGTAAAAAACCAAGAATTAGATATAAATTGTTACAGGATGCTAAGGAACGAGGAGGTTTGGGGCTGCCAGATTTAAAGCTATATTTTGAGGCATGTTGTTTTATGTGGATGGAAGATTGGATTACTCTAGAAAATAAAAAACTGTTAGGACTTGAAGGACACGAGTTACGATTTGGATGGCATGCCTATTTATGGAATAATAAAGTCAAGATGAATAAGGAATTTAATAATCATTATATTAGGAAGGCTATATTAAGGATATGGGAGAAATATAAAACTAGATTGGCACATAATATACCTTTATGGATATCACCACAGGAGGCATTTGCAAGATGAGAAAGTGTTGGAGAAATAAAATGGTTAAAATATAAAGATCTAATAATTTTTGAAGAAGGTAAACCTAGGTTTAAGACAAGAGAAAAATTAGAGATAGAAGATTACTTATGTCATTGGTTTAATTACATGCACCTATTTGAGCGCTTTAAGCTGGATAAAAAGAACTTCATTTGTAAATGAAGTAACGAATTTTGAGAAATAACTGTATGAATAAATAACATATTATTACTAAAATGTACAAGATGTTACTACAAATGAATCTGGAGGATGAACAAGTTAAAGACTGTATGGTAAAGTGGGCTAGTAATTTTGGATATAACTTTATGATGGATCAATGCGAAAAAATGTGGACAAAAGGTTTAAAATTTACATTGAGTTACAATTTAAAGGAAATTTTTTAGAAAATGATGTATAGATGGTATTTAACACCTGATAAATTATCAAAAATGTTTAAAAATGTAACAAATGTGTGCTGGAAATGTTCACAGGAAGTAGGAACCTTCTATCACTTATGGTGGACGTGTGAGAAAGCAAAAAAATTTTGGGAACAGATATGCAATGTTATCCAAAAAATCCTCAAAGTAAATGTTATAAAAAACCCAGAACTGTTTTTATTAGGTTTAATGGAGGAAGAACTAGAGAAGTAGTACGGAAATTTGCTTCTTCACATGACCACGGCTGCAAGAATACTCTACGCGCAACGATGGAAGGAACAACAAATACCAACAGTACAAGAATGGATAATAAATTTAATGGACTTGGCACAAATGGCAAAATTAACAGAGTTGATAAGAGATAAAACTATTTCTAAATTTACAGATCTATGGCAACCATTTCTAGATTATCTGCTAATGACAGAAAAAGATGAAGCTATAATTATGGGTTTTACACAAGAGTGAATTCGTTAGATAGAAATAATGGGAATATAGATAAATATAGATAAGTATAGATAGATAAATAAATATAGAATATAGATAAATTAATGGTAAGATATTATATTATCTTAAGTATATCTATAATTGGGATAGCCGGAAGTCACTTTTTATTTTTAAATTAAATTAAATTAAATTTAATTTAATTTTGTTTTGTTATGTCTGTGTATTTATATATATTTTCTTTTTTCATATAAATGTGGTTTTTACTTTTCTGTGTTTTCTTGTTTTTGTTGCATTTATTGCATTGTTTGTAATATGTAGTTTATTATGTAAATTTTCTTTATATGTAATTATACTTTGTAATAAATAAAGTTTGGTTAAAAAAAAAGATTACCCGCAACATACTCCCTATTCCTGTCATGCTACGATAACAATGATAAGCAAGAGATTAAGCATAAACACAGGACAGTGTCATGGGGACCAAATTTTTCAAGTGGGTGGAGGTTACCTATTTTCTCAGCCCTCTGGGTAACACTGTTTCCTTAGTGTACTGAAGGAAACACTGAAAGATATTGGTGAGGGTGAGTGAAGCCCCCTTTGGATTGTGTATGTTCATTTCTTTTTCATTCCGGTCTGGTTTTTTGTCATCCTTGCCATCTTCTATTCTTCATTTTTCCTTGTTTTTAATGTTTTCACTTGTGAACTGCCCAGAGTTGGGAATCGGGCAGAATATAAACAACAGCAGCAGCAGCAGCAATATACACAGAACATGGACAAAAAAAAAATCAGAATGCTAATGTTCATGTCAGAACTTTGACTAAAAAGATGAACTGAAGAGCACATAAAACTTGCTAAATTTGTATAACTCTATCTCAATAGTACATGCTAAAAAAAATGCTCTAGATATTATCCTTCATCAATTTTGAAAGAAAACATTGGTTGTATAAGAGGGTGTAAAAGAACAGCAGCAGATTATTTAAACTTTCTCCAAAAATGTTAGGATACAGGTAGCCTTCATTTAATGTCCACTTGTTCAGCGACCATTCAAAGTTATGATGGTGCTGAGCAAGGGGGACATGACCGGTCCTCATAGTTGCGGCTGTCGCAGCGTCCCCGCAGTCATGTGGTCACAATTCAGGCGCTTGGTAACTGGCTCACCATTATGACATTGCAGCGTCCCACAGTCACGTGATCGCCATTTGCGACCTTCACTTCCGGCTTCCGACAAGCAAAGTCAATGGAGAAGCTGATGGTGATCATGTGATCATGGGGCGCTGTGACCATATGGGATTCGCCTAACAATGGCAACTGGGACTGCTGGAACTGCAGTCATAAGTCGGCATGGTCACGTGATGTTGAGCCTTACAACTGTATCACTTAACAATGAGTTCCCGGTCCCATTTAACATCAGTAAATGAGACTACCTGTAGAGCACAAAACTGTACTGTACAGCAGACAAATCACAAATGGTTGGAATAGCTTCTTCATCATCACAAACTCATTTGTAAAAGATAAATTTTTAAGAACAACACTTCCAAGAAGTTTGGAGTAGATCCTCTAATATTCGTTTAAACAGAATGCAAATAGAGACACCGCAACTATAAAGGACCAAGTATTTAAAATACAGAAAAAGACATTATTCACATGTGCAATTGAATTTAATGGATTATTTATTAAACTATAATCTGGACATCACATACCAACTGTTATCCTTGTAACCATGTCAATTATTTTCAATAATTCACTCATAAGTAGATTAGAAAATTATTTTTAAAAATAAAAAGAGATAAGGAGAAAGCACAGAAAGGACTTCAGAAGCTAGTACATCAGAAAAAGTAGTAACTATCAAGTTAAAATTAAAAATAAAAACCTGACCAATGATATTCAGTGAAAATAAGGGTAGCTCATTGGATTGAACTTTAGCACTCACAATAAAGCCATATTTAAATCCCAAATTATTTCACAGAAAGCTTGTGCCAAATGGTCATGTTCTAGATGGTTCTAGAATGCAACACTAGGCCACCATTTTAATAATATGATGAATAAAAACTCCTTAAAGTTACAGGGTAGCAAAGTTTAATGTCTCACCTTTTGAAGACAGCAGTTTCAGTTTTAGCATCTACAGTAAGGCTAAGAGTCTCCTTCATGCTGCCATTCATTACTGTTTCAGTCACTTTATCGGCATTTTCTGTATCATCTTCTCCATCAGAACCAGCTTCCATTGCAACACTTCCTACAGCTGGAAAGAAGAATTTGAACAATGAAAATGGACAATTACTTTTTGTATTTTAATTTCCGTTATCACTCTTCTATTCTGTGCAGAGCAGTACAGAACTGTCAGCAGAAGTAGCATAAAAATTTGTTTGTTTATTTAACTGATTTTAAGCTGCCTCAATCACAGCAGCAACTCTGGATGACAAGTAAGAATATATTAAATTCAGTTTTAAGTAACAGCAAAGAACAACAAAAACAATGAAAGTCTTCAGAACCCACGTCAGGGAAATGAAACAGTTGTACAACCTACAAACATTAGTCAATCACAGTCAAGTCAATAACCAAACTCGGGTCCCAAATCGTCTCTGCCCCAGGCTCTGCTGAATGAGCCAGGGCTTCGTGAGACACAGGAGGGTCCGGGCCACGCAGTCTTTGGGGTGAAGGTTGTTCCGTATGCTGGGAGCAGCCCCAGAGAAGGACCGACTCCAAGGTCCCGTAAGATGGCATTTCTTTATCAGTGGAACATGCTGACCCTAATATCACACATTAATAATCAAAGTAATTCTGAGCAAAAATTATGTGCAATTCATCCTTAATGATACTGGGATTTATACAATTCTTCTATTATGCATCCTTTACCATTTTTGCAATTGTTCAATATAGGAGATTATTTAGAATAGCTATTCTTAAAAATCCCATCATTTCAAGTAATGAAACAAGTTTTTCTATTTCTGCAATGTGTTCTGTGGCACTTCTGAGCTCTTACTTTCTGGTTGGGTCACAAGGGCAACTACATTTGCATTCAGAGGATCCACTGGTTCTGTGTTGGTTTCCATCTCCACAGGTGAATTACTTCTTAAAGAATCTTTTGAACTTTAAAAACAAAGTTAAAAAAAATGATGAATCACATTTTCAATTATTTTCAGGAAGGAGTGAACAGGATAAAATTCAGTTGGTCACTTTTGTATGAAAAGATACAGGTAGTCCTCGACTTATGACCACAATTGGGACTGGAATTTCCGTTGCGAAGCGATGCTGCCGTAAAGCGCGACGTCATGTAACCGCATCGATTAGCGATGGCAATCCTGGAACTCCCCGTTGCTGTCGTTAAGCGAATTCCACTGGTCATTAGGCAAGGACCCATCCCAATCCAAGCCATTCCGGGCTTGGTCCCTCCCAGCCCTGAGCCTCGGCTATTTTATTTATTTATTTATTTTATTTGTTTATTTATTGCTCACATTTATATGGCTGCCCATCTCACACAAGGTGACTCTGGGCGGCATACATCGGAGGCCATCTTCCTCAGGTCTCGTGAGGAAACCACCGTGCGGAACCTTGGGAAGAAAGCCTCACGTGGCCAGCAGCTGCCTTTTGAAGGGCCAGGCTGGGCATGCTCGGTCAGCAGCGGGAGCACGAAGACGGCAACGGTGACGGTCAGCTAAGGCGGCATAGATGAGGGGGGAGACAGGTGGGTGGGGAGAGTTGAACCACGCCCCTGCAGTGGTGTGGGTGGGCTGCCAAGCACCCAAATTTTGATCACGTGACCGCAGGGGCGCTACAACGGCCGTAACTTTGGGGACCAGTCGTAAGTCCCTTCGTTCAGCACCGCTGTAACTTTGAACGGTCGCTGAATGAATGGTCGTAAATCGAGGACAACCTGTATCAATAGCGCTAACTATTTGGAATAGGATTTTAGAGTATACTTGCACTTATGGGTAATTGAGAAGCAAATAAAGGTAAAATAAATATCAATGAGCATTTGAGACCTTATAGAAGTTTACATCAGTTCTGAAAGCTAAGCTATCTTTTCTTTGAACCCTCACCTTTGGATTTAGAACATGAGGGAAAAACAGATAGCTGATCAGCTGTAGATTATTTTTTAATCCAGAAAAGAAAAAAAAAGTATTCAACAGAATGAGATGCAGAGAAAAAGGAGGGTAATGGTTGGGAGAAGAGGAGAGAAAGAAAAATAAAGATAGAAGCATTTCTTGAAGTGCCAGGGAATAAAATGTTAGTGCTACTTGTTTTGTCCCACTATCAAAGATTTTCTATACAAAAATGAAGTTCTCAACCAAGTAAATGGGTCAGGGAGATTAGATTTTTATTTTTAGAGACCGAGGGTTTTTCAGTAAGATAGTTCCTTTTGTGGGAAAAATTTGAAAAATTGCATCACTATAATTCAGTGCTTTACTGCTGAATTTCTGCAAGGTGGTTTGGGGATGAGTGACAAAAAAGGGACTTGGTGCTCATATGATGCCAGCCATTTTTTCCTCAAATTGCACAATCATCACAGATAATTTTTTTACCTGAACACATGAATCTATTACTGCAGCTGAGCTTTTAAAAGGTGCCAAAGCAAACTCACGAGCTAATGCTATCATTTCAAATATAAAATATATAAAAACGAAACACACATGATTTATTTCTTGTTTTTCTGTAATTTCATTTATAGGTTTTGCAGGAATACAATGCTTTCCTACCTTACAGTGAAATCTGAAAAGGAAGCCCAACCAGTTTCTTTTGCTGGCATTGGTTCCTCTGTGCTCCACACATCAGATCCAACAGAATCCAGATTAGTGCCATGAGTGGTTTCCATAGGAACATCAAAGTTAGCTGACCAATTAGGTGCTGGAAAAATTGTAACATTACAAATATATCAATTTCTAATAATAAGTTTGTAGCAAGGCAGTTTGTTTAAGTTTTAAAAAAGTCAAAGAACTTGCAAACTGTTCTACCTTTATGAGTACTGAAAAAAACTAGAACCATTTACAACTAGTCATTCTACCATTATCATACTTAAGCAACCCCTTGATGTTAAAAGAATAATTCTGTATCATTTTAGGACTTGCACGCCTCCATAAACCTCTTTACATTTTACGTATGTCCATCTGTAATGGAGAATATCCACAGGTAATAGAAATCTTTCACTACACTCAAGCTACCTGCTACACGCCAAAGATACCAAGAGAGGGTGGGGGTGGTGCACGTGTTCCTAGTCCCTCTGTACATGCATACATTGTCCTTGCTTTGTGTTATGTTAAATGTTGAGAGTTTGGTCCATCTGTTACGCAATTGAGGCAGCAGCCACACTATTGTTTGCATCTCTTAACAGAAGCAATATAAAATACTTTCCTTTTATTTTAATGAGTTAACTTCAGGTTTACTACTAATCAGATGAACCAAGGGGCAGATAGATCATTGCATTAATTATAACGCTAATAAGTATTTTTTAAAGTACAAATAATGAAAAAAATTAACAAGGCCAAAGTCTTCCACACTTTCTTTTACAAATGAAAAGATGCCGGTAAGAGCAGCCTAATTCCTGTATCTAGTATGTGAATGCTTGAGAAGCTGTGGAATAAAAGCTACTTACTTTCATTCAAATCTACTTCCATCTTGTCTTCTGTGTTGGTGCTTGATTCGAACAGGTCTTGCTTTGCTCCATCCTCTTCTTCAGAATCTGTACTCTCTTCACTATCTGTACTGCCTGAACTTTTTATTTTAATGAAAGAGACATATAAAGAGATTATTATTCCCCTCCCATAAGATTTTATTGCCTTAGCCATTTTTTCCTAAAGATTAATTAAAAGCTTTGGAGGATTAAGAACAGGAGAGGACATCTGATTGATTCCTCCTCTTTGTTTCAATAACGTAAAATTATATAATGCTATAAAGTGAACTCCTGGTTGGATTTCCACTGATTTTAGTGCAGTTCAATAGTAGAATTTTCAGAAATAGTTTGACACGGTGCTTTGGACCTCACGCAAGCAGAGCACTTCTCTGCTATCCATTGAAGTACTCAACTTTTTCAGGCTTCCGCATGAGCCTGAAAGACGCCACTGCTTCAAGAGTCACACTGACAAACCTGAACAGGTAACCCTATGAAAACAGTTGCAGGTTTGAAGAAAACACAACACAGTATATTTAAGCAACGTAGTGCAGCTAGGCATTCTCTGTTGTGTTTGTCACTTAGATAATACCAGGCACGTTCCAAAGGAGAAATATGGACTCTTTGAAAAAGTCACTAGGTACTTGGTCCTGGTTAGAGACTCAGGACAGATAAATCTATTTATTTATTTAACAATTTTAGCCATGCATCTATCCAAGGACCTCTGGGCAGTGTATGTAAATAAAGTATAACCAAATATATAAATCCAATTAAAACGAAACTGGGTTGAGACGCCTAAAATTACATTATCAATACATCAAACAAAACCATACCCATGCCAGAGTTCCATCAACATCTCAGCCCCAAAGCCTGGGGGAAGAGCCAGGTCTTCACAGCCTTCTGAAAGGCTAATGGGGCAGTGCCATCCCTGCAGGGGTGGGGGGTGGGAAACAACTGTTCCATCAGACAGACACCATGATAGAGGGGATATGCTTTCTGACCTCACCAGGTGACACTGCTTCACTAATTGGACCGAGCATGCTCACACTGGCAGAACCAGTGGAAGAGGCAGAAACCATCAGGGATAGGTAGCCCACAAGTAATCTGGCCTATGCCATGTAGGGCTTTAAAGGTGACAACCAGCACCTTGAAGTGCACCTGGGAGCCACCTGGGAGCCAGTGCAGCTCATGTAGCCATGATGTCATGTGGGCATATTCTGGTGCATCCAATACTGTATGTACTACTGTGTTTTGGACTGGCTGAAGCTTCCAAATGCTCTTCAAGGACTACCCTATGCAGAGCATGTTGCAAGAGTCCAACTGGGAGGTGATTAAGGCATGAATGACTCTGAGCAGTGCTTCCTGATCTAGGAATGGGTGCAACTGGCACACAAGGTGTAACTCTACAACCGCCCTCCTGGCCACAGCTGCTACCTGATCCTCAAGCAGGAGCAATGAGTAGGAGAACCCTAGATTGTGCACCAACTGTGACTGGGTGTGTGTGACCCCATCCAGGGTTAATGATGGGAAATCACTAGATATGGGGAACCCTAAAATCCACAGCCACTCAGTCTTGTTAGGGTTCAACCAAAGCTGGATTTTCCCCATCTAGACCCACATAGCCTGCAGGCAACTGAGAATGCACTGTGACCGCATCACTTGGATGGCACAGGGCAGAGATGATAACTTATTATCAGCGTAAGTAGTAATAACAATCATAATAATGATAGTTACCCTATGCCAATGGATGACCTCACCTAGTAGTTTCATGCTGTCAGCCCTACAAGATAGACAGACCAGGAAACTGACTCCACAACATGATTAGAACTATACTTCATTGAGATAGGCCAGAAGAACAGAATCTCGCAACTCTGCCCATATTTTCTCTTCCCTCCGTCTTATATGCCAGGGAGTCAGAGGAGAGCCAGTTTGAGTCTCTTTCTAATACTTTCCTGCCCCTCCGGGCTTAACTCACGCTCCTACACCTGTTACTGTCCTAATGGCTTCTGGGTGCCTTCTCCAAGGTCATTTCCATGACTCCCTACATATGTAGATGTTAAATAGGAGCAGGGAGAGAGTTGAGCCCTACAGCACCCCACAAAGCGGAGACTTAGGGCTGCCCCCCCAACACTGATTGGAAATGACCTTGGAAGGAGGAGAACCACTGAAGAACTGTGCCCCTCACTCCCAACCCTCTCACCTGGTCCAGAAGGATACTATGATTAATGGTATGAAAGCCACTTTATTTTAACCAGCATGATCCTAAGCTGTCTGATCCCACTATAAAGAAATTGCAAGGTAGGCAAGGAGGGCCAGGATGGATAAATTATCCCCATTCTGGGTCCACCAGCAGTCATCCAGTCAATGCCATCTTAGTACTGTATCCTGGCCTGAAACCAGACTGCAACAGGTCCAGATAATCCTCTTCCACCAGAGATCTTCAGAGCTGCAGGCCTACCGCCTTCTCAACAGTTCTCCCCGAAAAAGAAAGACTGAGACTGAAAAAAATTGCTGGGTCCAGGGATGGCCTCTTGAGTAGGGAGTAGACCATTAAGTGGACCGTTCCCTTTAAGGCAGGTAGAAATGCCTTGTCCTGCAAGGAGATATTTCCCACCACTTGGACTCTGCTGCATGTCACTTTCCGGGAGGCCCTGACCAGCTAGGAAGTATACAGGTCTAATTCAAAGACAAGTCACAGTCCCAAGGGCCCTGTCTACTTCCTCAGAAGTCACTGGTCGAACTCAACCCCCGTCAACTCCATAGGACCAGCATAGCTGGAGGCCAGCTACTAGTGAATCCTAGTGACTTTATCCAACAGACGCTTGGCATAAACCTCACAGCAGCCTTGCAAGGGTTCCCCTGACCTCTCCTTACCCAGAAGGGATTGAGTCACCTGAAAGATGGTTGCTGGGCAGCTATCTGTAAACACAATAAGGTAATACATTGCCTTTGATAACTGTGGAGTTTATATAGAACTTAGAAACTTGATTTCTGATTAGTGTATTTCCTAGTGCTTTTCAGGTATGAATTTAAAATATTTATTTGAACCAGCATGATTCTAAACTGTCTGATCCCACTATAAAGAAATTGCAAGGTAGGCAAGAAGGCATTCAGTGGCCAGTATGATTTGAAAGCACTGCAGCAGCCATCTAGTTAGGCTACTTTTAGCTGACATATGAGGAGCAAGCAGTATTTCCTACTTATTTATTTTTATAAATAACTCGGCGGCAAACATACCAAATACTCCTTCCTCCTATTTTCCCAACAACAGCAACCCTGTGAGGTGAGTAGGGCTGAGAGTGACTGGCCGGCCCAAGGTCACCCAGCCGGCTTTCATGCCTAAGCGGGACTAGAACCCTTAGTCTCCTGGTTTCTAGCCCGTTGCCTTGTCTGCCATACTTCCATTTCTTGTTTTTTTTAAATTAATTTGGCCTTTGAAGATACTAAGTACAAAGAGTTTGGATTATTTTTATGCCCCGGCTCAGGGTAGGGTTTAATGTCCAAAATAGTGGGTTAAGCTTCCAAGCAATTTTAAGATCCTGATAAACAACAATCTCTGTGCTACAGAAATGTTGACCTTCTACTCCATAGAGGCTGGAGGATAGTAACTATTGCTGTGTACTGACTGCTTCCCAATCAGAGTGAAGGGAGCAAAGAGATGGGCGAAATAATTTTAAAATGAAAGCACCAATATCCTAGTTCAGCAAAGGTTGGCAACTGCAACATACCTAAATTAACTAGTGAAGCTCTGATAACTTTCAATGGCAAAAATATGCAAAAATTTAAGAAATCCAAAGGGGTGAAAACTTTTTCAAAGAACTTTAGCTCAATTATCTGAATTAAACCTATTTCCACTCATAACATTTGAAGCAGTTAAGAAAAACAATATTTATAAATAGATTTTCAATGCTGCTGGGAGTGATTACCTAATCAACATGTAATTATGAATTTGGGTTTAAGATGATCTCCAAGTCATAACTGGTCTGTTTGCTCAGTAAGAAATATAGTTGTGGAATAAGAAATGATGGGAGGGGATTGAAATAAAGAAATGGAGTTGGTTTTCCATAAAGATTTAAAGCTGGCCATAAGAAAAGAATTGGATATTGTGCAAATCAGGTCTAACATACCAGAAAGGAAACCAAGATCAGCAACAACTGTAAGTTACTGAAAAAAGGAAGGACACAGTGAGATCAAACAACAGAAGAAACTGAATATGCCCACTAAGATCCATAATTTTACAGATCTGGGTCACTTATTTTTGCACACACATAATCAAGGGAACAATAGCACAGTGGCTGAAATATGTACTATGTCAACTCTACATTTCCTGCTCTGAAAATACCTTATACAACAAATATTTAAACATACAATAAAAGAAACAAAAAAGTATTTATAAAAGTAGTTAAAAGTGTCAGTGCAGCAAGTAAATTTGAAATTATCATCTTAATATATTACAAGATGTGACATGATAAAAACATTTTTGCTTGGTGTCGGAAGGGCACCATTCGTTAGTGCCTTTCAAAAGTCAACATTAGGCATAACTTGCTGAGAAGGGTATTCCAGAGCTGGGTAGCTACCACTGAAAAGGCCCATTCCTGGGTGCCACTCACACAACTCAGCATGGAAGAGCTCCTGGAAAAAGGCCTCTGAAGATGACCTTAAGTATGGATGGGAAAATAGGTGAAGAGGTAGCCCTCAGATATAGTAAGCCCAAGTCACAAAGAGCTTTATAGGTTAATACCAGCATCCTTAATTGAAAGCAAATACTAACTGAGAGGTAATGTAAATTGCACAAAACTGGCATTATATATTTATATCCAGCAATAAGTGTTCGTGCTGCAGTATTTTGAACCAGCCTTTTCAACCTTTTGACCCTGGAGGAACCCTTGAAATATTTTTCAGGCCTTGGGGAACCCCTACACACTCTGGCTCAAATATAGGCCAGAAGTTACAAATTTATATTTGTTTCATGTGTAGGCCTGTATATATGCATTAACAGTGTTCTTAACCATAAAATAAAGAATGAAACTTACCTCTTTAATGTGAAGTTGCCCAAATTTGAAATAATTCTTTAAATAAATTGCAATCTCCCAGGGAACCCCTAGTGACCTCTCACTGAGCCCTAGGGTTCCATGGAACCTTGGTTGAGAAACCCTGTTTTGAACTAATGTTTCTAGCTCATTTTTGAGGGTAGCCTCATATATAATAGTAACCCAGGGTATGGATTATTGTAGGGAAGTTCTCCCTAATGAAGGGGGGACACAGCTGGTGCACCAACATAAGCTGTTAGAAAGTGCTTGGTGCCAAAGGACACTTGTATCTTAATGACGTAGATGGATCTACAAGCATCTAGATGGATCTAGATGCATCTGATCCTTCGGGAGAAATATAACCCTTTCCAGAGCAGACAGATCACTACTTACCTGGACAGATAAACCATTAATGCTGTCAGTGAATGGCTTATCTGGATTAAGTGTTTATTTTTTGGCCCTCACCCAAGCCATTATTACAGCTATACACTAATTGCTTCCAGTGCTTCACCTGAATCTGATGAAAAGGAGAGATAGAGCTTAGTGTCATCAGCACACTGATGACATTTTACACTAATTCTCCAAAAGATCAGTGTGATTTCACACAGATACTACAGAGACGGGTGGCTGGCTGGCTGGGGTGTAAAATGGAACCTTGCAGGAACCTACAGCATAAATGCTATCAAGTTGAACAGAATTCCTCCAGCACCATCATCTTGAGCCAACCATTCAGGCAAAAGCAGAACCATTGCAAAACAGTTCCACCACACGTCGTAATTTGGGCAACCTCTCCCAAAGAATATTATGATTGATACTGAAAACTGCCAGAAATCTAGGACAATCAACAGAGACACCCCTCATCATTTTTTGGATAACGCTGAACCCAGATGGCAACCAAGGCAATTTTAGTGCCAAAACCAGACTTAAACCCTGATTGGACTTAAAAAGCCCTTTTCACAGAGTGCTTGCATCCAATCTATTATTACTCACTCAAGTGCCCACTCAGGAATAGGATGTTGGCCACAAACGGATAAGGATTTAGATTTTCTGGATCCAATGATATTTTCTTAGGGGTGGTTTCATTATGGCCTCCCTCTGGAGGAGGGACCATTTCTTCTCATGAGGAGGAATGTATAACTTCCTTGACCCTGCTGAGCACCTCCTTTTTTATTAGATGTAATAAACTGAGTGGCAAAGCTCAAGGAAATAGGTGGTTGGCTGAACCTTTCTTCATACTATCTAGTTTTAAAAGTGACCCCCAAAAATCTGATCAAACACTGTCCTGAGTATCTCTACAGATGGAATGGCTAAGCTGCGGATTCTAAGCCACTGAAATATGATTAATTTTGTTTTTAAAGTGTTTAACTCCCATGCCATAATAAGCTACCCAGGGTTCTGTTTTCTTCTGTTATACCAGACTTCAGAAGACCTCTAGCCATTCAGAAAAGGTTCACTGGGCAATATAGAAAGGATGCAATGCTGGAGGTCAAAATTTGCTTTGTCACCTCCATTTCTGCCAGAGTAGACTCAGTAATGGGCCAAGACTAGTTATTAATTAATTAGTAGTAGTAGTAGTAGCAGCAGCAGCAGCAGCAGCAGCAGCAGTAGTTATCTAAGCAGCCAAAAATATAATTTCCTGCTATTTTAAGATTACCTGGATCTTCTCTGAGATTCTGGAGTAAAAGCAATATGTTTCTCTTCCCAGATATCTTCTTCATCAGAGCCACCATCATCGAATTGTTGTATTCTCTCCTTGCAGCACGCTTCAAACAAAGCAATGTTGCCCTGAACATATTTGGGAACATATGAAAAAGACTAAGAGCACTATTAATAAATACTGACTTTTTAATTTATCATGCACTGTGTGTGTGTGTGTGTGTGTGTGCATATGAGCAAAAGCCTCCTACATCTCTAAGGCTTAAGGCAAAGTTCAAATAATGTGTTGTCTCCACAATATATACTACTTAAGTCTCTCTGAACATGTAACAAAGCAGGCCCATTATCACTTTACAGGTGATACAGACTTGACATATATTAGGAGAAAGCAAGTTTTCCTCCAATCTATTTTTGATGTTTGACAAAGGGGAATTAGCCTCATTACTGAAGTACTAACGTGCCCAGAAGCAAACAGTCACATGTCCCCTGTGCTTCTGTGCCAGAGCATAAGTGTGACCTCACCCATCAAAAATGCTAAGTTCATTCTGACCAAGTTGTAAAGAGTGGTTAAATTTCACCAAGTATGAACACTCCCCGTCACCACTCCTCTCAGTAGCATCTTAAGCCAGAGGATGTTCCATGTTGCCATATATTCATACATACATATACAACAGCTGTTTGCAATGTTTCAAATGTGAAATATATTGACACACAATTGGCAAATTCAGAGGCTGCAAGTTAAGATGCACTGTTGGAGAATCACCCCATTTTTTCTCCCACCTGCTATTCATTCCTTCAGGAAACAAGATGCCACATCAGAAGCTTCTAATTGAGCAACATCCCTTCCCCCCAAAAGGGGCACCAGCTGGATTAAATGCAGTATAACCCATCCTTTCTGACTACTTTCTGGTAATTCAGCAGCGGTCTAACAAACTGGTGCCAAGCTGGCTTTCAGCAGCACACGAGAGTAGCATGATACTGTACATTCATCTCAACTGATGCCACCACCTTTGGGGAATCCAACAGAGGCCTCTGCCATTACTTCACTATCTGAAAGGAAGAAACATCTCTTCCCCGCTCCCTTTTAATGCTGCTTTTAACGGAGACTGGGAGACTGCTATTTAAACTTTCAATGAGAACAGCAGTCCAGAAATAAATCAATCTACAACAGTTGGTTTTATTATAAGATTATTGGCAAGGCCAAGCAAAGAAAGAATCAAAGAGTGTAGGCTGAAAGCTGATTGTCCATATTCCGTAATACTTGGGGGTGAACATTAGTTACATCTGAATGCTAGATGCACCTGAGAAAATGGAACAGATTGGAAACTTCAGAAAATGATGGTTAAAATATTAAGCCACAGAACTAAAAGTTCTACACAGTGCTGTGTGAAACTTTCCAAGCTCAAAATGGCTATTTTAAGCATTCCAAACTCACATAAACACTCTCTGTGTACTGTCTGTAGCTTGAATCATGTCAACTGGATTTCTATTTTCTTAATGGAAACGTTTCGCTCCTTATCCAAGGGGCTTCTTCAGTCTGAGCAAAGTTGGTAAGGGAATCCTAAATATGTTCCTAGGTAGCTGTGTGACCTTATACCTGGGGCTAGGTCATGGTTATATTGAGATGTAATTTTTAAGTCCTTTTATCATCTAATGGAGGGTCGTTAAAAACACCATGCTGCTGTTGAGCTTCTGAAATGGTCTTAATCTTCCTAGGCACAGAAGACAACACGGGGAGGAAGATGGGGGAGAGTTTGTGCCTGAGGCCCCCACCTCTATTCAAGGAAGGATTTTCCAAGTTGGCATAAATGGATTCCTTGACCCCTCTCTCAAACCACCTATCTTCTCTGTCTAAAATGTGAACATTAATGTCCTCAAATGAGTGTCCTTTTTCTTTTAGATGAAGATAAACTGCTGACTCTGGTCCTGTGGTGTTATTTCTCCTGTGTTGTGCCATCCTCCTGTACATAGGTTGTTTGGTTTCTCCAATGTAGAGTTCAGAGCACTCCTCACTGCACTGAACTCTACATTGGAGAAACCAAACAACCTATGTACAGGAGGATGGCACAACACAGGAGAAATAACACCACAGGACCAGAGTCAGCAGTTTATCTTCATCTAAAAGAAAAAGGACACTCATTTGAGGACATTAATGTTCACATTTTAGACAGAGAAGATAGGTGGTTTGAGAGAGGGGTCAAGGAATCCATTTATGCCAACTTGGAAAATCCTTCCTTGAATAGAGGTGGGGGCCTCAGGCACAAACTCTCCCCCATCTTCCTCCCCGTGTTGTCTTCTGTGCCTAGGAAGATTAAGACCATTTCAGAAGCTCAACAGCAGCATGGTGTTTTTAACGACCCTCCATTAGATGATAAAAGGACTTAAAAATTACATCTCAATATAACCATGACCTAGCCCCAGGTATAAGGTCACACAGCTACCTAGGAACATATTTAGGATTCCCTTACCAACTTTGCTCAGACTGAAGAAGCCCCTTGGATAAGGAGCGAAACGTTTCCATTAAGAAAATAGAAATCCAGTTGACATGATTCAAGCTACAGACAATTCCACCTGGATGACTGAGAACCTTCATAGACTCTCTGTGTACTGGAATTTTGTCTCCAGTTTGGGCTATATTGGGTCTTTTTCTTCCATGCTTTTCGGAGTCTTATACATCCTGCAGATGATTTTTAAAAAATCCTCCAGGCTATGGTGAATATGAGAGTCTGTTAGTCCATAAAACAGAAGGCACAGATTAATTCCTGTTGCCACTGGCAATTTGAGGTGAAGAGAGGCAACCTACCCCACTCATTACCCTATTTTCCATAGTTAGCAATACTGTGAACACAGGAAGAGTATGGACTGCTTAACAGAGGAGAAAAACAGAAAGAAAAAGATTTGTCTCCGATTTTCATCCCCTTAAATTAAAAATTGACATGTTCTTTCTCCTCCCCTGCCCCATGACCTACATACTTATTGGGGGGGGGGAGTATGTGTGAGATATAATCAATTAGATTGTGAGTTTACTAGTAGTACACAATGCATAGCATGAACTGAATATATGCGTACTTTGTGCAAGAGTATTCCAATCTACTGCTAATGAAAGATAATCAAGTGCTAGCTTCTTCCTTTACCATTCAGGCCACTGGAAGTTCCCTACCACCTGTCCAAACAAACATTCATGACTGTAACATGGTGGGGCCGTAGCCACCAACTCATCTAGATCAAACAGGTTGTACTGGCCTGATGCCACTTGATGCTGTATTAGAGGCCATTCTGGACAGCCTACCAAAAAGACATGTCACCCCCTAAGCTACTTACCTGTGTCATCATACTATTATAAGTGTCATTATATGTGTATCACATATACTGATTTGTACTGTGTACCTTTAGACATGTATCTGTCTAAAGATATGAATAGATATGCACTGTATGGAGAACATGAGAACCGCTCAAAGCAGGCCACAGCAGCAGATGAGGTTGTTCTGGTTGATTTCGACTGAAATGTGTGCACTGTGCATCTACAGGAAGTACAGGAAGTGTAACTATGCTGCTGAATTCTTAGACTGCCAAAAACAAAAACCTAGGTTGTTTTGTTTTCTGGGCTTTGCAGGCAGAACACCAAATGGAAAAGTATACATCATGTATATCCATTCAGAAGAAGCCTAAGT
This sequence comes from Charina bottae, assembly GCA_023362775.1. NCBI lineage: Eukaryota > Metazoa > Chordata > Lepidosauria > Squamata > Charinaidae > Charina > Charina bottae. Next base: position 193,505,105 of record JALMGJ010000001.1, on the reverse strand, counting down.
CAATAACCAGTTCACGGACAGTCCTGAAGGAAATCCATTTCAGTTGCTTCTTTGTGTTCAGTAGGGTGCAAAAACTGCTTAGCTTTTGCTTTAAGTTTTGTAAGGAAATTAAAACATAATTTTTAAAAATCATCTAATGGCCAATTTTTCTGTAGGCTGGATGAGGTAGGTACCCTAAGCATGGACTATCAGCTCACTTATTTGTGGTCCTAGGACAAAAAAATGAGGCAGTGATGAGCTAGATTTGAGTTCTCACTGTTCCCTGTGATGGAGCAGTGAAAAATTCGGTGGGAACACAATCCACTCAAAATAATTCAATGGAAAATTCCAAACAGGTCTGTTTTGCTCCATGTTCTGAACACTTTTTTCCCACTTTCAGGCATAACCTACTCACAGTGAATCACTAAGTACAATCAATTTTGACCCAATTCATCCTATACTGTCTTGTCTTTAACCCAATACTGTACCTAAAAAATACAGCAAGAGATCAGGAAAACCAGGTCCTCTTCCTCAGTTCTAGGTTTGAAGATGAATACCAGAATGGGGATCATTCCTAGAATTACGTTTTGCTTCCAAGATGCTCTGAGTACCTTGGAAGCCCACTGCCAAAAGAAGCCCATCTCCTAGTCTTGAAACTAGTGGGAGGGATCAAATAACTCTATAGTTTGGCTGGGCACATGAGGCCTTTTGAACAACTTCAAAACAGCACAGCAGCAAGGATCACTGGGATCAGTGATAGTTCAGCATGTAGATTGAATGAAGGGCACTTGCTATATTTACCAAAGGGAAGCAGAATACTCACCAAGGCAAACAGAATTACGCAGACACATTGAGTTGAATCTAGCTCTCATTCAGAGATATGCACTCACTTTCAACACATACACAAATGAAAATTAGGAAAATTACTTACACTTTCATTTGTATTGAGGGTAAAATTGATGTCTGATACACGATCAAAAGAAACACTGCAAACAAAGTACAAATTTAGGCAGTAAAACAAAAAAGGTCATTTCACAGGATATCTTGAAGTACTTCACTTAATGACTTTATATATCTAAAAAACATGAAACTGAAATACTCTTTTCTAGTACGAAATTTTAAGCCTTTTGACATAGCTAATATAAATTACTTAAGGAAATCAATCTTATACCTTTTTTCAGATTATGATAGACCTCACTCCTAACACTGCTTCTTCCTCTATCAAGAAGAATGTCTCAAGGCCATTTGACATGTTATGAAAAAGAGAGCACACACCTTCAAAATTCTTTTACCTCTGAGGGTAGTATGAAGCAGCCAGTTTTAAAAATTATGCATCACTGCAAAGACAAAACTGGTTTCAAGTCACTGTAGTTCGTGCATATGATGAACACAGATCAGTAGAGCTTGCAAAGAATTCAGCTATGTGCCTGTTAATATCTGTAATATGTGAAGCTACTCTACATTATACCTTCAAGGATAAACACATGGCTTGATTGCTAATGTAATAAGCTAAAAGCTCTTTAAACAAGCTCAAGTAGGACAAGGATTAAACTCACTTGTCTCAATGACAGGCATCACTTCTAGCAGTAGTATTCACTTCAATAATGTGATAGTATGGACACTCTTGGATAATTCTACGGGAAGGGAAATGAAATAATCTATGTTGCTACCAAACTACTTCTGGATGTAAGCAGAAAAACAATTTTAGGTCTACCATTCCAAGAATGGTCATGCTCAGAGAGAAGTGCGTTCAAAATGAGAATTTTAATTTGCCAAGCAAAGTTCTGATAAAGATATGCAATAGTACCTGCATTAATAACGTCTCTGGATCTGGTATACTGTTTTTGATACTGATTTTTGGAATGTGTGCAATAACATTGACATGTTTCACAAAACCAAATTAAAATCAGAACAGAGAATACTACATAACCCAAATTACTGAATTTCAAATGCATAAGTAGAAAACTGCATAAAGCTGTTTCTTGCCCATCTCACACAACAGAATTTGGAATCTGTCATCATATGCATTTGGAAATTAATGTTTAGGCATTTTCTGGTTTTAATTTAATTTGTGAAAACATCTGAGCTTTCATAAACATCCTGTTACTTATAGTTTACCTTTGTGTATGACCAATTGCTTATATGCAGCTTGAATTGCCCTGTTTTTAAACATTTTAGTTGCAGACAAATTTTAGCAGCCAATTTACCATTTTTATTATTGAAATATACAACGAAAGAGTGACAACTTGCCTGTATAGTTTTCTCACAACAGATAAGTTAATAAAAAATAGACAAACATGCCTAACAAAATTTAGAAAGTCATAACCTAATACACTATACAGGTCAGAAAATACTATAAGCTAGTATTACAGAAGAATTAGAATATCTGAATCTGCTTGTTCCAGAATGAAACCAGTACCTTTTCTTTCTTCAGGAGACTATTTATTTAGCATCTGGAGTATTTCTTCATTATTATATACAAAATATACAAAAATCAAACTGAATCACCATTCAATTTATGCTGAACCACCATTCAAAGTAACAGATTTAAATGGAATATATGTTAACTCACACATTATCCTATTAACTTGGGAAATAATTTATTATTTAGATTTTACTCACCACCACATCTCTGAGGGCGTGTGTGTGTGTGTGTGTGTGTGTGTGTATTTGTATGTGTATGTATAATTCCCTACAGATATTTTAGATGAAAATTCCCATCATCCTTGAGTACAGATGAGGGAGATGGTAGCTGATAAAAGTTTATATCAATCCAACTGAATGCATCACATAGGGAAAAACTATTTTTACAACTTGCACTCACTAAAATAATGTCAGAACTGGTCCCAAATATAGAGATATAGGTCACACAGAATATGTCCATATGCCAACACTCCCAAAGAAGTTTTTCAAGCTAGGTCATGATATATTCCAAGTTCTAGGACTTATCGTAAACTTATCATGAAACTTAAGAGAAAGAACTTCATAAAATGAACCTAAAGTTCTATTTTTTTAGTAAGGGTCACAAAAAGCAATTGCTTTGTAAATTAATTACAGATTAATAAAGATATTTCCCTTGGAGTATACAAAAAGCATAAATATCTACTGAACAAAGCTAGGTAAACAGCATATTATTACTGAAGAGACGATGAATAACCAGTGTGATGCAAGAAATGGAAAACAAAAGTAAGTTTTAAAATAGGACTATACTTACTTGCCGATGTCATCTTGATCAGCAAACTTCTCATCGTTGAAGCCAAACTGGTCAATAAAATTGGACGTCATTTGTTGCATCTGATAATCAGAAAAGGCCTGGCAATCCCAGGACCAACGACAGTGATATAATGATTCTAATAATAGTCTAAATACTACTTGCCCAATTTGCTCCATACTTTCGCTAAATTGCAAATACATGTTATATGTGTGTGCATGCACATACATACACATATAAAAATAATAAAGGTGGGATAAAAATAAATAAATAAATAAATAAATAAATAAATAAACACACACACACACACACATATATACATACATACATACATACATACATACATACATACATACATACACACCATATATGAAAAAGGCTGTTTTGTTGTTAAGAATTATCAAATGTGTGTAATTTGGGTTTTTTGGGTGATTGTTTCATAACTGAGTACTGTAAAGACAAATTTTAGCTGATGGCACCACCACCAATTTCACTAATAGATATAGGGGAGTTTTATGTTTTGTTTTCTTTAAGATGGAAGATACCTAGTAACAAAGATTGTTATTGTTACTTAAAAAAACCCAGCTTATGAGACTAATATTTGACACTTATGACACTAGAATATTTGGTAAACAGTTAACTTCACAATTTGGTGTTTGTAACTAACAATACAATTAAAAAAATAAGCTTAGGGAGCTAGGCAAAACTTCTACAGTCTAAGACTGGACAGTACAGGCCACAGAAAAAAGGAGCACTGTTGTCATTTCACAGCCATCTAAGGAAAAATGATCCTGTATAAATTTTCAGTTAGAGTAACAGACTCGGATTTGGCAATTATATCTCATATGATGGGTTTGGATGGAGAAATGTGGGGAGAGAAGAGCTTGTTATAGAATTACATCTAAAGTAAACCTCTTGCATTCTCCCAACAGCTAAATAAGTTTGCCAAATTCCTAGTTAAGGGCACAGCCAGAGGTAAGTGACTGTATCCCCAGTCTGAAATCAGGGGTGATATGAAACTCATTACTGCCTAAAGCGCATCCAACACCATCTCTATTTGTTTTCATGCATAAAGCAAAAACCTGTCTTTTTTCTGTAGGTTTTGCTGGTTTGATTTAGGCAATTTTGATGGTTTTGACTGTTCGAATGGATCTCTCTCTCTCTCTCTCTCTCTCTCTCTCTCTCTCTCTCTCTCTCTCTCTCTCACACACACACACACACACACACACACACGAGTTTTAATTATTCTTCTAGCCACTTTGAGTAGTTTTTAATATAAAACTGAAATAGAAATATGTAATCAAGAACTAATTATTCAGCTGGTGATGGGCAAGCTAAGCTAGAACAAGTAGCCCTAAAGGACTACGAGAAAATCTACTGTAATCAACATTTTTGTAGATCAGGGCTTTATATGATTATGTGAGTATTTAAACTGCTTTCTACTCCATGAGAAGACAGACCATGGATACTCTGCTATCCCATTGGAAGAGAGCCTGGAATGCAACACCGAGATCCTCTCTATCGACCCTAAAAGAGATCTTAATTCCAATAGAAGAGAGTATCTGTAGCTCAGGGTTGAACTGTGGAGTTGTTGGTGCTCTCTGAGCTTGGTTGTTTGCTTGCAGACATTTCATTACCCAACTTGGTAACATCATCAATGCTAGTGAGTGTGGGGTTTGCTCCATTTATATACAGTCTCACTAGCACTGATGATGTTACCGAGTTGGATAATGAAATGTCTGCAAGCAAACAACCAAGCTCAGAGAGCACCAAGGACTCCACAGAGATCTTAATTGACAGAAATCAACAAGAAAACCAAAATGTCATACAGATCAAAATACACACTGTATATTCTTGAAGTTGTGTTCATGCCATTCTCCAAGCTATACTTTTAGAACATGTTTCCAAATGACTACCCTGGCTGTAGACAGCAGAAGAGGCTGGCACATAATGTAGTCAGTGTCCTCTGCTGGTGGTATCAGAGGCTGGACAAGTCATCTCCTGGATCCTGCACTGAGCAGGGTTTGGATTAGATGATTTCCAAGGTCACTTCCAACGCTCTGATTCTATGAAATTGGTTTCTCTTCTTAAATACGGTAACTTCTTAAGCAACTGCAAAATCTTAACATGAGTACCTTATCAGGAGCTTTTAGCAAGATAATATATGCAAGTAGAATAGCCTAGAGTTTAACTCACTTCTTGCAGTGAAGAATCTTGTGAAAAACCAGTTTCTTTAAAATCAATTTCATCGTCGCTGGATGAATGAATATGACAAGTAGTAACCTAGCAGAAAGGTAAGGAATTCATATTAAAAAAGTTCTGATAAAATGTCAGCTACAGTCTGTATAGTAATAAAGCTGGGGAAAAAACAAGCCACTCCACTACATAGAAGAGTTAATTGAAATGTATCCTCATCACTGAAAAGTCCTAGCTGATTTGGATTCAAATTTTTAGAAATATTTTCTCTACTTTTTGTAGAAAATATTCTACGTTTTAGGTACTTGCTCCAAAGTCCACAGCTTTAAAAAAGGGTAATTTAAAGTTAATAATCATTACCGGACACCCACATTTCCCTTACATTCATACATATTCTGAGAGTTCCCTGCTTGCTACATCAGGCAAAGGTAGCATGTAGAATTAAGTAATAGAGTATTAACTGCTTTTCTATTTTTACAGCATTATGAAATTCAGTTATTGGGCAGATTATATATAAAGAATACAAGATTCAAGATCAACAAACTAACAATTAAACAAAACTCAAATTTCCAAATAGAATCAGAATTAGCACTAATCAATATATTTCAGTTACTTTTGGCTATGGTTCCATGTTTTTGTGCACAACTATACAGAAATATAGTTGCCAACAATGTCTTGTGCAAGTAGAAATACTTCTCTCCTTGCTCAAGCCATCTCTAGATCCGAACCAGCAAGAAGCTAGTGGAGGAACACATGAAAAATAGCAACATAATTAACATTTGAGAAAAGAACAAATAACGTAGATCTTTAAATGAAGGAAAACAGTTAATATGGTGAAATTCTGGCCTTAAAAAGTATTTGTATCACTCTTGCTTTTTCAACAAAATTGATATACCTGCAAGGCAGTTTCTAAGTTTAATTTAATGTACATTGAACAAAATACCGAAACCATCATATTAACAGATGAAATGTACCTCACATAACTCAGAGTGGAATGATAAACAGATTAAATAAGAGAGTAGGATTAGAACTTGTACTCTAGATAAACAGACTTAAAGAGTAAAAAGAAGTTATGAACCCAAGGGAAAAAAGTAAGGTTACAAAACTGTAATTTTTTTGTAACACAAAAACAGGAATTGGTTGGTAACTCAGAATCAAAGAAACAAAGTTATAAAACAGAGCTTTCCAAACTGTGTGTCGCGACACAAAAGTGTGTCACCACACAACCCGGAAGCGCTGATCATCAGCGCTTCCGGGTTTTACTGCGGCGACACACCAACCGCGGCGCGCAAAAACTTGAAAGCGGCAGCAGCGCTTCCGGGTTTTTGCGTGCTGCCGCAACGGCGGAACTTCCGGGTTTTCCCGCGGCGACACACCAACGGCAGGAAAACTTTGGAAAGCCCTGTTATAAAAACATACAAGGCTTCAGCACCAATGAAAACCTGAATGAATAGAGTGCAGGAAAATCAACATATGTGAAAATTTAAACACTGTCCAATACAGAGGGAAATTGGAATCAGTAATTTTTTGGAGCAAAATGTAGCTGTGATATTTTAAATCTGACGTAAAACAACAGAATGAGATAACTATTGCTATGATTGCTATTACATATTGTTTTCATTTTGTAATACAAAAATGCAGTTAATAGCAGTAACTTCTCAAATGCCATCTTATAAAACCTACTAAGTCCACTGTGTTTCTCTTGTTGGTTTCGCCCAAAGAGTTCGTGCAGAAAGACTCCCATCGCTCTCTGACTTCATCTGGAAGCTCTAAAAGTCCAAAAAGAAAGAAATGCAATATAAAGACTGCAGATTGTCTTCATTCAAGGTACAGTATATTATTTTATATTTATTTTATATGTAATTTTGAAATTTTACTAATACATATCATTAAAAATATATACATTTATTTCCCAAGGTAATTAGGAAATTGCTACATTGCACCTGCTATTTGCATACAATGGCATGCAAGATTTTAAATTTCAAAGTATATCTTCAGGAGAGAAATTCTGTTGGGGCTATTTCTGTACCTAAACTTAAATTTCCACTAACTGTTCCCAAAATGTCATTCTTGCAATTGGTACCTTGGTAGAGATATAATTTAATGGATCATCAAGCTATCTTCAACAACCGATCAACTCATTTGTTCAGCTAGACATCACCTTCATTAATATGTAGAAAACCAATCAACTGACCAGTCAAACAGTTCCATAAATTAGGTAGTAACGTATTTTGCTTATTTCATCATACTGTTATTGGACTGCATGACTAGAGGTTAGGGCAGTTTGCCATAGAGATGTCACTGGCAAATACAGCAAAACAATGGGCTTCTGTTATTAGTTACCTTCTATCACTGTGGGCAATTCCAGAACTGGAACATAAGATGTTAGGACCAGGAAGACCTAATTTCAAATCCTTACAGAGTTGCTTAGTTGACATAAAGTTCATGAGGAGACACTAGGCTTGTAAAATATTCTCAGATTATAATGAAAATACAATTTGGACCTGAGAAACTGGAGTACCACCACCTTGTACACTGCCCTGACTTCCTTGAAAGGCTGAAAAAAAGGGGTTTTTTTTTCAGCATAATGTGCTTTTTATTAAATTAACCTAGTTTTTTACAAATGACATAAGTGGCAGTGCCATGGACAATTAGCTTCTGAACTTTTTTCATCAAAAATAAATGGTAAAATGGTCAATCTTACAACAAATCATGGTTTACTAGAACAGTTCTGGGTGTATGCATTTCTTCCTTCCCAACATACTTTTGTGTTTTCTCATGTGCACTTGAACTTTCTGTCTCTTGTGAGAGGTTCACTGCGAGCCACTTTGGTGTAGTGGTTAAGGCACCAGGCTAGAAACCAGGAGACTGTGAGTTTTAGTCCCACCGTAGGCACAAAGCCAGCTGGGTGACCTTGGGCCAGGCATGCTATCTCAGCCCTAGGAAGAAAACAATGGCAAACCACTTCCAAAATCATGCCAAGAAAACTGCAGGGACTAGTCCAGGCAGTCGCCAGGAGTCAACCCTGACTTGAAGGCACAAAAATACATACATACATACATACATACATACATACATACATACATACATACCATATGACTTAATTATTCATCTTTTACAGTAAACTGTAACCTCTACAAGCATTCAAACATCAAGTCAGGCAGGGGACACATGGAAAACCCCTTCCATCTTTGGCTTTTGTGTGTTAAACAAAAACTCCTGAGAAGGAATTGTAAATATCTTCATCTGAACTCTGTTACAACACTTCATACAAATATAAACTGATACATGGGTTTGCATTATTAATCTGGAGCCAATGAGACCAAAAATCACATTTGTCAAATCTGATTTTTGCTAAGTTATCAGGCTTAGAAGCAGAATACTTCAGATCTTATGAACTTCTAAGAAAGGACATGGGGGGAAAAATGAGCTGGCAGATTTAGAAAAACTGATGGTAAAGGTTTAGCAAGGAGCCCATGGAAATGTGAATTCCATTTGCACAAGAATAAATTGATTTACACAAGAATCAATACGCAAAAGTACAATGGATTACCTTTAGTAAACTGCTGTACCAGTGTACAGTTTGGCCCTTTATCAGTACTGTGCACAATGCAATTTGCTATTCTTGTTAAGTGACCCATGTAGCCATACCGTCTTCCTCCTTCAGCTCTGCAAGAGTTAAACTACGTTAATTACTCAATCAGAAAAATTAGTTAGTTATGGGATTTTCGTTTCAGACTTGTAGAAAATGGAACAAAAACAAAGGCTGATTCAAGCAGCATAGAACAGAATAATAGGTCAGTTAAAGACCAAGCAGCTGCATTGATACAGCAGGCCAAGCTTCATTAGCTTTAACTTTGGTTACTTTTTTTGTAGCCTGCAGCATTATGTTGCTTAATTTATGATTCAGTCTACTGTGCAACTCCAGAAAATGGGTGAATTCAGTAAGAAATTTAAATATATTGTGCAAACCCTGGAATTATGATATGATATGATTGGTTAGTCTTCCACATAAAGATCTGATGCATTCTTAAACAACTAAGTATTTAAACAGCATTCTGCATTGAAACATATATTCCTCCTGGTTTAGTTTCAATATACATTTCCTCTATAAATGGACTACAATTAAACAAGGGAAAGATGGCCAACACAGAGAGATGCACAAAAGTGAGTCTCTGCAAAGAATGAAAGCACAGGTAATAGGAGTGCAAATGAGGAGAATTAACAATGTTCTCTCTTCTCATGGAGGGATCTCATAACCCAGAGAGGCTCAGTCACAGGAAAAAGAAGTATATGACACTTGGACTTTATATAAAATTGCTAATTATAGTTAGTATTTAAGTCAATATCTGTGTTACTTACACTGTATCTTAAAGGTACATAAATAGAAAAGTTTCTGACTACTCACTGTTTCTTCTCATTCATATCCCATGCTTCAAGTATTCGTTCTATTAAATGGCACTTAAGGAAAAGCTATAAGGAAAAGATTATTTAGTTTTGCAGAAGAAATTTTAAAAACTTGATCAAATAATAAACAGAACTATCTACCACATCAGTGACTGGCTAGCCACCAAGCTTTGCAGTGCAAAAAACACTATTTTTCCAACACAAGTATATATGTGTACACACACACACACACACACACACACACACATTTTCATCCCTGCCATTTCATTTACATTTACTATAGTTGTACTAAGTTCTCAAAGATAGTTGAAACAATTATTCAGTTAGAGAACTTACTACCACTATACCTAAATGCAACAAAGTTTAAGAACAAAACAAGAAAATAGCTTACGTGTTTCAGCAAAAGGTTGCCTCTAATGGGATCTTGATCTGAGACTGTACCATTTTCTGTGCTTTCAAAAGGACTTGCAAGAATCAATGCAATACAGATTTCTACTTGAGTATGCAAAAAATTGTTCCATGTGTACTTAAAAAACATGTCCTGCAGGATAAAAAGAAACAGGAATCAGAAGCATCCATACCACTTACTAAACATGTTTGGATTTTTTCCACTGACAAAGTGATTTTAAAAGTTTTACTTCATTAAAAAAAAACCTCTGGGGTACTCTTTAGAACAGCCTTTCTCAACTTTTTGTCCCTGGAGGAACCCTTGAAATATTTTTCAGGTCCCCTGCACATTCAGGCTCAAATATAGGCCAGACGTTACAACATTATTATATTCGTTTCATGTGTAGGCCTGTATATATGCATTAACAGTGTTCTTAAACTGAAAATAAAGACTGAAACTTTCCTCTTTAATGTGAAGTTGCCCAAATTTGAAATATTTTTTCTAAATAAATTGTGATCTCCCAGGGAACCCCTAGTGACGTCTTGCAGAACCCGTGGGTGCCACGGAACCCTGGTTGAGAAACCCTGGTCTAGAATAATGTAGGAAGCTGAACTCAGGTTTAAAAGGAGCAGCAACAAAAATCCCACCCACCCTTTTTGTTTTGTTTTTTAAAATCTTTTTATTCATTAAAATATAATACAAAATTCTTCAAAGTCCATAGCGCCATTAATAAAGGATGACCTCCAATTGAAACGCTCATGAGTTAGGGCTTCCCAGTTCTCAATGCTGATATTACATTTTTTTAAATTAGCTTTGAGAAAAGGAGAAAAGAGCTAAAAGGAAGGCACATCAGGCAAACCCTCATCATGACCGTCTCCCACCCGGAAACCTATGCCCTCATTGTGGGAGGTTGTGCGGATCCAGAATTGGCCCTTATAGCCACTTACGGATCCACCGTTAAAATTTTACCTTTGGAAGACAATCTTACTCGGCTACGAGTGATCGCCAATGAATGAATGAATGAATACAAAATTATAGAACACTGTTGACTTACATAAGAACCAGCATAGTAAAATACAATTCGTACTACATACCATATAAACAAATAAAGAAAAAGAAAAAAGAAAAAGAAAGAAAAAGGGAAAAAGAGAAAAAAAGATAACTAGATTAAACTTAAACTTAAATATAAAAAAAAAACTAGAACATCATACTAAAAAATGGTTTCCGACTTTCACAGCTAAAGATATACAAATAGTTATCTTTAAGAATCTCTTATCTTTATTTTCCCTTATATTGCTATTATTTCTATTTACTTAGTTCCTTAATATATAAATCCCATTATCATCTCTTCACTTTTTTCGATTGTGTACAGGTAATCTAATATTGGTTGCCATATTTCTTTAAATCTCATAATATTTTTATCTTTTATTAAAATTGTTAATTTTGCCATCTAATAATTCTGGTATTTTTACAATTTCTATCTTAAGAATTTTCCGAGTCATCTCATGTATTTGTGTCCAGAATTTTTTTGCTTTCTTACAGGTCCACCATAGATAAATGTTCCTTCGTTTTGTAAACATTTCCAACATACATTAGAGACATCTTTATACATTTTAGCTAATTTGTGTGGGGTTACATACCATCTATACATCATTTTGTTAAAGTTTTCCTTTAAATTATAACACAAAGTAAATTTTAGTCCCTTAGTCCACATTTTTTCCCATTTCTCTAATAAAATGTTATATCCAAAGTTTCTTGCCCAATTGATCATAAAGTCTTTAACTTGTTCATCTTCTTGGTTTAGTTGTAATAACATTTTGTACATTTTTGTAATAATTTGCTCATTATTCATATATAGTTGTTTTTCAATCTGTTTTTTCTTTTTTGAATTTATAATTCCTTTTATCTAATTTAAATCGTTCATATAACTGCATATATGTGAACCAATGACACACGTATCCTTCTCTTTCTCTTTCTTCTCTTGTTTTTAGCATAGGTGTATCTTATTCATATTTTATTATATCTTTATATCTTAACCATTTTGTCTTATCACCTATACTTTCCTTCCTTGCAAAGGCTTCTTGTGGCGATATCCACATTGGTATATTTGGTAATAATCTACTTTTATATTTATCCTAGACCCTTAATATTGCTTTTCTAATAATATGATTTTTAAATTCTTTGTTCATTTTTGCTTTTTCATGCCAAATATATGCATGCCGTCCAAATCTAAGTTCGTGTCCTTCTGATTTTCCAACGTTAACCACTCTCTTATCCACAAAAAACAGCAGGCTTCAAAATACAATTTAAAATCTGGTAACCCCAACCCTCCTCTTTCTTTAGCATCTTGTAATAATTTAAATTTGATTCTTGGTTTTTTTCCTTGCCAAATAAATTTTGAAATATCTTTTTGCCATACTTAAAATATTTTCCCATTTATTAGAATTGGTAATGTTTGGAAAAGAAATAGCATCTTAAGTAATAAGTTCATTTTAATTATGGATATCCTTCCTAACAAAGATAGTTGTAATTTTCCCCATCTTTCCATGTCAAGTTTAATTTCATTCCAAATTTTCCCAAAATTATTTTGAAATAATGTACTGTTTTTGTTGATATTATTCCTAAATATCTAATATATTTTTTCTATTATAAAGCCAGTTTTTTTAATTAAAATTTCTTGTTGCTTTTGAGTCATATTTTTACTCAACATTTTCGTTTTTTGTTTATTTACCTTAAATCCTGCCACCTCTCCAAATTATTTTAATTTCTTCAACAAATGTTCTACAGAGTCTAAGGGGTTTTATAGTATGCTGCTCAAAAAAATAAAGGGAACACTGAAATAAGACATCCTAGATCTGAATGAATGACATATTCGTATTAATTTCTTTGTTCATTACATAGTTGAATGTGCTGACAACAAAATCACACAAAAAGCAATGGAAATCAAATGTAAGCAACCCCTGGAGGTCTGGATGTGGAGTTACACTCAAAAATTAAAGTGGAAAAGAACACTACAGGCTGATCCAACGTTGATGTAATGTCCTTAAAACAAGTCAAAATGAGGCTCAGTAGTGTGTGTGGCCTCCACGTGCCTGTATGACCTCCCTACAACGCCTGGGCATGCTCCTGATGAGGTGGCGGATGGTCTCCTGAGGGATCTCCTCCCACACCTGGACTAAAGCAGCCCCCAACTCCTGGACAGTCTGTGGTGCAACGTGGCGTTGGTGGATGGAGCGAGACATGATGTCCCAGATGTGCTCAATTGGATTCAGGTCTGGGGAACGGGCGGGCCAGTCCATAGCATCAATGCCTTCGTCTTGCAGGAACTGCTGGCACACTCCAGCCACATGAGGTCTAGCATTGTCTTGCATTAGGAGGAACCCAGGGCCAACCGCACCAGCATATGGTCTCACAAGGGGTCCGAGGATCTCATCTCGGTACCTAATGGCAGTCAGGCTACCTCTGGCGAGCACATGGAGGGCTGTGCGGCCCCCTAAAGAAATGCCACCCCACACCATTACTGACCCACTGCCAAACCGGTCATGCTGGAGGATGTTGCAGGCAGCAGAACGTTCTCCACGGCGTCTCCAGACCCTGTCACGTCTGTCACATGTGCTCAGTGTGAACCTGCTTTCATCTGTGAAGAGCACAGGGCGCCAGTGGCGAAGTTGCCAATCTTGTGTTCTCTGGCAAATGCCAAACGTCCTGCACGGTGTTGGGCTGTAAGCACAACCCCCACCTGTGGACGTCGGGCCCTCATACCACCCTCATGGAGTCTGTTTCTGACCGTTTGAGCAGCCACACGCACATTTGTGGCCCACTGGAGGTCATTTTGCAGGGCTCTGGCAGTGCTCCTCCTGTCCCTCCTTGCACAAAGGCGGAGGTAGCGGTCCTGCTGCTGGGTTGTTGCCTTCCTACGGCCTCCTCCACGTCTCCTGATGTACTGACCTGTCTCCTGGTAGCGCCTCCATGCTCTGGACACTACGCTGACAGACACAGCAAACCTTCTTGCCACAGCTCGCATTGATGTGCCATCCTTGATGAGCTGCACTACCTGAGCCACTTGTGTGGGTTGTAGACTCCGTCTCATGCTACCACTAGAGTGGAAGCACCGCCAGCATTCAAAAGTGACCAAACCATCAGCCAGAAAGCATAGGAACTGAGAAGTGGTCTGTGGTCACCACCTGCAGATCCACTCCTTTATTGGGGATGTCTTGCTAACTGCCTATGCTTTCCGCCTATTGTCTATTCCATGTGCACAACAGCATGTGAAATTGATTGTCAATCAGTGTTGCTACCTAAGTGGACAGTTTGATTTCACAGAAGTGTGATTGACTTGGACTTACATTGTGTTGTTTCAGTGTTCCCTTTATTTTTTTGAGCAGTGTATAAAAAACTAGATCTGCAAATACTCTTTATTTAAAAGTTTGTTTTTTAATTTTTACTCCTTTTATTTGACTGTCTGCTCTTATATCCCTATTAAGAACTTCTAAAACTAGAATAAATAAGAGAGGAGATAGAGGACATCCTTGTCTTGTTCCTTTTTCTATTTTACAGTTATCTGTTAATTCCTCATTTACTACCATCTTAGCTCTTTGTGTTGAATATATTGCTTCAATCCCAGATATGCAAAGATTAACACCAGGATTAGCACCAGAGGAACAAACAGCACAATATACCCTAATCAAGGAACTATTAATTTAGTCAATCAACCAAGCAGCAAACAACAGCCCAATCAAGGAACTCCTAAGGGGAGAACATATATAAACAGAGAGCAAGTCCCACTCCCTTTTCGCACTGAAGATGTTGTCTAGTCTGGCAATGAAACCTCTGGAAGAAAACAACAAGGCTCAGAGAGCACCAAGGACTCCACAGTTCAACCCTGAGCTACAAATATTCTCTTCGATTAATGCAAGATATTCCCAATACTGTTTCCAAAAACAGACTGTATATGTCAATTAAGCTGCCAATTCTTTTCATTCCAATTAATATGAAACAAGTGTTGACATCTCTGACTCTGGACAGGATAACACTCCCCTGGACAGATCTGGTGTGCAATTTGGGGGTCCTCTGGACTTGCAGCTCCTGCTGGAAGAGCAGGCAGCAGCCGAGGCCAGGGGGCCTTTGCACAAGGCCCTCGTGAGCCAATTGCGCCCATTCTTGGTCAAGGAGGCCTTGTGCACTGTAACTCATGCCTTAGTCACCTAAGTCATCAAGGAACTATTAATTTAGTCAATCAACCAAGTACGTAAGTAAGGTGACTAAGGCATGAGTTACAGTGCACAAGGCCTCCTGGACCAAGAATGGGCACAATTGCCCAATAGGTGGTCCTCATTTAACAACCACACATTCAGCGACCATTCAAACTTATGATGAGGTTGAACGAGTGGTAGTTACAACTGGTACTCGTATTTACGGACGTCACAGCATCCTTGCGGTCATGTGATCATGATTTGTGACCTTCCCTGCCGGCTTCTGACAAGCAAAATCAATGGGGAAGCTGGCAGAAAGTTGCAAGTCGCAGTCATGTGAGGTCCTCGCTTAATGACCCACAAGGTCCTTGCTTAACAATGGAAACCGGGACTGCTGGAACTGTCATCGCTAAGCGGCGTGGTCATGTGGTTTTTCGGCTTACAACCACGTCACTTAACAACAGTTTCCAATCCCTATTTATTTATTTATTTATTTATTTATTTATTTATTTATCTATCTATTTATTTATTTAATAAATATATTTATTTATTAAATTTGTATTACCGCCCATCTTCCCCATCGGGGAATCCCCCAATTAGTGTTGTTAAGAGAGGACTACCTGTACTGCAACACACTGAACATGGGGCTGCCCTTGAAAACCATCTGGAAGCTACAACTGGCCCGGAATATAGCAGCATGCAGAGTTTTGGGTGCCCTGTGATTCACCTGAATAACACTATGCTGTGCAAGTTGCACTGGCTCCCAGTTGGTTTCTGGGTGCAATTCAAGGTGCTGGTTATCACCTTTAAAGCCCTGAATGGCGCAGGGCCAGGTGATTTGCAGGACTGCCTCTTCCTGAGGGTGTCTGCCTGTCCTACTTAGTTAGTTACGGTGGGTGCACCCCAGGTCCCCTTCCGTTAAATGTTGCCATCTGACAGGACCTCGGAGGCACCCCTTTTCAGTGGCTGCCCCAGCCCTTTGGAATAGCCTTCCACCTGAGATCCGAGGAATCTCTACTCTTATAGCCTTCCAGAGGGTCGTGAAGACCTGGCTCTTCCCCCAAGCACTGGGCTAGGATGGGGGTTGAGCTGGGAGGCTGTTTGGTGTGGCGCCTGGGGGGGAGGGTACTTCTGTTTTTATCTTTGTTTTAACGGATTGTTGTGAACCTCCTACAATCATTATATGCGGTAGGCAGCCATATAAGTCCAGCAAGTAAGCACATAAGCACGTAAGCAAGCAAGCAAATAAATAAATCTAGAAATATTTATTTTCTTACCAGTATAACTCCTATGCTGTTGAGCTCTATAAGTTCAAGGTTGACATTGTTCGTATTTGTCTGCAGAAGGCTGGATATTAACCTAATCACATTTAATCTGGTATTCCCTACAGGTGGATCCAGTACACCCCACGTTGTCTTCATAACACTTTTCTATGCAAAAAGAAGAATGTAACATTTAAAATAGAATTCCAACTTCTGAAGCAATATTTAGGTAACAACATAAACAATTCTGTGTTAACACAATGCTTTTCATAGAAGTATAACTTTATTCAAAGGATTATTTTCTATAATTTTATGTTCTGGAATACTGAAAACATGTAAGTAGATTACAGGTTTTATTGGTCAGCTGTCAACAACAAAAACCTCTCTTCCAAATTCTCAGAGTTGTACTTCTACTGCAAAGGAGTTAAAAAAACACCTCAAAACTCAAAAACAACCCAACCCAAAGATCCTTTCACAGTCATTTTATTGTGCAAGGCCTTTGGAGAATATAAACTGGGGAAATACTTTTGCTGTTTTGCTTTTCTTAAATATGTGCAAGCACTGGGAAGGGAGTAGAGACTTTTGCCTTCTCTAAAGTACCACTATTAAAGAAAGGAGGTGCAACTATTTAGCCAGTTGTGTGGAAACCAAGAAAAAAAAAGAGACAGTAGAAACAGAGTGGAAGTCATAATCTCAATTGCCTAGACAACAGAAGCATGTTTTGTACTGGATGCCCCAATTCCATTACTGAAACAACAGAACATCCTCCAATAATTCTATAGATCTAGAAGTTCTGAGATCTGGCAATGCAAAGAAATATATGCATAAACCACTTGGCTATGCTCCTTTGAACAATCCATGTACTGTAAGTAATAAAAACAGGGAAGTTTAAAATAGCTAACATATAAAAAGCAAGAGGAAAACATATCACAGATAATCAAGGCCAAAGCATAATGAGACAGATTAAATGTTCATGTAATACCTCCATATTATTAAAAGATGATGAAAATAATTAATTCTACCTAACAGAATTCTATACTCAAATATTGAAACAAAAGAATTCTTTCTCATGACTTCACCTCTATATTCTGTGGCAAGGGGCATAAAACAGAATTTCTCCCTAACATCTGAATTACAACCAGACTCACAAAGATGCAACCATCTTAGTATCTCTAGCTCAAGTTTTGTGGGGTTTAAAATAGTAACCAGTGTTTGAACTATTTATTTATATAAATATTAAGTATATCCTTTCTTTCATTCAGGAGCTCAAGGCAGTATATGTGCGGCTCCCGTCTCCTATATTTCTCCACAATAACCCTGTGAGGTAGATTGGGTTGAGAGATGTGAGTGGCCCAAAGTCACCCAATGAGATTCTGTACCTGAGGTGAACTAAATCCTGAGTTATTTTGCTCATAATCTAACATCTTTAATCACTATACCACACTGGCACTCTAAGCAAAATTAGTGCAAATATAAAACAACATTTTCCAAAAAATCCTCTCTCATCCAAATCTGGCTCACATATTTCGCATCAGCTGAAGTTCTACACCAGAGCTTTCCAAACTGTGTGTCAGGACACGTTAGTGTGTCGGCTGCAGTGTTTGGGTGTGTCACGGCTGCTGCTGCCTCCAAGCCCTGCCAGAATTCCACGCAGGTCCTAGTGCCTGCCTTGTGCCTTGCTGCCTCCAAACCTGCTGCGATTCCGCGCAGGTCCTAGTGCCTGCCTTGTGCCCTGCTGTAAGAGTGTGTCGCGAAATGATGCCCTGCTCTAAGAGTGTGTCGTGAAATGATGCATGTCTAAAAAGTGTGTCACCAACATGAAAAGTTTGGAAAGCTCTGTTCTACACTTTCCCAAACACAGCCCAAGACATTAAGTTGTACGAAAGCAATTCTACTTACAATCACTACTGGGATTCTAAAAGCAACAGCAGATCCAAGAACATTCCCGAACTATAGGTAGTCCTTGCTTAATGGCGGTAATTGGGACTGGAATTTCCATCACTAAGAAATGCTGTCATAAAGTGCGACGTCATGTGACCACATCACTTAGCAATGGCAATCCCGGCAGTCCCCGTTGCCGTTATTAAATGAGGATTGCGGGTCATTAAGCAAGGACCTCCTCGCAACTTCCTGCCAGCTTCCCACAAGCAAAGTTAATAGGGAAGCTGGCAGGAAGTTGCAAGTCCTGGGCGGTTGGCAAGCAGGCCGACGGGTGGGTATGTGGCTGCTGTTGTGGGGCACGAGTGTGCGAGGCCAGCAATGGCCGCTGCTGGGTAAGAGAGGGTGTGCCGGTAGCCACCGCAGTAACTTACAGGAGCGACTTGCGACCTTCCTTGCTGGCTTCCTCATTGATTTTGCTTGTGGGAAGCCGGCAGGGAAGTTTGCAAATGGCGATCACGTGACCACGAGACGCTGCAACCTGGAGCCTTGGGTCTGGCACCTATAGTTTTGTTGGGCGAGACAAGAAGGCAATACTCATTCTGGTGAGAGCCTCTGGCCACCGTAGGGAATGAACACTCAATTTTAAAAGCTGGGTCTCTGGTCAAAGCGGAAGCAAGCAACAAGTGGGAGTGAGAGGGAACAAAGCAAGACTGCTGCAGATCCCACTTGTGTGCTGCCATGTGTTGCTTTTGGACCCTGTTCAGAGTATCCTCAGTCCTAGTACTGAACAAGCCATCCTCATCAAAGGGACAGTCTCAGTTCTAGCCTTGGCTTCTAGGATAAGTCTGCTAGAGGAGAGTGCCACACATAACAGCAAAGAGCAGTGGTGAACAACATAACCTTAACTGCCAAATCAGCTGCATAACAAACCAAATCATGCTCCTGTTTAGCAAATCATGATGCTTCTGCCTGAAGATCCTGGACAATCTGGTTCCAGATTGGCAAACTTGATAGGAATAGGGATATTTTCTCCCACAGAAAAGGGTAGCATTTTCCCAAAGCTATCTGATGCTTGGCAATGTAGACAGAAAGAGTACTCCCAAAGAATATAGCTTGCAGCCAAGACTGTCCAACATCCTCCCCTCTTTATCCCTAGGTGCAGAAGGCTGCTTATGGTGGAACCTGTTTGAGATGCTGTAGTCACAGAAATGACTCTGGAGAGCCTACACAGAGACAACAGTTGGAAAAACATGTATTAAGC
This sequence comes from Charina bottae, assembly GCA_023362775.1. Classification (NCBI taxonomy): domain Eukaryota; kingdom Metazoa; phylum Chordata; class Lepidosauria; order Squamata; family Charinaidae; genus Charina; species Charina bottae. Next base: position 193,485,328 of record JALMGJ010000001.1, on the reverse strand, counting down.
CCAGGAAACAGAGAAAGCCTCAGAAAGACTTCTTTCTAATTCACCAGAGTATAAGAGGGAGGAAGGTGAAAACTCAGACTTTCAAGATTCTGTTATTATAGTCTACAATAAAGTATAGTTCCAGTAAAACTTGTGGAGTCTGTTTCCTGACCTAGCCTACCTTGAAGGACTGACAGATTTCCCTACAATAATGGAAGATATCAAAATAAGAGCCATCAGCCCTCTTTTACTCTATAAAAATTTTTCATGCAGAAATAGACATGCTGTCTTCAACAAGATTAGAAGCATGGGAATTAGGACCGAAGAAGCAGTAGTGTATTGCACCAGCTGGTAAACCACCTCCACAATCTGAGATGACTGCTGCATTTCCAGGCCAAGAATTGCATCACTTAACAAATCTACTCAAGACCAGAAATTTTCAGAATGGACACTAGGTGTTTGGTCTCCAACCTGAGCACCGCACAACAGAACGGAACTGTGGAAGTGTTAGAGACAAAATCACTGACCTCTCAAAGATCAGCCTGAACTTTATGGAACAGGGATGATCTCCCACATCAATGTCACTTTGCAATCCTCCAAGGCCTTCAGTGATCTTAAGACAGAAGTCTAACCTTCTTTATGACCTGAAAGGGGCCCAAAGTAGATTGTGTGGTCCAGATCAGTGAGTGCATGTATTGATAAGTGTCCACGCCTCTTTGATCAGGGGCTAGGGCAATTGATTCTTTTAGATCCAGAGATAATAGCACACCAGTGGATAAAGAAACTTAAAGCTTTATTATAAACAAACAAGGTTGAGCAGAAGCACAGTTTAACTGAATTACACTGAGCATAACAAGCATAGCATACAGAAAGAGATGCATACATACATACCAAGCAAACAAGGTGATACCTAATCTCCCATAGGCTGCCAGGAGCCCTCTAATAAGGACAGCGGAGATACCCCAAGGTGTCAATTTTCACAGCACCCAGCACTCAGGCCTGTGTGGACTCCCAAACTCCAAAGGCAATACTCAGGCTTTTTATCAAAGCCTGGCTCCCAAACCCCGTGACCAAGTTTCCATGGCACTGAAGCTGCATGGCCTGACCTTGACTGGGATTCTTCATGTGGTCCAGCACCTGACCATGACATCATTCCAATAACCTGGGAAAGCGATCAGATAAGCCAGTGCTTAACCAAAACAATCTCTTATCATCCCCCCCTCATTCCAAGCCGCTAAAGGAGTGGCTGGAGGAGTGAACCTATGCTTAAACTTTTAACAAGCTGGGGACTTTCTCTCCCCCCACTTCCCACAGAGATATGTTCTGAAGGAGTGGCTGGAGGAGTAAGCATATGCTTCTTCTCTCCCCCCTCTCATGCCAAACAGCAACAAAAACAAGCCAATTAAACATCAGTATAACTGGGGAAGGAAAATCAAAACATGCCACCTAACTCCTCGAAATACAAAGGTCTTCCGCAGGTTGCCATTACAGTGCAACACAGAAACCAACAGCAATGGAAATGGAGAAATCCAGCACAGAGAATGTTTTGTAGCTGCTACAGTTGGTATCAGGAAGGCCACAAGGCTCTTACCTATTTCCCCCCCCCCCAGATCAGAACAGAGCAGGACAGGTCTTTTAGAAAGCTCTAGTCATTTAGTCAAGTGATTTCCTCACTGCTGTTGGTAATGTGTGTGTGTGTGTGTGCGCCTTCAAGTCAGTTTTTCACTCCTGGCAACTGCCTGGACAAGTCCCTGCAGTTTTCTTGGCAAGATTTTTTGGAAGTGGTTTGCCATTGCCTGCTTCCTAGGGCTGAGAGTGTGTGACTGGCCCAAGATCACCCAGCTGAGTTTGTGCCTAAGGTGGAACTAGAACTGATGCTCTCCCAGTTTCTAGCCTGGTGCCTTAACCACTATACCAAGCTGGCTCTCAATGTGGCATAGAGTTGTGAACTTCTCACACGAGAGAAAAAGTTCAAGTGCACATGAGAAAACACAAAAGTGTCTGCTGGCAATTTCTGAAACAAGGCAAAAACTTTGGAAAAACATGGAGCTATAAGAACCTTGAGATTGGCTGCTCAAAGAGGTAGCTCCTAAAGAGTGGCTTACAAATGGGATAAGGAACTGCAGCACCACTTGACAATGTTTACAGGAATCTACAACACAACCTTCCCCAAGGTAGAAAAGACAAAACTGCCTGTCCAAGAGGGGAATCTTGCTTCCACAACACCAGCACCTGCAGAATAGCACCTCTAAGGCCAAAGCCAAAATACTTACAAACCCAGGAACAATAGTGTCTTGTTTAAACAGGGAAACAAAAGTAAAAGGTAAAGTAAAACAAAAGAAAAGAAGAAAAAGAAGAAAAAAGAAGCACTTTAAGACAAATACACTATTGTGTTACAGTTGAAGCTGAACAGGGGGTTCAGCACGAGTTGCATCTAATCATATACGGAGAAGTGAGGTTCCCATCAATAAATCTTTTAAGTTTGATAAGATTCTGAATGGGTTTTGCACAGGTGCATAATAAAAAAAGGTAAAGGTTCCCCCCGCACATTTGTGCAATCATGTCCGTATAAATCAGAAATCACAAGGAAGTATTAATTCATATATTAAAAAAGCTAAGAGCCTTTTACACAAACTTTCAATCCCAAGAGTCCTTAGAACCCATCTCTCTGTTTTGTCTGATAATGCCCCTACCTAAATGTTCATCAGTTTTTAGAGCTATTTTCTTCCATTTCAAAGTCCTGAAAATGCTGTGGTATCACTGCACTCAACTGAGGCTTAAAGCAGTTGCTGCACTTCGATATTGCCCCCCTTCTCCCCCGCCCCATGAAACCACACCTGCTTATAACTCACCACTGGCAATGAGCTCTGTATTACCTTTGTATCCAAAATTGGTGGAGAAATTATCATCCTTGTCAGATATACTCAGCTGGGAAAAGAATTCTCCCCACCAAAGCTGGCCAGGATACTTCCCTGAGCGCTTACTCTCTTTACTTGATTTGCCAGCTGCAATTCACAGAAGGTGGGGCTAGATAATATAAGGAGTATTCTCTTTCTGCTCCCCCGTTTTTCTAGCTGCTGCCACTCCTATATCACCATCTTTGTTGAAACACATTGTTCTGGAGATATTTGGGTATTGGTACAGGGCCTGCATCATCTACTGAATATCCTATTGAGAAGTGGGCAGAATAATCTGGCATGCTTTTTTCACCCGTATCACTGAATTATACCCACAACAACTTCAGTCAGTCAGTCATGCCAATACAATTTATGTCTGTATCAACTAACCAAAGATTCTGGCTCTAGCTCTGCTATTGCTTTTCCTCTCCTCACTGGTCCCTTGGCAGCAACACCATCAGAATTAAGAGTAAAACCTAATGATAAAAACACCACGAATACAATTACTTCTACTTAAGTTGCTGCAGTTGAGAAAAATCTGGTAAGACTAATACTTTTTTTTCCTGGCTTTTTCCCTTATGACCATCCAGATTTTTATTATGCAAGCTTGATCATAGTGTCCACTCGGTACCGCTTTCTGGCTTCCTTATCATTCATCAATCCAGCATTCAACTTTAGAAATGGCAGGCAAAACTTCTAAACATAACCAAGACCACATTTATGATAGTGAGGTAATTGAAGAAGAGAGAGAGCCCCAATAATTAATTTCTGACCTGTTCAGACCCTATTCCAGCTAACATGAGTTCCTCCATTCTCCATTCTGTGAAGTGCAGCCAGTTTGAATGAGGCAATGGTGCAGAGAAGTGCAAGAAGTCTGCACTTCCTGTTCCCTCCATATCATCCTAGCTACAACCACACTAAATGGAAGAATACTTACTTATTTATTTTAGTCGTTTTTCAATCCTGTTGGATATCCAAAGCAAAGTGTAAGTAAAATATTTTAAAGGTTATGAAAATACAAATAACACTGACAAAAATGAGTTGGGATGGGGAGCAGCCCTTACCCTGTTCCTCTAGCCATTCTTCACTTTCAAACTAGTTTTGAATTTCAACATCCCATTATGGAACTTTCTGGTCAGGTATGGTGCCAATATCTGAGTTGGGCAGATCTTTCAAATACCAGAAAGGAAGATGGCACAAATGGAAGGAGGAAGGAGAAATGGAATCAATCCTCAACTAGTTTCTTCCAGCTGCTCTCTCCCATGCTTGGAAGACATGAGGATCTCTCAGGGGAGTCAAGGAAAAGGAATAGTTACAAGCCATGCTTCTTTACAAAAACATATCAATTCATTTTTTTCCAAAGGCTAGTAGTTCCCTCTGTACCTCCTCATCCTACTTGAATTCACAGCTCTAAAACAAAATCTAAGGAAAACAAACATAGATTAGCTACCCAGGTAATACATATTCAGATCCACTCATATAAGCTCCAAGAAAACCTGATCTTTTGTTATATGAAGAGCGCTAAAATACCACCCATAATCTGAATCAGGATTATGTTGATATATACAGCTTTACTGAAAGCTAAGCCAAGATGTCAACCTACAGAAGGGATCCACTCTCAGATTAAGTAAAGATGACACATATGTTCTTGCTCCTGAAGTCACAAAACTGAATCAGTCTATTTTCATCAAGTTGGGTGTTTTCCTTACTTTGGGAGGTTCCAGGAGCAGTTCGTGGAAAGATGCAAGTCGTGCTTTTACGGCTTCTAATACACTTTTATTGACTGAGTATGTTGAGTGGCTCATACCTGGAGGGCAAATCTCTATGTGACCTTCAAATCTGTAACATGTACACAAAAAGAAAAATGTTTGCCTATTACTACAGCAAACAAGGCTACTTAAAGATTATGTCTGCTACCATCAGCATCATCAAAAACAATTAAGTTTTAATTGCAAATTAAAATAATCTTTTCATCTACAGACAACAACTGCTCACCACAACATAACAATTATTCAGTCCTTTCTAGAGACCAAACCATGTATTTCAGACAATGAAGCTCAAACCCTTTATTGGAGATTCCAAATGGCAGGTTCACTAAACATTCGTTTGAAAATATGCATGGCAAAGATAACTTCCTGCATATGACAGGCTAACTACCATAAAGCATTGTTATATTATGAACAAGAAATCTGTGGCTGTTTTCAAAATAGCTGGCTCAGTACCAGGATGAACAGAAGACCTGTTACTGTTATCAATGCAAACTTCAGATTTTACTTATTCATTCCCTCTTGATACCTGGAATCGAATAGACCAGATAAAAGCTATCAGAAAAATATTGATTCAGAATCTTTCTGTGTACATAAGAGTATATAACTGTATCTTTGAGGGAGGAGAGATAAGCAAATATAACCATAACATAAGAGCTACTAAAGAAATTATTAAGGGTATTATTAAGATAGAAAGATAAAAAATTAACTTACGATGGCCGTCTTGTTTCCAGTAAAGTCAATAATATCTGAATTGCACTGACTATTGCAGATTCATTTTTCTCTTTATGAAAAATATTTGATAGCAGCTGTTCTATAATTTCTTGTCTATAATGAGAAGATATTGCTTGAAATATACCTCTTTAGTATGTAGATACATTTCACAGAAAACCCTTGCAGTTTATTTTGAAAAGTTCTTCATTTAAAATAAAGAAAATCTAGACAATTATTTTTACTTCAAATCTAATTCTTACAATTGCAGGAGAAAATTTTGTAGCAATTGGATTCCTAGTTTTGTAGCACTTAGATATCTAAACCTAGAAATCTGTGATCACAGGACAATCTGAGCCTAGTCTGTCCAAGTAACCAAATCCTTCTTCTACATGTCTAAATGTAACACTTAGAAAATTCTTACTATCTTGTACAACTTAACCTTTTTATTAAATAATTGTACTGTTTATCTGTTCTGTGGATTAATCTATAATATGTCGATGAAGGTTCTCAGTCATCCAGGTGGAACAGTCTGTGGCTTGAATCATGTCAACTGGATTTCTATTTTCTATTTTATTTTTAGATGATAAAGGGACTTAGAAATAAACATCTCAAAATAACCATGACCTAGCCCCAGGTGCAAGGTCACACAGCCACCCTGGAAACATATTTAAGGATTCCCTTACTAACTTTACTCAGACTGAAGAAGCTCCTTGGATAAGGAGTGAAACGTTTCTACTGAGAAAATAGAAATCCAGTTGACATGATTCAAGCCGCAGATTAATCTATAATCTATTACAAATGTCACTACTATGCATAAAATGTGTGTCACCTGTTTAAAAATGTATGTTGTTATGAATACAAAGGCTCAGTTCAGATATATTAGTAAGTCATATTTTGGCATTATAATTTATTTTTATTTATTTAGGAAAATGTATATGGCCGCCCATTTTAGGCAAATAACTCTGGGTGGCTCACAATACAAAAGAATAAAAACCACATGAATACAAATATAAGCAAGCACAAAGAACAACAAATAAAAAATATCAAAAACAAAAGCACCTCATACATACTCTTCAATGACAAATTCACCAATGTCGGGCTCCACTAACAATCTGTCTCTAATGCCTGTGGGTTTTTACAGCCTTTCAGAAGGCCAGGAGGTCAAGACCATCTGGATCTTGGGGGTGGGGGGTGGGGAGCTGTTCCACAGGGCAGGCACTGCAACAGAAAATGTACATCTCCTGGGTTCCACAAGATGGCACTGTTTCATTGAGGGGACCTGGAGAGCATGCCCACCTTGCTCCATCTGGTGGGATGGGTAAAACTGGAGACAGTGGCTCCATAAGTAACCTGGCCCTGTGCCATGTAGAGCTTTAAAGGTGATAACCAGCACCTTGAGCTGCACCCAGAACCATACTGGAAAGCATTGGAGCTGAGGCAGCAGAGACATTACATAGGTGAAACTCAGTGCATTGGCATATTCTGGACCAGTTTAAACTTCCAACTGCTTTTCAAAGGCAGCTCTACGTAAAGCACATTGCAATAATCCAGACAGGAAGTGAGTAAGATGTGAGTGACTGGGAGCAGAACCTCCCAATTCAGGAACAGGCACAACTGGCGCACAAGATGGATCTATGCCAAGGGTCGGCAAACTTTTTGAGCCGAGAGCCATTTTGGTATGCTCGTGCACATTTTTAAGTGCTCGAGAGCCAGGGGGCGGGGTTTGCGGGCGGGGGCCAATCGCGTGGAAGGGGGCGAGGTTTGCGGGCAGGAGCCAATCGCGTGGAAGGGGGCGGGGTTTGGGGGCGGGATCCAATCGCGTGGAAGGGGCGGGGTTTGGGGGCGGGATCCAATCGCGTGGAAGGGCTGCGCTGCGCTTGGCCGGCCACCCCGGTCCTCGCTCACCTTCCATGGCCGGTCCTCGCGGGCTGCCGGCGACGCTCCCGTCCCCCTGCACCCCAGCTCTCCAAGGCCGGGGCCACCCTCTCTGCCGCTCCCTTCGACAGAGGAGGGACCGGCGTGCCTTGGGAGCTGCTGCTGGCGGCATGTCTGGGCGAGGCGCGCGGGCGAAGCTGCCCGTCTGGCACTTGGGCGCTCCCGAGCCTCTTCCCTTCTCCCTCGCCACGTTCGGGCGTTGAGGCCAGGCAAAGCCGGGCGGTCGCGCAGGGGCGAGGCGAGGAGTCCCGCTCCTGCGCCTACCGCCACATCCGTCCGTTCCCGGCCTCTCTCCCCATATCCGGCAGGTGCCCATGCCAGAATCCCCGCGACCCGGAGGCAGCGACTGCTCGGAGGGCCCCAGCGAGAAGAGGCGCGTGATCCCCGGTGGATCCCTTCGAGGGGCCGCGGGGCTTCCCCGCTTTCCTCCCAAGGAGGCCTCGACGGCGCACCCTCCCGCCCCATCAATCCCCCCACCCCACCGTTGGGTGTCAGAGGCTGAAAGGATGTGGCAGGAACGGCCCTGGAAAGCAGGGCCTGCGGAGCGCCACCTTTGGGGAGGAGGGTCCAGCCGGCGAGCAATGGCGGCACCGGAGTTTTCGCCGGAGCGCTGTCTGTTGGGAGAGAAAAGCAGCCACCGCACAGGCCCGCTTAAAAAACCACCACCCCGAAACCGCTTTCGAGCCGCCTCTCCGGAGGGTCCCTGCGGTCCCGCCGGGTGCACCCCCCCACCCCGCCGTTCGGCGTCCTCTCCCCCCGCTAACCCGAGCCCTGCGGCGGCCGGGGGAAGCCGAGCCAGGCGGGGGTGCAGCGGGCCCAGCAGCGCGCTGAGGGCGAAGAGCCGCCTGCTCTCCCCTTGGCCGCCTCCGGTCGCTACAGTCGCCCCGCCGGAACGGAGCCTGGCTTGGCTCCCCCGGCCACTGCAGGGCTCGGGTTAGCAGGGGGAGAGGACACCGAACGGCGGGGTGGGGGGGTGCACCCGGCGGGACCGCAGGGACCCTCCGGAGAGGCGGCTCGAAAGCGGTTTCGGGGTGCTTGTTTTTTAAGCGGGCCTGTGCGGTGGCTGCTTTTCTCTCCCCACAGACAGCGCGGGCGGGCGGGTCCTCTGGAAGGAGGCCGGCCGGAGTTCTGCTTGCAGCGGACGAGTTGCTGCTGGGCCGAGCAGATGCTTTTGAGACCTAACGGCGGGGTTACATCGGGACCGAGTCCGGCCTATCCCCGGTCTGTGTCGCGTTAATGCCGCCCCCTTTCCCACCTGGGAGGCCAGCTTGCAGCGCAAACGGCAGTCGCTTACTGAGCGAGTGCATTTTAAAATCTGCTTAACCACCCCCCCTGTGCGGTGGCTGCTTTTCTCTACCGACAGACAGCGCGGGGTTTCCAGCGGAGGAGCGCCTGGCAATTAATCGATAGGGAAGGAGGAATGAAATGGGGCGTGTGGCTTGTGTAGCGATTCCGCCCATCCCGCGAGGTTTCTCCAACTTGAATGGCCTTGTCATTAAGGGCAGCTTCTCCCTTTAACGCAAGACTGAAACTGCGCTTTTCCGGCCTTCCTTTTTCAAAGAGGGAGAAGTGCGGGGTGGTGGTGGTTAAGCAGATTTTAAAATGCACTCGCTCAGTAAGCGACTGCCGTTTGCGCTGCAAGCTGGCCTCCCAGGTGGGAAAGGGGGCGGCATTAACGCGACACAGACCGGGGATAGGCCGGACTCGGTCCCGATGTAACCCCGCCGTTAGGTCTCAAAAGCATCTGCTCGGCCCAGCAGCAACTCGTCCGCTGCAAGCAGAACTCCGGCCGGCCTCCTTCCAGAGGACCCGCCCGCCCGCGCTGTCTGTGGGGAGAGAAAAGCAGCCACCGCACAGGCCCGCTTAAAAAACAACCACCCCGAAACCGCTTTCGAGCCGCCTCTCCGGAGGGTCCCTGCGGTCCCGCCGGGTGCACCCCCCCACCCCGCCGTTCGGTGTCCTCTCCCCCCGCTAACCCGAGCCCTGCGGTGGCTGGGGGAGCCAAGCCAGGCTCCGTTCCGGCGGGGTGACTGTAGCGACCGGAGGCGGCCAAGGGGAGAGCAGGCGGCTCTTCGCCCTCAGCGCGCCGCTGGGCCCGCTGCACCCCCGCCTGGCTCGGCTTCCCCCGGCCGCCGCAGGGCTCGGGTTAGCGGGGGGAGAGGACGCCGAACGGCGGGGTGGTGCACCCGGCGGGACCGTAGGGACCCTCCGGAGAGGCGGCTCGAAAGCGGTTTCGGGGTGGTGGTTTTTTAAGCGGGCCTGTGCGGTGGCTGCTTTTCTCTCCCGACAGACAGCGCTCCGGCGAAAACTCCGGTGCCGCCATTGCTCGCCGGCTGGACCCTCCTCCCCAAAGGTGGCGCTCCGCAGGCCCTGCTTTCCAGGGCCGTTCCTGCCACATCCTTTCAGCCTCTGACACCCAACGGTGGGGTGGGGGGATTGATGGGGCGGGAGGGTGCGCCGTCGAGGCCTCCTTGGGAGGAAAGCGGGGAAGCCCCGCGGCCCCTCGAAGGGATCCACCGGGGATCACGCGCCTCTTCTCGCTGGGGCCCTCCGAGCAGTCGCTGCCTCCGGGTCGCGGGGATTCTGGCATGGGCACCCGCCGGATATGGGGAGAGAGGCCGGGAACGGACGGATGTGGCGGTAGGCGCAGGAGCGGGACTCCTCGCCTCACCCCTGCGCGACCGCCCGGCTTTGCCTGGCCTCAACGCCCGAACGTGGCGAGGGAGAAGGGAAGAGGCTCGGGAGCGCCCAAGTGCCAGACGGGCAGCTCCGCCCGCGCGCCTCGCCCAGACATGCCGCCAGCAGCAGCTCCCAAGGCACGCCGGTCCCTCCTCCGTCGAAGGGAGCGGCAGAGAGCCCTGCGGGCTGTGCGCGAGGTGTGGGCGGCTGCGGGTGGCCCCGGCCTTGGAGAGCGAGAGCGAGAGCGTGTAAGAGCGTAAGAGTTTGGGGGCGGGATCCAATCACGTGGAAGGGGCGGGGGTGAGTTCAGCTGCGGAAGAGCCACACTCAAGGGGCCAAAGAGCCACATGTGGCTCGCGAGCCGCCATTTCCGACCCTTGATCTATGCAAAAGCCCTCCTTCATGATGGGCACATGTGAACCTCAACTCCAAATGTTCCATTTTGCTTTTCTTTGCTACTTATTTCTCACGAGAAGAGGGACTTTAAAACTATACATAATCTGAAAGACAAGACTCCTCCTTTAAGTGTGAGAAATGATGGTTTGTTCAAACCACTGTTAGTCAGCAAGAAATATATTAGAAGAGTTATAGGATGCAAATGTCAATCAAGAATTTCCTTTTTTAATTGATTTTCTTTTTACTAATTCATCAGACAGAGGTGTGAAGCTTATTTATTTATGCATGCATACATGCATTTATATGGCCACCCAACTCAAACAATGTAACTCTGGGTGGTGTACAAAAATATAATGTTCCAATACTCGTTATGTCATTCACTATAATTCACTATAAAGTTGTGGCTTGAGGCTTGAATAGGAAGCACCTTCCATTTCCTCTCTCCGGCCAGATACTAGCAACAAAGCAATGACAGCAAGAAATGGTCTCTAGCAGTCCATTTAAAGCACTGCAAACATGCTGAAGGATAATTTATACATAAGGAAATGCCTTATATTCCCTATCTGCTGCCATTTAGCAACCAAGAATACTGAGATCTAACAAAGCAATATACCACCTGTATGGTGAAGAATAAATTAAATTGAGGATTGTATAACAGAACATATAATATGCAAATACTGATCATTGGCAGTATGTAATACAACTTTTCCCACCATGGAAACTGGTGCAAACTGGTTTCAGATGCCTGGGATTTAATACTAACTTCCTTCTGTTTACAAAGGAAGTTAACATTGACACTAGGGTTAAAGGAACACAAAAAGGGGGCTTGGATCAAAGAGGAACACTGACCATTCAAAACTGTGTGCCAAGGTAATAGCAGTCAGTAAAAGTTTTTACATCTAAAGGAAGAATATAATTCTCTCTAAAGCTAGAATAGAAATCTGGTGAGAGCTCAGAGGACTAAGTCAAGCTGCTAGGTAGAGAAGAGCCATGTTAAACAGAAGGCAAAATTAGCAGAGGCACAAATGTGTGTGTTAGAGAACGTTTTAGTTCTTCAGGATAACTGAATATAAAGTCCAGATATAAGACTATTCGGTAGGAAATTCGGGGCAATTGAAATGGGAGATTATTTCATCCAAAGGAATTATAATTCATTGGATTCAATCTGAAACTGCAAAAAAATTATTTTCTGGCAAAAAAATAACACCCATCTAGTCAGATGTATGGATTTCTGTGTTCCCAGAGCCTGAGTCACAGGACTCTTTTGAAGACTCTAGTGTTGCAACTTAAAGAAATCTTACATATGAATTTTTAAAAGGCTGAGAAGTTGAAGCATCCTCCTTTTCACCATCACACAATTCCAGAAGCTCTCCCTCCAAACAATCACAATGTTCATACATCAAGCTAAGCCACAGGTTGCTTTAACACCATGGTTTATTGAACAAGCCATATTGGCTAAGTTATTATTCATGGTTTATTTATTTATTTATTTATTTTATCCCCGCCCATCTCCCCGAATAGGGGACTCTGGGCGGTTTACAAAATATCAAAATTTAAAATCTATACAAAAATTACTATAAAACAATAAATAGATAGAATAAATAAAATCCAAAGATGGTTAGGAGCCACAATCCAGATCAAGGCACTACGGGGCCAGCCACCTCCAAGAGGCACTACCCCCTCCGTCGTCCCAGGCAAGGCGGCAGAGCCAGGTCTTAAGAGACTTCCGGAAGGTCAGGAGTGAGGGGGCCAGCCTCACCTCTGGGGGCAAGATGTTCCATAATGCGGGCACTATCGCAGAGAAGGCACGCCTCCTGGACCCCACTAGGTGAAATTCCCTTGTTGAAGGGGTCCGAAGCATGCCCTCTCTGCATGAACGGGTGGGGCGGATCGATGTTATCGGGATGAGATGGTCCCTCAGATACCCTGGCCCCATGCCATGTAGGGCTTTAAAGGTGATCACCAACACCTTGAATTGGACCCGGAAGCAGACTGGAACCCAATGCAGCTCGCGCAGCAGAGGTGTCACATGTGCTGATCTTATAGCACCCATAACTGCACGCGCTGCTGCATTCTGAACCAGCTGAAGCTTCCAGATACTCTTCAAGGGTAGCCCCATGTAGAGCGCATTACAATAATCTATATGGGAGATGACAAGGGCGTGAGTGACTGTTCGGAGGGCATCCTGATCCAGGAAAGGGCATAGCTGACACACAACTCGAAGCTGTGCAAAGGCCCTCCTGGCCATGACTGCCACCTGCTCTTCGAGCAGGAGTCGTGAGTCCAGGAGGACCCCCACGTTCCACACTGGATCTGAGTGGGGTAGTGCTATCCCATCCAGAACCAAAGATGATAACTTCCCAGATACAGGGGGGCCATCAATCCATAGCCACTCCGTCTTACCAGGGTTCAGCTGAAGCCTGTTGTTCCCCATCCAGACTCCCACAGCCTCCAGGCACTGAGATAAGGCATCGACCGCATCACTTACTTCACCCGGGATGGAGATATATAACTGAGTATCATCAGCATATTGATGATACCTCATCCCGTGGTGACGGATGATCTCACCCAGCGGCTTCATGTAGATGTTGAATAGGAGAGGAGAACCAACCCCTGCGGCACCCCACAAATCAGGGGTCGCGGGTCGGCTCTCTCCTCCCCTATCAGCACCGACTGGGAAAGGCCTCGGGGGAAGGAGGTGAACCAGCGTAAAACCACGCCGCCCACCCCCAACTCCCTGAGCTGCCCCAATTGTATACCGTGGTCGATGGTATCAAAAGCCGCTGAGAGATCTAAGAGAGCCAGCATGGACAAACTCCCTCCATCCCGCTCTTGCCAGAGATCATCCATAAGTGCGACCAATGCGGTCTCCGTCCCATATCCCAGCCTGAAACCTGACTGAAAGGGGTCCAGATAATCCGTTTCCTCCAGGATCCTCTGCAGTTGCAACGCCACCACCTTCTTAACCACCTTTCCCAAAAAGGGAAGGCAGGAGACCGGATGAAAGTTGCCCAAGATGGTGGGGTCCAGGGATGGTTTCTTGAGGAGCGGGTGCACCAGCGCCTCCTTAAAGGCAGCCGGGAACACCCCCTCACTCAAGGAAGTATTTTTGCTCTGGTTTACCTCCTTCCTCCAGGGCCGCTCACAATCGGTGGTAATAGGAGAGGAGAGATCCGACCCGCAGGCCCTTCTTTGTGGGGTGCCGCAGGGTTCGGTTCTCTCTCCTCTCCTATTTAACATCTACATGAAGCCGCTGGGTGAGATCATCCGTCATCACGGGATGAGGTATCACCAATATGCTGATGATACTCAATTGTATATCTCCATCCCGGGTGAAGTAAGTGTTGCAGTGGACACCCTATCTCAGTGCCTAGGGGCTGTAGGGGCCTGGATGGGGAACAACAGGCTTCAACTGAACCCTGGTAAGACGGAGTGGCTATGGATTGATGGCCCCTCGGCCTCCAGGAAGTTATCATCTTTAATTCTGGATGGGGTGGCACTACCCCGTTCAGACTCAGTCTGAATATACCTTTCTGTAAGGGCTACAATTTTTTAAAAATTTAAATAAATAAATAAATAAATATTGCTTGCTACAACTTATATAAGGGGCGTGGTGGCTCAGCGGGTAAGACGCCAGGCTTGTCGATCGGGAGATCGCAAGTTCGGAGGTTCGAATCCCTAGTCCCGTGTGACGGAGTGAGCTCCCGCACTAGCCCCAGCTCTTGCCAACCTAGCAATTCGAAAGCATGCAAATGCAAGTAGATGAATAGGTACTACTTCGGTGGGTAGGTAACAGCGTTCCGCGTGCGTCATGCCGGCCACATGACCGTGGAAGCATCTTTGGACAACGCTGGCTCTTCGGCTAATGAATAGAGATGAGCACCGGCCCCTAGAGTCGGACACGACTGCACAAATGTGTGTGGGGAACCATTACCTTTACCTTACAATTTATATGGAGACTCTGAGCAGCTTACTGTATTAATATCATATTCTTCCTGACACAAGGAATACATTTAAACTTTCAAAATCCATAATTACATGCAGATTTTAAAAGTAAAAAAATATCTTTACACCAACCTACTTTTCTAGTGTTGCAAGCAGTGGATCTGGTTCTGAACTGTTTTGTACTTGTAGCATCTGGTCTCTACTCAAGCGTATAATTTCACAAAGCGACTGGGATGCATTTGACTGTCTCTGAAGAACAAGAATAGAATTTATAAAGGGGAAAGAAACTTAAACAATTTTAATTGCTAGTTAGTACTAGAAACAATTTAACACAGTTTCATCCACTTTCTAGAGGGCACTATTAAGCTTCAAGTAAGTGGATTAAGATGTTTCCTCAGTCCTGTAACTGCAGAACCCACTATTTTCATGTATTCTTATAATTATGTATACAATTATAATGAAGAAAATTTAAACTCTGTAAGCAAAATACAAGTAAACTAGCATATAAAATTCCTTACATCTTCATCTTGAGAAGGATGCACAATTTCCACAAGCCGCTGAATAATTTTCTCTTCATTTAACCACTGTAGAGACATATGGTAAACATTTTTTTTTAAAAAAAATCACCTTCTACAATTAAGACTAAACATAATTATTGCATAATCCACCCACTGGTGCTATTTAACACCAAAGTGCATTCCCAGAAATTCTAAGATGTTCAAAATTTGCAGAAAGGAAACTAAAAGTACTATCAGTGAGTGTAACATGCTACGTGTTTACTTTTATATATAATGACTTCAGGAAAAAAAAACCCATTCTTATTTACCTTTGAAAAGAGATAGCAAATAGTTACTTATGCAAGCCTTCAAAACTAAAGCAACGGGCCAAGCACCGACCTTTCTCAATAGGTCAAGCCAGTCAGATGATAAGGCTATGCATCACTCGTTTGATATTTCCTGTATAAATTTAGAGATTCGCGGTCAACTTGGCATTACCTTTTCAAGACATTGTCAACAGCCCGCCAATATAGGTGAGCTGCATTCTGTTCTTACTTAATGCAGCAAAAAGAATTTTAAAAAGCAAAAATGGATACCAAATAGAAATAAAGACAAGACACAAATAGATTTCCTTCTTCAAATAGCAATTATTGGGAGAACCCTACATGCATTCTGAAACTTTCACCTACAGCCTAATTTTAAATTTTGGCAATTTACTCTAAAACTCCATTAGGAGTAAATGCAGCATCATGACTTGGTCCTTTTCTCTCCCTTGCATTTCTTTTTACTATGTTTGCCATTATGGCTGATGAAGAGTCTGAAGAACTTGAAACAATACCCACTATTTTGTTAACCTTAACTGACCTAATAAATGTATTACCCAAATATGGATTTTGGGATATGAGAAGAAGCTACTTACATTTAATACTTCTTGCCTAGGCTGTGGAGGTTCTATGCACGTCAGTAGCCTGAGTAGTAAGTCCATAATAGCAGAGGTTCCTATGTGCTTTATTATGAGGTCTACAAAATCATGCTTTTTCTTTAAGAAATCCACAATCTGGAAAAAGTAAAAATATGAACAAGTATTACATGACATTGACATGATAAAAGGGGCGTGGTGGCTCAGCGGGTAAGACGCCAGGCTTGTTGATCGGGAGATTGCAAGTTCGGAGGTTTGAATCCCTAGCCCTGCGTGCGGAGTGAGCTCCCGCACTAGCCCCAGCTCTTGCCAACCTAGCAATTCGAAAGCATGCAAATGCAAGTAGATGAATAGGTACCACTTTGGTGGGTAGGTAACAGCATTCCGCGTGCGTCATGCGGCCACATGACTGTGGAAGCGTCTTCGGACAGCGCTGGCTGTTCGGCTAACAAACGGAGATGAGCACCGGCCCCTAGAGTCAGACACGACTGCACAAATGTGTGGGGGGAACCTTTACCTTTATTACATGACATTGCAAAACATTATGAAGCCAACAAAGCACAGCAAGAAGATTCCCAAGAGATCACTGCTACCAATTTATAAATTACTGAAATTGCTGAACAAGATCCTGGATCTTTATCAAAGGCCAGGCAAGGCTGGGCTGATAAGTTCATTTCTAATGTTGGGTATGTTGTGATGGGTATTTTTTACTAAATACTGTTGTGAGGTATCTTGTACATTCACAAAATGACAAGTTTACTTTACTCCAGTCCCCACCCCCAATGCTCCCTATTTTGTCTTTTTTTCTGAGCAGGGAGCACATTTTAAAATAAACCACTGGGTAGCAGCCACCTGTTACTCTTTTAACCACATTTGATAAAAAAAAAGTTTTACTACAGCTAGCTTAGGAGATTGGCAAATTTTTCAAGATGAAAAATATAGCAAAGGCTCTTATGACTAATTCAGAATCTTTACGTGTATATATGTGGATGCATTCAAGTGTATGCAGAGAAGTGCATATGGAGAGTTTCTCCCTGGAAGCGCAAGAGAGTGATGCTCTCACGACTTAAAAATGGACCCTACTGATTCAATAATAGTTAAAGCAACACAACCGCATCAAACATACAGTATAAATACACAAATATATCTAATTCCATGTGGCATTAGAAGGGAACAATACAAGACAGACTTCCAAACATGAAGATTCAAAAAGCAAATACCTGTTCTGGTTTTCTGCTAATAAGAATACTCAGCACCTTGCTGAAGAAACTGGCCAGTAATGGATTCAGAGGGGGCTCGTTTAGAAGAAAACTGTACAGTTTTGTTAGTAATGATTCCTCTTCACCCAGTCTATCATTGATCTGTGAAACATCTGAAGTAAGCAGCTCGCAAGATATATTTGGATATCTAAAAGAAAACAGTTGAGGTTTTTATTTTACTACAATAAATTACAAAGCCATAAATACAAAAAAAAAAGACATGTACTATTATTTTGCAGCCTACTAAATTCTGAACTAACACAGAAACTATCTGTGCAGGTTTCACAGGACTTCCATTTGAGAACAGTATTTCAATGGAGCTACTTTAGATAGTTCTTCAATTGATTTAACTATACAGTGCATGTTATTTATACAAATAATATAAAATATTTTTCTGATCATCAGATCTAGTCCTGACACAAAACCCAACTTCTGGAGCTGACCAAAAGCAAAAGTTGAGGATAAAAAGAGCAGTGTGAGAATATACAGGTCTCCAAGGACACATACAGCATCAACTTTGGAAGGAGGAAGCTGCATCTAGAAAGTCTCTAAAGTAGCAGCTGGGCAATGCTTACCTATGTGGCCTTCATGCATCATGGCAGAGGAATGGGAACAGACACCAGACAGTGCCACTAGAGGTACACCTCCAGTGAGCAAAACCAGCAACAGGAATCATAGCAGGCTGCAGGGCTTACAGGAGCCAAGCAAGAAGCCCTTTCACAGCTGTTGGGAGATGCAGCAAGAAGCACTCCCATGAGCAATCAGGGGTGGCAATTTGACCATCAGCTCTCAAGGCACATGAGAGAAAAATCTATTGTGACAATTATTCCACAGCCCAAGGAGCTCACAAAAACCTTTGTAACAGATTAGGACCCAAACGGTCATTGGCGGGTGACAAATAATACAACCCAGCCACAACTATAGCTGAAAAGAAAATATATACCATTCACTTCTGAAAAATCAGCAAATAGTTATGCACTTCTGGAAGAAGAGGTTGGAACGCAAAATCAATCAATCCCGTCTCATTTTCCCCATTGTTTTTCTGCAGCAACAAAAAGTTTCTGAAGATCTGATTGTATGAGCTATAGTGGTTCACATACAGATAACCTCACATTTAGACTACTAGTATAATGTGCTCTCTATAAGGCTGCCTATACAGAGAGGTCAGGAACTTGCAGGTGGTGCAGAATACAGCAGCTAGGTTACTGAGTGGGGCACTGGACCCTACAAGTTACTCCTCTGTTGAAGCAAACACACCAGTTGCCAATCACCTATTGAGCAGTTCAAAGTTTTGCTTTTGATACATATGGCTCTAACTTGGGACCATGATTCCTGACAGTCAACTGCTGCATTGTTTGGACAGGTTCTCTTGCATCTGCCAAGACCTGTAAAACCTACACTTTGAAATATTCTCCTCCATCACATTCATAAGGTTCCTAGAATTAGATTTTTTGGGATGCCTGTGGAAGCTCTCTCTCTTCACCAAGTCCCTGCATGAACTGCTGTGTGAATGGCTTTTGTTACATTTTTGTTTTCCTTCATCCCCTTGCTTTTTAACTGAGTATGTTAATTTTATATTGCTTTAATTTATTGTTTGCATTTTATATCATAAATATTGACTGTAAATCACTTCAAGTACTAATAAGATGTATATTACTACTATTACTAATAATTTTTGTTGTTATAATTATTTTTATTTGAGATGGTCTTAGAAGGTTGTGGAAGGGGAGGAGAGTTTTTGAGAGTATGCATCTTAGCATACAACCCACACTTCACTGAAATTAGTGGCATGTAGATCTCTATTGCCAGCTTGCTATTTTTTCAATGTCCAACTTTCAGATTAAACATGTTTCCTACTTGTATCTGATCTTTTCATCCATGTCTTGAGGTGGCTCTTCTATAATGAATGATACTAGATTTTCCAGACATTCTGATTTCAAAAGAAATTCTATAAGTTTGCGATTTTGAGCTTTACACTCTTGTAAGACATCTTCTTCATCCATCAGTTCCTTCAGTGTTACATCTTCTCTCTCTAGAAGCGTGTCTATGTGGGATGACGAATGAAGATCAAATTTCCAAAACATGCTGGTCTAGAGAAAGGGAAAATCATATAGAGCTTTAATTAATGGAAAGTAAAAAAAAAAAGCCTGCTTAAGAGAACCATTCCACTACTTCCCTGTTCTCAATTTGTATACAAAAGGAACTGTAAAAGCAAGAAACCACAGTAGCAAAGAACAAACTACCAATAAAAAAAAATGGAATTCAAGGAAGAAAAATACCTCCATTATCAAAGTGGCTTAAATGATAAGCCAATGTCTTTAACAGTTCAATACAATAGTTAGTCATCTCAAAGATTTTAATATTTTAACATGAAATGGTTTACATGTTAATGTAGTAACAGCAAGGAAAGCATTTATTGACTCAGAAATTTCATTTTACAGTATTTTCAGCATCTTCTTGCCCTTTTTACTTGAAGCTTGATTCCAACAATGGTCAACTCAAGAAGTTGCTAAAAACAAATGAACCTAACCCTATTGCTCATCCAAGTTTCCATGCTAAACTGTCTATGAACATACTCATATTTATCTCTGTGGATACTATTTGCAAAAGAGAATTAAATCCTTCATTATTTGCATAAAATCTGGATTTTCTCTGGTCCAAGAGTTGATGGAGTTTGCAAAACTTAGCAGAAGGCCAACAATCAGAACAAAGCATTAGTACTATATCTGTCAGACCCCATACTAAGTCCATATCAAGTAATTCTCTTTCTATTGTTACTAATGCAAATTTATTTGATGAAGAAAATGTTTACAAATCTGTTGAATTTTAGGAAAATATAGATTATTTCCTTAATAAATCAGTATTGCCACATTATTATTAAAAATTAAGAAGTGTCAAGGAAATGAGGGCCAGAATTAAATTCCTTTCCTAATTTCTTAAGAATCAGGGTCCAATTACTTGTTTTTTTTAAAAAAAAAACTTTGTTTACTCTTAATATTTCAAATAGTGTCCACAAACGTTAAAAAAGCCCCAAACATTGGCTGGGGCTGATGGGAGTTATAAACCAAAATATAGATTGTCTCAGGCTCCAGAGGGTTGAGTTAAAGATAAGTTAGTATAAGGGTGCATTAAAAGAATCTTATTTCACAGAAATAGTAGGAATAGAATTAGCTAGATTGTGCCCTGAATATTAATTTAAAATTTCAAAATGTTCAGCAATTTCAAATCCATCAATTCTTTAGTAACTAAAGTTAGTAATTTCCTAAAGCAGGGCAATGGCAACCACCAATTAAGTATACTCTATGACATAGCTTTCCAAAGTGTGTGTCGTGACACACTACTGTGTCGCCGGCAGTGTCCTGCTGTGTCATGCAGAAACCCGGAAGCGCTGATGGGGGAACTGAAAGAAGCGGCACCCCCGCCAATCAGTGCTGCCGCAGTGGCGGCAGCGCTGATTGGCGGGGGTGCCGCTTCTTTTGGTTCCATCAGCGCTTCCGGGGTTTTTGCGCAACAGACCAGGACACCGCAGGCCGCACCGCCGCCACTGCCATTGGTGTGTGTCGCCAACGTTAAAAGTTTGGAAAGCTCTGCTCTATGAAGTTATACGTGCTCATCTTATCAAACTGCAATGAATTAACACCACACAATGATAGCTCTGGTTGTCTCATTTTAAGACTACAACAGAGAGAGCAAAAGTTGCATGTACAGCCAGTTCTGCATTGTTCTGCATTAAATACTAGCTATTCCTCATCTAAGTGCATGCATTTTTTTAATAGCTATTCATAAAGGTAGAGAAATACACAAATTTAGAAGAAAGCTGCCAATCAGATGTTGTGGGCCCACACCTTTGATGCACAGGCCTTTTAAAACAGGTTTGATTCTCTAAATATACATATCTAGAACTGAATTCAGTGAAACCAATAAGGCTTACTTCCAAATGCACGTGATTAGCACTACAGTGACAGCCAATATTTAGTAGACATACAAGAAGAGGACCAAAAGAACGATACAGGATTTTTTAAGTACATACAGAGCTACAAATAAAGAGTTACGCCAATTTCTAATATCTGGCTGGCTTGGCTGCCCTCCTGCAGTGTGACCCCTACCCAATAAAGTTAAGTACCACCTGCTTTTGGTATCAATCTGTCATCATAAGATTAAAAAGGCAGACATGGTCAGAAGTTAGCAATCAGATAGACTAACCAACTAATTAATATATTAGTGCTTTTGCAGAAACTGTTTAAATTCTATACATCAAATATATTTTACACAAACTGAAATCAAACATTGGCTTATTTGTCAGGCCACTGCAACCACTCATTCTTGACATATACACCAATCCTGCCCTATACCCTATTATATATCTGTTTTCCAGATTTCAGCTCTTCTCAAAGAATTCCAAATCTTTGTGAATGAAAAATCCCTGTACATTCAACTTATAGCCCTATGGACATTGGAAGGAAGACCCTTTCAATATGATGGAATTTATATCAAGTAAACATGTATATCTCGTGGTGCATGAAACTCCACAATATATAAGCCCCACTGATTTGTAATGAGTAGTCAGGAAAGACCAATATTAAATAGCAACAAAAAAGAAAGCATACTACTGCAAACATGTTACTGCGTTATTTCACAAGCTTTCTCCCAGGCAAGCTGTTTTAGGAGCTGGTTTCTCAATATGGCAGATGCTGACCAGATTACTCCATCACTTTCAACAGGAGGCCAGGACCCTTGGAATAAGGAAAAATACCCAAAATGGATCAAAGGGCAAATTACAGGATCCCATAGAAGAAGATATATTATTTTTATTAAACTTACATCTTTAAGACTTCATTATGCTTACAAACATATATTCTATTCAAGTTCCACTTACTATTCTATATAATGATCTTTGGTTCCCAACTGGGATGCAAAATAGCCACCTAATTTCATATAGATCTGGCAAAGTCTTATCAGACTGGTGTTATTTGCTTCCAAGGAGAGTGTATGTAGTATTGCAACACAAGAGTACAACAACCAGAACTGAACCCAATAATGCAAGAACTAGGCAATGTCTACGGACCTCCAAAATAAAAATTTAAAGAAAAATCATTTATTTTTAAAAAAGTCAAAATCTTATGACAGCCAAATCTTGAAAACTCTGACATCTCACAATTATTTTTTTGTTTAAATTACTTAAAGCAAAGTAGATATTGCTGCCTGAAAAGGTTGCTGATCCCTGAACAAGCATAATGAAGAGTATACCAAAGAGAGGACAGAAAACTGAACATAGGGTTCAAGGACATACTAAAGTAGTTTATGGATTTCATCATTTTCAGGCAAAAATACATTTATCCCCAAAATAACTGAGGGAGAATAGGAGCACTTACTTTTATTGTCACAGAGTGCAGGACACAGAATGCCCCAAATACACCAAGAATTGAATATATAATAGGCATTTCTACCTTAACTGAGAAAAAGGTAAGGTGCTGGATGAGATGACCCTAAAATTTCATTTTCCAGGCTTATTTGCATTCAACATCTCTAATCTCATCAGACATGATAAAGAGATGCCTGATTGTTTTGTGAAGTTTGTTTCAGTATTTAAGAATTTCCATAAAAATCAAAAGGCGAGTTTATCAGTCTCTGTTTTCTAAATAGGTTGATACTGCACACAATGGAGCAGATTGGAATTCTAATAAAATGTACATCAATGTCTGGATAAAATATTTTTTCTATATATAAAATCACATATTGAATACTTCTTTTTTTAATAGGAAATGTTTTCTTAATACACAATTCATAACTGGGAAGTCCAGTAATCTTCAGCCTTTTCCTAATCAATATGTTATAGACAGTGGCAGAATCTCCTCTTTTAAATGGACTTTCTGTTGTTCTATTACTTACCAGGAATATTCACAATCTTTACTCCAGACGTACCAAACAAATACTAAGTGACCATACTCCACCTCCATAGACTGAAAACTTCAAAATTCTTTATGTCCTCCTTTCACACTTCTAGTACACATGGAAACTTCCCACTATTGGACATTTCAAGTAATTCTTCTTGCTAACTTCCTACCAATGCACCAAGACCTATGGTTGCACATAACCAGCTAGCTGTAACATTATTTTTTGGCTTTACAATTAGAGGCAACTGCCTTCAATATGGAGGCTATGTCTTTACAAGCATAGGTGAGTCAGGGAGCTGCATTATTGCATCACAGAAGAATATGAGCATTTCTCCACAGCTTTTAGGTGACCCCAAGAATACTGATATTCATTTAATTTTATATTAAAACTTGTAATTTTTGTAGTGTCCTTTTCTACTGTACTATTAAGGCTTTTACTGAAGAAGACAGCTCTAAAAGGTACCATAGAAATATGGATTTGATATATTTAACTACTTGGCCTCATTCCGTTTCTGTGAAAGCAGGGGAAAATTCTAATCTCAATTTCACATAGTATATCATTTCAAATTATGAGTTATCAAGCAATCATGTTGCTGCCAGACTTATTAGACACACATGCAATTACACAAATCAGCTTGCATGCATCTTTTGCATGTACATGAAACTTCTGGATCAGCAGGCCAACAGCTGGAAACTGACAGTCACTTATCTAATACTTATCTAATAACATGCCTAGGAATTACTAAGTTTTCTATGTTTCATGCTCTTTTATGGCATATCGTCCTACTCTTAATGAAACAAGTTCTCTCCACAGAGAGACAGGCAAAGACGACAGGGAATAAACTCATAAATGGATGGGATATCTTGTGTATGCACCCTTCCTCCTTCCTTATTCTCATGATTATATTGGCATTTTGCAGAAAGACAGCAAAAATTGTATTCTTTTATCTGTGTACTGTAGAAACCACCTTAGCTAGGATTTTCAAGACAGCCAGAACAGCTGGTTTTGGGTGGTCTGTGCCTGAATGAAAACGTGAGGAAAGTTTTTCTAATGAATGGAGCAGGCTAAATCAAATTGAAACTTAAGGAATGTGCTTTAGGCTTAAAGTTAGCTTTTCACTTCAATTTATGGCAAGCTTATCTAGACCAGGGCTTTCCAAAGTTTTCCCGCAGCGACACACCAACCGCCGTTGGTGTGTTGCTGCAGGAAAACCCGGAAGTGCCGCCATTGCGGCAGCACGCAAAAACCCGGAAGCGCTGCTGCCGCTTTCGGGTTCTTGCGCGCCGCCATTGGTGTGTCGCCACGGGAAAACCCGGAAGCGCTGATGATGATCAGCGCTTCCGGGTTGTGTGGCGACACACCAGACTGTGTGTGGCGACACACTTTTGTGTTGCAACACACAGTTTGGAAAGCTCTGATCTAGACATTCCCATGAAAACCCATGCCAGATGCCCCAGAAGAATGTATCCTCCTTCCTGCATTTGGCACCCCTAAATTACTCCCTCCCACTGACCTAGGGACCGGTTTATTTTCTTCACTAAGACAATTGCTTTCTTTGAAGTAGATAGCAGAGGGGGCAGGAAGCATCCCGAGAGATCTATTGCTCATTAGTATTCAGGAGGAGAGCAATGTCAAATCTTGATAAAATAGTTAAAAGCAGAGACATCACACTGACAACAAAGGTCTGCATAGTTAAAGCAATGGTATTCCTCATAGTAAGCTATGGCTGCGAGAGCTGGACCATAAGGAAGGCTGAGCGAAGGAAGATAGATGCTTCTGAACTGTGGTGTTGCAGGAAAATTCTGAGTGTGCCTTGGACTGCAAGAAGATCAAACCAGTCCATACGCCAGGAAATAAAGCTAGACTGCTCACTTGAGGGAATGATATTAAAAGCAAAACTGAGGTACTTTGGCCACATAATGAGAGACAGGATACCCTGGAGAAGAAGCTGATGCTAGGGAAAGTGGAAGGCAAAAGGAAGAGGGGCCGACAAAGGGCAAGATGGATGGATGATATTCTGGAGGTGACGGACTCGACCGTGGGGGAACTGGGGATGATGACGGTCGACAGGAAGCTCTGGCGTGGGCTGGTCCATGAAGTCACGAAGAGTCGGAAGCAACTGAACGAATAAACAACAAGTTCATGCATCACTTTCCCCTTCCCCTTTCTCAAATGTATAGATATTAGTGCATTCCTTTTGTTGGCAGGGGAAACACCCACAACCCTTTGGTGAATTTCCCCTCCAGTGCGTACTGTATCAATTGAATCAATAAATACTGCCGTAGGCCTTAATTATTTTTGTTGTCAATGCATGCAACAAAATGGAACTTTTGGAACAGAAGAAAGCCAAGGACATTGGCAACTAAGGGGAAGCAGCAGGAGGGAAAATGTTGAGAAGATCAGGGAGCTGGTAGGATATACCACACTGAAAGACTGGTGGCAGCTGGGGGGGAGGGATGGTTTTCCTCCTTTCTCAGTTTCAATTGCTGTTGACAGGTAGGGAGAGATCAGAGCCCCTTACGTGCAGATTAACACAGGGTTCAATGCTCTCTTCCCTTCTGTTAGATGTTAAACCATCAGGTGAAATCATCTGCTGGTTTGGGGCCAAGTATCATCAGTATGCAGATGATGCCCAGCTATACATTTCAATCCCTGGCCAGCCAAGCAAGTCGAAGTCTTGACTAAGTGCCTGGAGGCTGTGCAGGTCTGGATGGGGAGGAACAGACTCAGGTGCAATCCTACAAGATCAAGTGGATTTGTCTAAGTCACATAAGCATATCCCTCAGCCAGGACGCCAAAAGCTATCAATAGGAAGAATGTAACAAAAAATTGCCAGACAGGCAATCACCGCACAGTGTGGATTAGATGAAGGCATTCAGCACCTTCAACGGACAGCGCCGAGAGGGTGGGAGACAGAAACGGAACTGACATATTCTATGGGAGGGGGGAGATTGGAACCTATTAAACTGTAAGGTCTTGCATCTATGCTTTACTTGGTTCAATGAAGTGGAACCAGATCGTTCGCTGTAAATAAAGCTTTTACATATCCTATGGAGTGTGTTGGAGCTTCGTTTGCCAGTCGAAGGATCATACCCTCACAGAATGAACCAAGTCAAAATGGATAATTTACCCGTAAACGACCAGTTTAACAAGGATGATCTGCGACCAGGAACTTCGGACTCCATGAATGCCCTTCCAACATCGGGAGGTGAGAGTGGAGAATCCAAAGAAAAGGGCCCGGGCTTGAGCGAACAGGAACGTGCAAGGCAAAAAGCCAGCCAGTCGGCCGGCAGAGAATGCCAAGTCCCAACGAACTCAATCGAGCAAACATACCAGAAACAACCAGAGGGACAAAGAACCCAGTCAAAAGTCCCAACCGACTACAAGAGTACGCCCCGAACCAGCACCTCCAAAAATAATAAGTATGAATGGGCGACCGAAATTGGGGGAGGCGTGGAACGGTACTCAGATTAAGTGGGTAACCAAGGGAAGGGGTTCCCACTCCCACCGAACAACGGAGCAACGAATAGAGGCTCTGGAAGAAAAGATGGACAATGTAGAGCAGGGCTTTCCAAAGTTTTCCCGCGGCAACACACCAACCGCCGTTAGTTAGTTTCGCCGCGGGAAAACCCGGAAGTGCTGCTGCCGCTTTCAGTTTTTGCGCGCCGCCGTTGGTGTGTCGCCGCGGGAAAACCCGGAAGCGCTGATGATGATCAGCGCTTCCGGGTTGTGTGGCGACACACCAGACTGTGTGTGGTAACATACTTTTGTGTCGCCACACAGAGTTTGGAAAGCTCTGATGTAGAGGATCGAACATCGCAGCTTCGTTTGCCAGTCGAAGGATCGTACCCTCACAGCGGTCTACACAGGACTGTCCTTGATGACCATCCAGAAGCTACAGCTGTTCCAGAATGTGGCGGACAGGGAAGTGCTGGTAGAGTTGCATTAACACATGACCCCAATGCTTTGTGAGTTCCACTGGTTACCAGTCAGCTTCCAGGTACAATTCAAGGTTTTGGTTATCACTTTTAAAGCCCTTCATGGCATTGGGTCTGGCCATCTGAAGACCATCTGTTTATCTCCAATTGTTTCTGCCTGTCTAGTACGATCAGGCAGAATGGCTGCCCTCCAGGTCCTATCAACAGTGTCATCTTGCAGTACCCTGGAAGTGTGCCTCCTGTGTTGCAGCACCTGCCCTCTGGAATGTGCCCCCTATAAATTCACATGGCTCCCACCCTTGTGACATTTAGGAAACTATTAAAAACGTGGTTATTCTCCCAGGCCCTGGGACAGGGTGGTGGTAGGCTTCTGTTACATTTGCTATGTCTGTCGAATGGCTGTATTGTTCTTTCCGTCAGCCAGGGTCCTTTTTTACTTTTTTATTTGTAAGCTGCCCAGAATTGCTAAGGAGTCAGGTGCCCTCTAAATGTGGATGGATGGATGGATATCTTCATCCATTAGTACATGCTGTAGTGCATGTTTACATGGCAGGTGGTTATTATATTTTTCTCCTCATCAAAATGGTTAAGAAAACTCTAAGAAGCATTTCCATACTATAAACTGGGCTGAGGAAAATGTTATTGACAAACACTGTTAATGAAGTATATATTGCAAGTGCTGTAAGGGCAGAACACATTTTTGTACGCCAAACCACAACTGCAAGAATCAAGTACAATCTTCAATAGGTTTAATGAAAACAAGTAATTTTCCAACATTCTTGACCTAGAAACACTTCAACTACTGGTTCTATAAGATCAGCATTATCAGAGGGCTGTGTAATCAATATCCGTAAGTAATAAAATATTTTAAGCAACTGTACTAAAAAGCATCTCCTGAAATGGTATCAGAAGATCAGGAAATAAATCATACATACTCTTGCAAAGGCAATGTATTTCTCTGGAATGCCACTGTCAATAACAGAAAAGAGTTCCAGAAGAAAGCTTTTAAATTACTAGGATGGTCATACTATTAGCTAAATATTCACTGAATAAAATGTTTTAGAATATAAATAAAGCAATTTGTACAAGGAAAAACAAGCCCTTGGGTATTTATACACTGATGAACAAAGACATAGAAGAAATCAAGGAACAGCTGCCATTTTCAGCAGGCATTCAAACAAAAGCACAATGAAAATTATATTGGTTGTAAATATGTTTTATGGAATACTGAAAGTGGTAAAATATTTGCTTTACTGACAATGCAAAAACCCATGTGGGAGGTCATAATATTCACTTATTCCTGAAACAAGATGAACACCCTATAGCAGAGCTTTCTAAACTTTTCCTGTTGGTGACACACACTAACGGTGGTGGCGGTGCACGGCGGCGTGCGGCGTGCAGGTGTCTCGTGCGAAACCCGGAAGCGCTGATGGCCATCAGCACTTCCAGGTTTTCACACAACACACCTGCATACCGCAGGCGGCACAGTACTGTGTCGCGAAATAGTTTGGAAAGCTATGCCCTATAGGTTAAACTTGCATCTTAAGAAAGAGCAGAAGTTTGAAAAGTTACTCATAGTTGCAAGCTTCAAGGACCACCAAGAAGAAAATGGAGCAGAAATAATAAAATAGTGACTCTGAAATTTGGTAGTCAAACTTAATGGAGTTGACTCATTTATTTTATTCAATTTGTACACTGCCTGACTCCCTATGACTCTGGGCAACTCATTATATGCTTTGGAAATTAACTAAAAACAATCAATAAAGCTTTGAAAGAAACAGTAAAGTTTTTAAAACACCTACAAGTGTATGCACAGAGTACAGTAATTGTTACAGTGGTCTTTTAAGACCAGAAGCAGAACTACTTGAAGCTATAAAACCCAGTATCTACAGCAGTTACAACACCTTGACAATTTTGCCAGACATTCTTTACAATGGCCACAACAGAATAAACCCTTTGAGAATCTGAATGTATAACAATTTAAAATTCAAAACAAAGTGAAATACTTTTTAATAAAACCCTAAAATATTATTACTGCCCGGTTCATGCTGCTGCAAACCATTAAGTCTAGAACTCAATCCCAGAAAAATAGATGATGATTCTATGGCTACTATATTTGACTGCATACAGTTAAGCAACACATGTAGGATTTGATGCAGTAAAACTACTCTTAGACGATATAAAATAAAAGAACACCTTAAATATTTGATCCATAGCACCATCAATAGTTTGGGATAACATACCCGCACAGGTTGACAAGATCTTTGCTTGATACAGCCTGATTTCTCTTTGTGATTGTTTTAGAGTCTTGTTGTATGTGAAGGAAATTTAGGTATGCTTGGAAATATTCATACCAAATAAAATAAAAGATGATTTATATCATCTTCATGGACTTGTAAAAAAGCATCAGAAAAAGCAGAAATAGCACGTAATGACAGCTCAGAAAATGAGACTGATTAGATGGTATTTCATAAAGCAAAATTTGTATTCAAGTAATCTTGTGGGAAGAGGGGGTCATTTTATTCAACCTTTTATTCATCCAACGATTTTTTTAAAAATTATTGCTTTCTGTATCCACATTATAGTTCAGAACTTATAAATAACTTATTTTATTATAATATGCTGACGCTTTCTAATCTTATTGATGTTACAAGCAGATCATAAAACATCAATATATAATTATGTTCCTAAAGTAGGACAGTAATTCTAAACTATCTTTAAAAAGTAATACACATTTTCCACTTTTTCCAAATGTGCCAGTTTTTGGAGAAATCCCACACACAGACACAACAAAAACCCAAAATTTTTATTTCGGCTATAACATATCCTCCATCATGAGCTAAGAAGTATGATGACAATGTGTTCACAGTTTGCGTATCATTCCTTCTAAAGAATACGTCAAGGTTTAATGGCCCATTGTATTCTTATACCTAATATAATATACTAGACAACCCATGACCCATTGGGTCACCGTTTCAGAGATATTTCCTTACCTAAACAGATCAACAGAATGACCACGGGTGGGCAAAAAAGCAGTAGGAGGAGAAATTTCTGACTTCCTGCCGGCTTTCATATAGAAACTATCTTTATCAATCTTCTGGACCACCTTTTCTGGAAGAGTGATGACAAATACTGTGTAATTGCTTGGATTTTCCTAAATCTCTAAGAAGCTTGGTATCATTGACTACTGTATTATCCTAAGCAGCCCATTAGGAAAGAAGGTTGATCAGATTACACACCTGAAGTTCTGCTACCTTACTTGCGAATTTCCAGATAGGCAACCATTTTCTATCATCCTGCTAAAACCTACAGAACCTTATCCTCCTTTCCCAACCACACAGATCATACTACCAGTGCAGGGATGGCCTTGGAAGAACCAGGCAAATTGAAGTGTTTTCATTCCCAAGCAGAGAGCTACTCATTAGGCTGGAAATAGTGTTATTTAGCAGGCTGGAAAGATCATTGCCTCTCTGCTGGTGGTATGGGAAATATTTTACCTTTCCTCACCAGAGAAAGGAGATATTTTAAATGCCAGGATCACCAATACAAATTCTGTTTTTAAAAGGATCTGATGAACATGCTGTGAACATATGTACACATCTGGATGTCTGTGTTTATGGAAAGAGGGTATGTGTTTGAGCATGGCAGGGGAAAGAAAACCCTCCAACCAACTCTCCATTACCATATTTGTCCCTTAGGATATAAAACTACTGAGAAATCTGGCAATTGAGTGAAGTACCACCATTAAGCTAGTACCATCAACTCTCTTTTCATTTTTCTTATCCAAGACAGTATGTATCCTGGATGAGAGCCTGGAATCAATCACTTGTTCACTGAGCTAATAGATAAACTCAATTAAAACAGAACAGTGATACAGTTGGATTTGTGCTCACCTTTTTCTGGAAAGCTTAAAAGTTTTTTAGATCCCACTTTGACTTTGGACAAACAAGTATCCTTTGCAGACCAGAAAACTTTCCACCAAATTCTGGTTATTTATCCTCACTTTCAGACTATGAAAAACTGCTTCTGAAAAGTGTCCTGACACAAAGTCCAAAGCATTACAGTGGGCCTGAAAGGGGCATGTATCAATGAACATATTTAGCATTTATTTAAATCATTTTTATATAGTGACATCTGAAAGCATTAAACACTATTATTCCAGAGTTGAAGTAGCTTTCAATCAATTTCCAGATTTTATTTAGAATACAGATATTAAATCATGAATACTGTGTGACATGGGATTACAATATTAAAATATCACCTTTTCCTGTACAATGATTCTTGTTATCCTTGCAAAAAAAATTAGTC
Source organism: Charina bottae (assembly GCA_023362775.1). NCBI lineage: Eukaryota > Metazoa > Chordata > Lepidosauria > Squamata > Charinaidae > Charina > Charina bottae. Next base: position 193,454,201 of record JALMGJ010000001.1, on the reverse strand, counting down.
TAAACGTAAAGCAGCATTACTCTCATTTGGAATGACATTTCACATCTTACACAGAAACCCTTACATGTGTTTAACATGCTCTTTTTAAATACTGAATGAACATCACAGACTTTGTACAAGTATCATGTCACCTCAGCACTAAGCAGCTCCCACTCTCCTTCCCCCAGATCAAGACAGAACAGGATTTAAACCACCATGTATGCACACTTCCATAACCTAGACACAAACACTGATCACTGAACTAATACAATATCAAATATTATATATCCAGGTTTTACAATACAAATAGCTCAAATAGCGTAAGTAACAGCAAGTATGAATATTCTCATTTCACCACTTTAACATGAAGTAACCCAACTTGTTACTATAACAATATACTTGATTTATCTAGATTTCACAGAAAGTTTTCAGTCTTTTAATGGGGCAACAGTCTGTAATAAAGAAGTAATCTTTTGCTTCTTTGTTTATCTTTATTGTTTACTCCTTTATAGTGTTTTACTAGGTGGAAGTTATTTAACAAGGAGAAACCCAATTTCCCAGCAACATTACTGTATTTAAGAATGTGAACTCACATATAACAGGAATATCCCATGTCAAAAGATCAGTCAGTCTGTTTGTAAGCAAAAGAGCAGTGGTACCTGGAAACAGATTTCAGCTAAAGCAAATTTTTTCACATAAAGGAATTAAACCAAGATAATCTTATTTAATAACATTTAGTATAGTGAGTGAACAGGCACATTACTTAATCATGGATTATTTCCCAATAACCCAATGCTTCAGCTTTTACTCCAAAACTGAGCTTAACAGGGACATGCAAAGTGCTCAAGCTCAAAATGGTTTATGTATGGAAGTCATTCTGAGTGTTTCTGAATTTAGAACAAAGTATTTTACATTTCAGAGTTTTTTTCTGAACTCAAAACAAAACCTGGCATGTTTCACATTCGGATTGGATGCCCTTTTTTTTTTCTTTTATAGCTTTCCCAACATCTTTAGAGGCTCCTCCCGCACAAAATCTATTCTTTTCTCACTAAAAACAAAACAAAGAAACCATCAATAAAATCATGAAGAGGGAGAAGGAGAGGCAGAGACAAAGATCTGTTCATTAAGAAAGAACTTATACATGCAAGCAGCTCTAGGTTTTTTTGCTGCTCTTGCAGCAGTAGCAGCTGTGATGATACCAATTGCCGCCATGTGAAAAAGTGATCCGTAACTAGAGGTGACAATGCCCCGTCCTATCAACCCAGGGACTGAAATTCAGCCCAAGAATGATGGTGATGGTGATCCAGATACAACATTAAAGAGGCCCTGAGAGTTGTATTGTAACCTGAACCCTTTGAGTTAGACTTAAGGATTTATGCTACATTGCCTAAATCCACTAAAAGGTATGGATCAACAGAGGCCAGGACACACAAAGGCTTGTGATATTGGGTGCTGGACCTTACCAAAACATTCCTGAAACTGTTGGCAGTATTAGGCAAACTGTGTTTCTAACTATCAAAAAGACAAAGGCACCTTTTCTGAAGAAGCTGCCATAGCAGTTGTAATAGTAATCCATGAGCAAATAGCAAGTGGCTCAATATCACTGGAGGTTACATGTGCTTTTGCCCAAATGATGGCTTTCAACCACCACTTATTCAGTATGGAGAATGTCCAGCATCTCCTCAACTAATTGTCCCCCATTATACACCTTGTGCACCCTTTCAACACCAACAACTGAAACTCGTGCTGTAGGACTGCAGGATACTTCTACTGCAACGTGAAAGGGTGGTAAGTGTTCAACAAGAAATAGTGCAGAATACCCTAACATGTGATACCACAATTTGGTAGAACATCATATACTTTCTCTTGTATACCAGTGTAGAAAGAGCAGACACAATTTGGTTCCTTCAGGCAGCAGGAATGGAAGCTTATCTCCCAGGCCTTCAGCACTTGAACGTTGAGAAAGCACACTAAGCCAGGTTCTTCCCAAAACCATGTTCTTAAGAAAGGCCATGGGTATCACATAGAGCAAATTAGATCCAAGAAAGGCACAGCTCTGGCAGACTAACTGAGAACTGGAACATACACTGCCTGCTGGATCTCCCTGGGTATTAAAGTCATAAGGCAAGCTTATGCAGCTGCAGGGGGAGCACAGTATAAGTTTTATTAGTCTTGGACCAGCCTTTAAGAAGAATGTGTTCAGTAACGATGATATACCAAGGTGGAGAGATTGCATAATTATAAAAGTGACTTTGGTAAAGAAGTACAGAATAGATTACAGCTGTGGGGAGGAGCTTGAACACAGAGCATACATTCCACCCACAGCAGCAACAGTAATTAAAGTTCCCAATTCCAGCAGTGGGTGACAGGTACAAGAACAATGCATGGCAGCTTGCATTCTAGTAGGGAAGATGTCTCCAGTCTTTGACAAGCAAAAGAGGGGCAATATACTCTTGTTTTGAATGATTAATGCAGAGATCTGGCTTCACCTGACAAAGTTTGGCCAGTGGTACAGTGCTCGCCAACCAGTGTCCTGAGCAAGATGTTCTCCACAGCAGGTGATATGGTGACTTATCATTCACACTTGGATGATGCAGCTGGCCTTCCTCACAACTTATCCTCCTCCTATTAGACTTTGTCTGTGACTGGAGGATAAGGACTACCCCAACCTTCACTCAAACCAGCAGCAACTACCCGTGCTATTGTGTGCCAATTACTGAGTTGCCTAAATTTGACAGAATGCACTGACTCCGAGGTCACAATGCTACACCAGAAGCTACCCTGTGTGCCTATGGCCAGACTTAGAGAGAATTTGTGCACTATGCAGCATGTGTATTGGGAAGACGTCTCGAAACCAACAGCTGAAGGAATATATTTTCAATTTTGTTATATTGTTCATGGGCTTTGCTGAAGCCATACTGGGCTATTGTAGCTGTTTGTGTAGGCAGGCTGGAAAAAAAGCATACTTAAGCAGTTGCTTTCCCTCTTTCTTGGGAATTTCAAGCATGTCTGGAATAGTCTTTAAAAAAATTCCCTAGGCAATTGTTCTATAGACTGGATGGTAGTGAGCACTCAGGGTGGACTACTACCCACTACTTTTGTGGCCATAGGACAAAAAGGACAGAGCAAAAGCTTGCTTCATGTTTCACTGTTACGAGAGAACACTCAAAATGTTTTGAGTTTTATTCTGTCAGGACACAACCCACTCAAAATGTTCAGATGCCATATTCTAAGTAAGATGGTTTTGTTTTCAGCTTCAAGAAAACTTTTTTTTTTGTTCCACGCATATTTCTTAAACTTAAGTGCCATATAAGATTACACACCACTGTTTCAGGACCAAACCAAATTAATAACACTACAAGTTAACAACTTTTCACATCAATGTAATGTTAACCCTGAAGTGAATTTAAATCATTAGCAATACAGGTAGATTTGTGTATGTAACCAAAGACTTAAAAAGACAATCAAGCACCAAGAAAAAAAACCTTATAATTTAATGAAAAAAATACTAAAAGAAAAAGAACAATTAAGTCAATTAAATTTCTGCAACATAAAGGGTTTAGCCAATACTTTGAAAATCGGTCATACATATCTTAACATATCCCTCCAGAGACAAACATAAGCAGGATTTCTTACCTGTTAAAAGAAAAGTTTATAAAGAAAAAAAAAATCTATTCTTCTTGGCTCCTTGCCCATTACAAGGTATCCTGGCAACAGCAAAATCTTTCAGTCTACAGTATTAGCAGATTAGAGACTGAATTAGGTTAAGATGAAGCAGGTTTCTTCCTACAAACAAAAACAAGACAAGACAATTTAATAACATCAACACAGGATTTAATTAGCCAATTCAGTTAGAAACAGACATGAATGATGAATATATAGACTATAAATGACTGCATAGGAGATAACAGCTAGTTAGACTAATGTTTTATGAAAATGGTAATGTGGCAGCACCTTTTTCTTTTCACATGTGTGCATTTTTTCATGAAAACACCAAATATGAAATTTGAAAACATCAATTTATCAAGAGAGAGAGAGAGACACCAGATGTTCAAGTGGGCTTTAGAAAAGGTCGAGGAACGTGAAACATTATTGCTGGTGCACAGTAGATAATTGAGAAAGCCAAAGAATATCAAAAAGAAGTCAGTATGTGTTTCATTGATTATAGAAAGGCCTTCACTTGTGTCAATCACATCAAGCTGTGGAAAGTGCTCAGAAAAATGGGAACCCCAGAACATCTCATTGTCCTCATGAGAAACTTACATACAGGTCAGGAAGCCACAGAACAGGCAGAACCTGGTGAAACAGACTGACTCCAGGTTGGCAAAGGAGTGTGACATGCTGTGCACTCTCCCCTTATTTATTCAACCTTTATGCTGAATATATATTAAGGGAAGCTGGATTGGAAGAAGATGAGTGTGATTTTAAAATTGGAGGAAGAAACATATGCACTATGCTGATGACACTATCCTGATAGCTGAAAATGCAAAGGATCTGCAAGCCCTAGTAATAAAAGTCAAGCACAGTGAAAAAATAGGACTAAAATTAAATATAAAGAAGACCTAACTAATGACAACAGGTAGAACAACCAGACTTTAGAATTGACAATGAAGATATTGAAGTGGTAGGTAGCTTCTGCCTTTTAGGATCAACTATCAACAGTAAAGGAACAAGGAGTCAAGAAATATGCCGCAAGCTAGCACTTGGTAAAACAGCCATGAAGGCCTTGGAAAAGATATTCAAATACCGTGATGTGTCTATACCAACAAAGATCAGAATCGTGCAAGCAATGGTATTCCCTGTGACACTCTATGGAAGCAAAAGTAGGACTTCGAAGAAACAAGATAGGAAGAGTATTGACACTTTTGAACTTTGGCATTGGAGAAGACTCCTGAAAATACCAAGAAAACAAACCAATGGACCACTGAACAAATCAACCCAGAGTTCTCACTCGAGGCACAAATGACCAGGCTTAAATTATCCTATTTCGGACACATTATGTGGAGACCCAGCTCTCTGGAGAAGGCTCAAATGCTGGGAAAGGTGGAAGCAAAGAGAAGAGGATGACCAGGAGCAAGGTGGATAGGCTCAGTTACAGTAGCCACTAGCTACTGTTGGAAGAGCTGAAGGACCAAGTTAGGGACAGATCATCAAGGAGAAAATTTATCAATGTGCTTGCTAAGAGTCGACAACGACTTGATGGCATGTAATCAATCAATCAATCAATCAATTATTCAATTTATCTATCACACAGGTTACCAAATCCAAATTATTAAGGGGTGAAGCAGCTCTCCATGATGAATGGTAGAATATTTTTAATAGAAAAATGAGTAGAACATAATAGAAATATTCTGACTGGTGTGGTGAAAGAAAAAAATTCTGCCTTCATAATATTGAAATCCGAGATTATCAATGAAACAGAATTGGGACAGATTCAGAACAGATATAACACTTTTTCACACAATGCCTAATTTAAAAAATGGAATTTATTAGTAGGAGAGGATGGCCACTAAAGGAGAGCAGTTTGAAAGGTGGATTTGATAAGCTGATGGAAGTCACATTGGCTACATATTACCACCCTTACTGAGGGCTATTTCACTGCTATTGTACTTGTGACTTCCTTTTGGCTTTCTTAAGCATCTTCCTAGACACAATGGGAACAGAAATATGGGTGAGGTATGCCCTGAGTGTGATTCAAGGGCTTTCTTATATTCTCATCATTTTTCAAATATAGAGCATGCAATACTGTGTATAGACTGATAACAGAAATGTTTCTGAGTGTGGTATGGCATATGAAACAGTGACTCTTATATAACATAATATAATAAAAAAGAAACACAAAAAGTTTGGGAGTGTTTTTAAGAATGGAAACGTAAAACAGTAGTTTTGTAAAGAAACAGATAAATGCAGGTAGTCTTTGAGTTACGACCATTCGTTCAGCAACTGTTCGAAGTTAGGATAGCACTGAACGAAAGGACTTACAACTTGTCCTCAAAGTTTATGTATATTCTGCTCCACTAGGGATGTGCAACACTTCCTGTGCAAGAAAAGTTTCTGATGTTCTGGTCTGTATTTGGAATGAAATAGGGCTGCTTGTTCCCGCTATGGACTGAAACACAGCTGTTCCAGACATAAATGGTTTGGGAAGGAAAAAGAGTGGGAAAGAACTAAGGATGTTGGAAGCAGCTGAGGGAGGGAAGGAATGGAAGGCATGGGGAAGATGAGGAATTGGGCATATGCTGCACCAAAGATTCTCTCTTACTGCTGAGACCATGGAATACGTTGGCAGCAGTGGCGGCAGCTGGGGGGGCAGAAGGGAAGGTACTACGAACATCAGGTAGCAGGTGGGTCACTGGAAGTGCTACAAAGAGATGCTTGCAGTGGCTAAAGAGAGGAGGGAGGGGGGAAATGGGCACTGGGAAGATGCAGGGTGGGCAAACTGTGGGATTTGCTACACTGGAAGATACCAAGGGGAGGAGAAGAGTCAAATATATATCACTCTTGGCCTACTTGCCCCATAAAATCACTAGGAAGTTTGTTCCAGCCAAAACAATAAAAATATTCCAGGGTTTGTTTCTGAAACTAGCTAGGAAGCAATTCCTGAACATTATAGTTTGTTCTGCATTTGAAACAAAAAGTATTTTCCATTTTGTGCATACTCTTATACTGTACTTTGGGGAGGAAGAACGAAACATTCTGAACTGTATTCAGGGAAAAGTTTATGGTTATGGGCAACAAATATTTGGAGAAAGTGGATCAAAGTGGAAGTTATGGACAAAGTATACTCAATTTGTGGAATTCACTGCCACATGATGTACACTAACCTGGTTGGCCATAAATGGAGATTAGATAAACTAAAGGAGGGTAGGTGCCCAAGATCACTTTAAGTTATTGCTCCGCTCATTTAAGAAGACAAACTATATATGTATGCTCTTATAAGAGACTCTTGAGCCAATAAGTCTGCTCTTGAGATTGGCAAAAAGAGCAGCATATGCAGTAAAGGTAAAGGTTCCCCCCGCACATTTGTGCAGTCGTGTCCGACTCTAGGGGCCGGTGCTCATCTCCGTTTGTTAGCCAAAGAGCCAGCGCCGTCTGAAGACGCTTCCACAGTCATGTGGCCGGCATGACGCGCGTGGAACGCTGTTACCTACCCACCAAAGTGGTACCTATTAATCTACTTGCATTTGCATGCTTTCAAATTGCTAGGTTGCAATACTTTATTTAAACCTACACTTTTTGGATTCATTACATAAATCACTATTTTAATTGCAATGATATTTTCATAACCCATATTAATTACAATGGAATCTTTGTCTAGCATTTTCTAGCAAATGGTTAACCAGTTAACCACACTTAAAATTTAATATAACTTACATTATGGTTTTATGTATAAACTATCATATGCAATCCATTTATTGGGTGCCAGTTTGCTTCCGGGTCCAATTCAAGGTGTTGGTTATTATCTTTAAAGCCCTACATGGCATGGGACCAGGATACCTGGTGGACCGTCTTATCCCCATAACATCGACCCGCCCCACCCAATCATGCAGAGAGGGCTTGCTACGAACCCCATTAAGAAAAGAATTCCATCTAATGGGGTCCAGGAGGTGGGCCTTCTCTGCAGTGGCGCCTGCCCACTGGAATATCTTACCCCCAGAGTTGAGATGGGTTTCCTCCCTCCCGGCCTTCCAGAAAAATCTGAAAACCTGGTTCTGCCGCCTAGCATGGGAAGGAAAAGGTAATAGCTCCTCCTGGGGATGGTTAATATCATAATACCCTCCCTAATTCACTGGACTGGATTTTATATTTATATTTTTATGTTATGTTGTATTTATATTGTATTTTAATCTTGTTTTTATTGTAAGCCGCCCAGAGTCCCCCATTGGGCGGTCATATAAATATGAGTAATAAATAAATAAATAAATTTATGTTCCTAATGTGAAAAAGATTTTGAAAGGGGCTAAAAAAGTATTTCAATTTTCCCATTTTTCCCCCAAAGATGAAACAATTTCAAGATTTCTGGAAATATTGTGTCACTGTATCCAAACAAATTTAATCTGAATTGTTTGTATTTTGAAATGTGATTTTTTTTTATTACTATTGTAAAAAGCAGCCTTGTGTGGGTTTATAAACACACATTGATAAAAAATACACTTTGAATTCTGAAGAAAAGCTTCAAGAGCAGACAGTTACTCTTTTAGATAGTATATAACAGCTAAGTCTTCAGAAATTAATTAATGAAATACATTTTATCAATTACAGTTAGATGAATTAAAAGTATTATTAAAATATTATATATAATAAACACTATTACTTGTACCTAGGATCAAAATAATTAGACAATTTCTCTAGATATCCAATGAAAGTTGCTTGAATAGCTGTTCTCAATAAAAAAAATGGCTTAAAAAATGAAAATTGAGAGAACTTCCCAAAACAGCTTGCGGTACATCATGGGGAGGTCTACACATTTTTTTTAAATTAATAAACATTTTAAAAACACCTAAAGTAATTCTTTGGATCCTAGTCATTACAGAATATGCCATAACAATTGATAATTACCACATCTCCAATTTTAGTAATATGTCTTTCAGACCATTTTCATTTAAAAAGACTGCTATAGTCTCAATGAGACAGATGGCAATTATGTTTTTTTAAATACTTTTTATTGAAAAATTTTGCAATACTAAAAGGTAATACAAACTAAGGTCAGAAATAAAGAGAAAAATAGAAAAGAGAGGAAATACAAAGTGCAAAGAAAAAGGAAAATAATAAAAAGAACAGAGGAAAAAATGTTTTAATGGTTTTTATTTCTTAGATTAATGTTCTGTCAGTCCTTCAAGGCAAAATATATTGTATTCCTCTTATCCAAATTTATCTCCACAACAAATCTGTCCAGTAGATTAGACTGAGAAAGAATGATTAATAATTATTTATTGAATAAGTTATTGGTTGGATTCCAACATAACTCTAACCTAGGCTTTCCAAAGTGCCGCTGCGCACGGCGGCAGCGGCAGCCTCCGCTAAAACGCGGAAGTACTGATCCCGCACCGCTGCCGCCATGCACACGCGCGCCGCTTCCGGGTGGTGTGGCGACACACCACACACAGTTTGGAAAGCTCTGCTCTAACCCATACCTTTCCAAACTGTTTGTCGTGACAAAACCCGGAAGTGCTGATGGCGCGTCGCCACCGCCCCTGCGGCGGCGCGCACGGTGGCGGTGTGTGCGGTGGCGGCAGCGCGTGCCATCAGCGCTTCCGGGTTTTAGCATGACACACGAGGCCTCCGCCGCTGTGCGCTACCATTGGTATGTCGCCAGCGGCGGAACTTTGGAAAGCACCGCTCTAAGCCATAAACCATGGTCCATAACAGGGCTTTCCAAACTGTGTGTCGCAACACAATACTGTGTCGCCTGGGGGCCCCAAGTGTGTCGCGTGACAACCTGGAAGCGCAGGCGGTGTTTCCAGGTTGCCGCGCGGCAACAGTGGCTGCCCCTTCAAAAGGGCAGGCTCGGGGACCCCGAAAATTCCCTCGGTTCCGGCAGGGAGGCGAAAAGCCTCACCACGCGAGCGCACGCACGCTGCCAGGATTCCCGGCACAGCGGATCAGGGGCCAGGGTGGAAATTCTCCCCGCCGATCAGCTGAGCGCTCGGCAACGTGCGCGCACAGGGAGGCTTTTCGCCTCCCTGCCGGAACCAAGGGCATTTTCGGGGTTCCCGGAGCCTACCCTTTTGAAGAGGCAGCTGCTGCCGCCACGGCAACCCATAAGCACCGCCACCGGCACTTCCGGTTTTTGCGCCGCACTGGTGGCGGTGCTTCCAGCTTTTTGTGGGCCGGCCATTGGTGTGTCGCCAACGGGAAAAGTTTGGAAAGCCCTGGTCTATAAAATACAGTGGTTGGATTCACATCAAATAAAAGAAACACATTATGCTTTATGGTATGTGCAAATCCAGTTAATGATTAAAGTATGACAGTGAGCTACATGTCAATGGTAAACATTATATGGTTGGATCATTTATGTATTTCACTTGAATTTTTGAGAAACGACTCTTAATATGCAAGAGATTTAAAATAGATTGGTTTCCATAGCTATTTGCCTAAGAACTGTAGGAAATATGGTTCTAAAAAGATATCTAAATCTTCAAAACACTTTTACAAAATTGAAATCTGCAATTCTGAGTTATTTGAGTTACAACAATTATACACACACACACACACACACACACACACACACACACTAGTGCTGCTTCAGTGAGTGTCCTCTAGTAATAATCTGATTCAATGTAGGCTGCAAGCCAGATAGTCAAAGTGTCCTTTCTATCCAACATATACAATAAAATACACTGTTAAGAATACTCATGACTAAACTATGGAAGCATGGTTTTAATACTGATAGTCTTTCCTGGTAATATGTATCAAACTCCTAATAATCAGATTTATTTAGTTCCTCAGCATGATTATACAAATTGGCAACCATAAATATTAAAGCATGTCAGTTTGTAATTAGAGCTCTTATCTATCTAGGAATGTAAATCAAAACTCTCTGGTTAGACACTTCTTTTTTCATTATAACTCCATCTGACTAAAACAACAAAGACTTTTGTGGCAACGTAATGACTAACAAATTTGTTAGTCTCTAAATTATTTTGGACTGGAACCAACATCAATAAATAAGTGCGGTAAGAGTATATAAATATAATTTGGGGTGAAGACACTGTAAATGATGAGGATAGAAACTAAATGCACAAAGTATAAGGTAAAGGTTCCCCCCCCCCCACATTTATGCAGACTCTAGGGGCCGGTGCTCATCTCCGTTTGTTAGCCGAAGAGCCAGCGTTGTCCGAAGACGCTTATATACACAAAGTATAAGTGTGTGGAAAAGTTAAAAAGAACAGTTAAAATCTATCCGTGACCTATAGTCCATCACAGAAAATAAACTCTTGCCTTTCACAAGTTTAGGAAGTAGACTTCAGTGTGATTTAAAACAGATGTTTACTAATAACAAATACAGAGATAAAGACCAAACTCCTAATAAGTTCAGATGCAAATTCTATTCCTATGACTAACGTAACAACACTATTACAAATCATAATAGTTCCTACACTAAAGTCATTTACACCATCATCTGTCTTCAATGTCATGTGCTCTGCATTGGATAAACATGTTGAACCCTACATGAAATAAATAGACATAAACATGAGGTTTTTTTTTAAGGTTTCCCTCGCACATTTGTGCAGTCGTGCCCGACTCTAGGGGGCGGTGCTCATCTCCGTTTCTTAGCCGAAGAGCCAGCATTGTCCGAAGAAGCTTCCATGGTCATGTGGCCGGCATGACGCACGTGGAACGCTGTTACCATCCCACCGAAGTGGTACCTATTAATCTACGTGCATTTGCATGCTTTCAAATTGCTAGGTTGGCAAGAGCTGGGGCTAGTGCGGGAGCTCACTCCGTCACGCGGGGCTAGGGATTCGAACCTCCGAACTTGTGATCTTCCGATCAACAAGCCTGGCATCTTACCTGTTGAGCCACCATGCCCCTAAACATGAGGTTAGAATTTCAATATTCAGAAACCAGCAGGTGTATATTTCAGCTTCTCATGACACCATCACTAACTGGCCTATAACAATCCTATTCAAAAGATGTAGCCTTCTTAAGGGGGCATTGACAGATGGGGCTTGCACATCCTCCCCCGCTCCAAGCACACTTTTAACTTCAAATCTAAAATACAGCACATCTCTACATATTCAAGAGGATCCTGGATTCAGGACTGAGAGATTATGAGTTTGAGGACTTCTATATTAAAATCCACGTTTGTAACTTAACCATTGGTTTTAATCAATACAGTACATGGGTTTAATAAAAATGGTTTGCACAATACTTCCAAATGAATAAATTGCTACAGGATTATATTGTTATAACACTTCTAACTGAATAAATTGTTACAGATTTACTTTTTAATTATTTTGGAAGAATTTAAGGAATATATAAAAGCAAAAGTATTTACAAAGGTAGTTTTGTAAATAAATCCAGGTATTACAAAAATGCTGTAAATTTGCAGTGATATCTGAATAAAAAATAACTCTTGGATAGCATTTCAAGGAAATAAGAATATATAACAATAGCCTAATTCTGCTAACTCTAAAATTCAAAGAGTTTCATTTGCCAAAGCATTTTGTGGTTGCCAACATGCACAAAGAAGTCCTAGCCTTAAAGGGAGGAATATTTTCTCTCTAGCAAATACCATGCTATGATGCCTCCCCCACCAAAAAAAAATTCGGCTCTTTTTGAGGAAGGTAGCTTGAACTTCAAAGGCTCTATTTTATGTTATATAAACCAAGCCATTTCCTGTTCACTAAGAACCACTTATGGTTAAGAACAGAAATACATTAAATCCTTAGTTATATACTATATTTCAGGTGGAACTATCACTGAAAGAGACTGTAACCCTAAAACTGGTACCCATTAAGAGTGAAAGAAAAATGTGCAGAAGCAACAATCATTCAGTGTTTTCTAAACCAGGAATACACAGAAACTAGAACAGGTTCTATTAGTAAATTATGGAGCAATTTGCACAAGACTGGCAAAGGGCTTTGGCTTCCAGTTTTTTAATAACAGCAATAAGAAAATAACTTTATCCACTTAATTATGTTGCTGAAATCAAGAACACTTGAAGTACCATAGACATAAACATGTGGAAATAAGAACTCAGCACTGTTCTAGAACTGAAAACAAGATCAACTGCTCAGAACATGTCCTTGTTCTTTTTATCTTTGCTTCTGCCTCTGACTGACAGCTCTTAGGTTTCTTGAAAACCAAAATAGATTCAACAAGGCTAACTTCTGCCTACTCCTCTAACTAAACCATGGCATAGGAAGCCATGATAATTTAACCAAAAAAAGTCACTAATTTGAGTAAGACCTTAGCACACCCTCCTTTCTGGAACTGCTCAAAAATGCTAAAGGGAATAAACACATGCACATACACACTGGAGACTGTGAAGCCTAACACCTTAAGAAAAGAAGAAAAATCATTTTTAGACCAGGCTTGCACAACATCCTATATCATAGTATGACTTATTTGGTTTTGGCTTATATGGTATAAGCCCATTCACTGTAGTTGGTAAACTCTTTTCAATAAATTGTTTTCTTTTTCATATTTTTTTCTGTAGAACTCAAGAAAGTATACACAGGTCCCCCTATGTAGTCTCTTCTCAGAACATTGATCAGGCTCAGCTTCAAATAACCACAGCAAGTGTTTTATCATGTACCTTGGACTATACCTGTACCAATCCTAAAGAATTATGGATTAAGCATCTGATACAATTTTACATTTTGCAAGCAATCCAAAAAAGCTCTTAAATTCTTGTAGTATTTGCTGCATATACTTTAAAATTATATAATTATTCTTCTTAATCCTGCTCTCCTTTAGAACCAGTATTCTAAATAGACTGGTTTGTGGTAAAATGTATTAAGGTACTGAAGTTTCTTAAATAATCTGAGGCTTTTTGGCCACTTTTTAGTTTTAATGCTATTTTGTTTATTCTATTCCAAATTACCTTAACACACATTTTAAGAGGGGATACTAGTTTTTAAATAATTTATTCTACACTCTGTACTAATAATACATTACTAATTGCATTTCTCAGTTTACACTGTTAATATCTATTAACAAGCACAAATTGAACAGGCGCATAAATCTATCTACAGTACAGAAATAGAAATAGAAATCCAGTTGACATGATTCAAGCTACAGACAATTCCACCTGGATGACTGAGAACCTTCATAGACATATCTACAGTACTGTAAACTCAGTAACAAACTTGTATATTCATTCAAGGAAGCTTGCTGGCAATTAGGGTAAAATACAATATTCTAAACTCCAATGAAAAATAATGAAAGGCAAATATATTACAGGTATACAGAAATAAATTTTGTATTCAAGGAGGAATAATTCAAAGCAACCCGCTTTTCTCTCACACAAGGCATTCTTTCTATCTCACAGTGGCTGCATTCACACATAAGCTATAATATAATTTGTGTGCTCTTGACTCACTATGATGAGCAAACATTATCCATTATAGCTTAATACCATATATAAATCATATCAGTAACCTGAAGTTATGAAAAGCTTCCAACAGAATTTTTCATCATTATCTACCACATTCTGACTAAAGTCCCTTTTGTCCTGCCAAAATCTGCTTTATAACCATAAGAAAGATAGTACTGCATACAAAAGATGGAACATTTACTAGAAATAAGCATATTTCATGTCTGCTCCCACTTATGTATTTTGGGTAGAATGAAATGCTTCTAACAGGAAGAAAAAAAAAGAATAAGCTCCCTGTTTTTTTTCTTCAACTTAAACAATTGCTAAAAACATTTAAGTTTCATTCATATATATTAGATGTTATTGTAGGTCTACAAATTGTGATTTTTGTCCCATGCTGACGTTACCCACCTAAACTGAGACAATAATTAACTAAAGCTATATCAATTTATAACCAACCTTTTCATCTACAATCCAGTGCTGTCAGATACTACATGAACATAAAATCTATTATTTTTAATCCCATACTCCATTTTGAACTTTAAATTATTATTAAAATAATAATTACTAATAATTGTTAACAAATATTTTTAAAAATCAGGAGCCAAGCTAAATTATGCACTTCAGATCTGATCAGGCCACCCATCTTTTCAAAAGCAGTTACAGTTACCCTGGAATTATATTAAAAACATAGCACAAAGGGAGTGAACTTTCCCCCCATATATTCTGTACCAAATTGCAAATGCTGATGCGATGAGAAGCTACAGTCTGCCCTAACATGAAAAAAAATTGTTCACCTCTATGCTTTCATCAGCAGTACAATTAGCAAATTTGGGGGTAAAAGTTATCTTTGAAGAAGAGCAGATTCAGAAAGTATTATCTCAAGCACTACAGCCTTGCTTTAATTCAGAGTCTCTTCTGGGAAAATATTGCAGAGAAAATACTGTATATTTGATCATGGATATCTAGTGTCTGCTTTCCTTTAACAGAAAACCTGTTTCATTAATTTACTATTTGTTGCAGAGACATATCATAATTTACACACTGAACAGGACTAGTTTATTGCCCAGTTCATTTCAGCAGATAAAGAACCATCTGAATTTTACTTAACAATGGCTTTAGCATCATCTCTGATCATTTTTTTCTCACACATCAGCAAATAGGGAAACACTGTAATTGGCTAGAATGTGCATTAAATTTAAGAAGACTTCAGCCTTTTATCTCAAGCAACTTTCACAAAAAAAGAACAGGCAAATTTCCACATCCCTCTACATTCCTAATCAAAAGTTCTTTGAATCCAGTGGCCCTTCTTTTCAGATAAACAAGTATACGATTACAGCCTTAAGGTAAAACTCCCTCCAGCTGAGCTGGTGATACATGGACACGTCTACATTGTTTTTAAAGCAACAATATGGAAGCGATTTAAAATTGCCTTCTTTTGGATTACAATCTTAGCTGCAAATTAAAAAGTAACATTCTCAGTCCCTATCATCTATGATGCACAAAACTGAACTTTGCTACTGGATGTTTTGCATCCTACATAGATCTCGGTAACAAAAATATTACATTTCCAATAAATAGGTAAGTAAAATTAGATTTGATTTTTGTAAAAATCAGACATCAAATGAATTCTCAAAGCAGCTGAGAAAAGCCACACAGACAAAAGAATTTTAAAGTTACCTAAGCTGGGTGGCAACAAAAAACAAGCAGAGTCTGACCTGCTTGAAGGAACATCATGCCAAAAGGCAACAGCAAGCTACTTCTGTATTGTTAGCACAAAACCTCCAAGGTCGTGTCCATAAGTCAACAGGACTTGAGTTTGACTTGAAGGCAGTATTATCTTTTCAACGTGTTTCAATTAGTAAAAAATGTGCATTTTCACAGACAATACTATTATTTTTATCCTGGAGGATATCACTTGTTTGCTTGAAAAGCAGGATGAAAACCAAGTAAAATAAATTCAAAGTGGTACAGAGAATAGTAAAAAATAATGTGAAAATATACTATAAGATCTAGCCAATATAGGTTTTTAAATTCTACTTACAGAATTGAGAGGTGCAAGAATCAGTGGTAGCACCATGTATGAAAACAGAACTTAAGAATTCAAATCTAGAAGACTAGTACTTTCACAAATCAAGCTTGAGATGCCTGGAGGAGAAAGGATCAATGGTTTTAAAATCTGGATGGTTCATACCAACCAAGTACATCATATGAAGTGGAAAGCAATTAAACAAATCCTTCCTGACTCTAATCTGGCTGGATCCACATACAAAATTAGATTACATTAAAGCCTGCAAATGGAATGTCTGTAGGTTGAGTCATGGCAACTGGATTTCTTTCTTTTGGTTGAAACTTTCCCTGCTTGTCCAATTAACAAGCTAATCAGGGGTCCCCTCACCAACTTTTGCCCAGACTGAAGAAGCTACTTGGACAAGCAGTGAAACGTTTCAACCAAAAGAAAGAAATCCAGTTGCCATGACTCAACCTACAGACAATTCCACCTGGATGACTGAGAATCTTCATCGACACCTGGAAACCTAAGTAATCCAGTCTAACATTTACCACACATCTAGAGTTTTTTTATACTTTTTAGTTACAACTCATTTTATCCAGTAAGTTGGCATTCTCAAACTTTGTGGTGCTGTGGTCCCCTAAAATAAAAGAATTTATGTGAGGCCCTGTGGAAAAATGAATTTGTGTGACCACCTCCCCATGCACAAATAATGAAATAAGCAAGTCGTTTGATGGGCACCCAAAGGAGGGGGATGCACCCCCCATGGAGAAGCACATAGCCTCCACAAGACAGAGGGCTGCCTTCACACCCTAAGAAAAGCTAAGCTGAGAGTGTCCAGCACACAAGGAATATACTCCAGAAAGATCTGTAGAGCATGCTGGCCTCCTGTTACAAGGTATCAACACAAAGCTTGCAGTGGGTGTGTGGGCTCAGCACCAAGATAGCATGACATACACAAACATACCAGGAAAAGCCACCCTGGAAGAGGGGAAAGGCAAATTAGGCAAGAGCCACTGCTGCAAGTTCAAAAGTTGCTGAAGTGAGCCGCATCTGAATATTGTGTATGGCTGTGTCTAGCACTAGCAGCTTGGTGGAGGCCACCCACTTCCAGACAGAAGAAACAACTGTGACCCACTCAAACTTGTTCATGTCCCCCTAGGAGGTTGAGACCTACAGTTTGAAAACTCCTGCAGTATTATTTATTATAGCATGGACAATCAGATTTGATAGTAACTGTAGTCCAAAATACCTGGCAGGCACAAAACTACTTAAGTCTGAAATATTTAATTTACATTTAGTAAAAGGTAAAGGTTTTCCCCTGCATAGTCGTGTCTGACTCTAGGGGGCGGTGCTCATCTCCGTTTCTTAGCCAAAGAGCCAGCGTTGTCCGAAGACGCTTCCGCGGACATGTGGCTGGCATGACGCGCGCGGAATGCTGTTACCATCCTACCGAAGTGGTACCTATATATCTACTTGCATTTGCATGCTTTCGAATTGCTAGGTTGGCAAGAGCTGGGGCAAGTGTGGGAGCTCACTCCGTCACACGGCGCTCAGGTCTCGAACTGCTGACCTTCCGATTGACAAGCCTGGCGTCTTAACCACTGAGCCATTGCGCCCCTCAATTTACATTTACCTTGTTACATTTATTTATTTATTCAGCTTATATGGGTGCCCAACTCCCAGTGACTTTGGGAGGCATACAAACAAATTAAAAAATCATAAAAACAGTACATGTGAAAACCACAGAACAAATTGGCAATCAAAGACACTAACCAATACACTATCACACTTCCTAGAGATGGACTCACTCAACACTCTGGCCCTATGCCAGCGGGAACAGCCAGGTTTGAAGAGCCTAGTGCAGTGATTTCCAAAGTCCCGCTGTTGGCGACACACCAACAGCAGCAGCGTGTGCGGCAGCGGCCTCGTGTGTCACACTAAAACCTGGAAGCACTGATGGCGCGCCGCCGCCGCACACACTGCTGCCGCACCATCAGCACTTCCGGGTTTTGTCACGACACACTAATGCAGTGCTTTCCAAACTGCCGCCGTTGGCAACACACCAACGGCGGCAGCGGCGGTGGCATGCGCAGCGGCGTGCATGGCGGTGGCCTGTTTTCTGCTAAAACGCGGAAGCGCTGATGGCGCGCTGCTGCAGTGCACACCGCCACGCGCACCCCCGCCGCCGCTGCTTCCGGGTTGTGTTGCAACACACTAAACTGTGTGTTGCAACACACTAATGTGTCGTGACACAGAGTTTGGAAAGCTATGCACTAATGTGTCACGACACACAGTCTGGAAAGCTACGGCCTAGTGGTTAAGGAAACGGGTTAGAAACCAGGAGACAGAGTTCTAGTCCCACCTTAGGCATGAAAGCCAGCTGGGTGACCTTGAGCCAGTCACTCACTCTCAGCCCAACTCACCTCACAGGGGTGTTGTTGTGGGGAAAATACGAGGAAGGAGTATTAGGTATGTTCGCCGCCTTGAGTTATTTATAAAAATAATAAAGGCGGGATAAAAATTAAATAAATAAATAAATGGCCAATATGGTCAGGGCCATCCAAATCTTGGGTGGGGGGGTGGCAAGCTGTTCAACAGGGCAGGCACCATGATAGAGAAGGCACACTTCTTGGGTCCCATCAGATGCACTGTTTGATGGAAGGACCCAAAGCATGCCAAGGCTGTCAGGATCTGGTGTCAGGATCAAGATCTGGTGGAAACTAAATAAAGTTGTGCAGAATAATACAGTGCTAGCAAATATTTCTGAACTCTCAAATACCTCCAGAAATGATTATGCAGTTATCAGCACTGTTGAACTGAAACAGCACTAACATAAACACTGGGCAGTATTTTACTAAGATCCCTGGCTATTAAGACTGATTTTTGCAGCAATAGACCCACACATCGACTTTGGAAATAATTAATGGTATATTACTTCAAATGACTTTTTTGGAACACCACCATTAAAAAAAATCAACTGAAGTTAACACTCCCTTACACCCAAGTCAAGGGACACTCCTAAAGGCAATGGGGAAAAAATTACAGAGTAACAAGCAGCTAGCTTTATTCACATGGGATAATACATTTAAAAACCTACATGACTAAAGGAGAATGGTCATATTCTTGTTAACGGAAATGAGTTTGAGCTATTCTCACCACCAAATCAAAATCCTGATTTCAGGCATCACTATCTAAAACCAGCGGCAGGCTTGCACTACCTTTACGGAAAAGCTGGCTTCACATCTTGAATCCAGAAGTTACTGAGATATTTTTATTTATCAATTAAGAAGAAAAATAGAGTTATACGTTTCAAGCTATCATTTTAATTCCCATTCATCCACACAGAAAGGACACAAATGGTGTTCCCTACATTCCCATCCCCCTGAAAGCAAACTAAAGGACTGCCGGTAAGCCTGCGGGAGGGTAAGAAAACAAGAATATGTGGGAATGCATATACGCGTGTCAGCGCTCCCGTAATGATGACCCTTCTCATTTTGTTGGGGAAGGGACCCTTAATTGAAAACCCGCTCCTCTGGTAAGGCAGCAGCGTGAGGGATCTCTGCTCTCCCGACAGTAAAGGGAGAAATGGACGCAGGCCGCTGCGACACAGAATCGAAGGCAGGGGAGGGGGGAGTGCACTCAGGAAGCAAAACAAACCGGACCATTAGGCCGCTACCGCTCCAAGTACAAGCCAGAGGGCTGTATTGTGCCCCCCTCGCATCAAGACACCGGGACGCCGAAGGGCTGGTGGTGGCGACATAAAGGTTAAACCGCCCTTCCAGCTCAGGTTCTTCGGGACCCCTCCCCGCTGCCCACCGGCCGACGCGGTTCCTCAAATGAAGGGAGCCACCATCACCACCACCCCCGCCCCGCTCCTCTCTCCCCTGCCTTGGGCCTAGGAAGGAGGGGCGGCCGCAAGCTCCTACCCGAAGGCAGATGAACTCCCGAAGCCCCTACCTCAGCGAAGAGGTCTCCCACTCGGCCGATCCACCCCCCCTCCCGCCCTCAGGAGGGAAAGCTGCGGCTCCCTACCATCATCGACTCTTCAAGATGGCGGACATATCGGCTTCTCCGAACCCTCCTGTCTCCGTCCCCCCATTCCTGCCAATCAACCCTCTACTGGTCACACCTTCGCTCAGGAAATCTTTCTTCTATTGGACGATGGCTAAAGCTTCTGTTTTCTACTGGTTTCAGGGAGTAGTCGATCATAACATACCAATTCGCTATTGGGTTACAAAGGGATAAAGGCCGGGGTCACGGCTTCATTTAACCCAATCAGCGTTTTCGGATGGGCGACTCCGGCTTCCCACCGTCACGCCTTAGCAACAATCGCACGTCACTTTGAAAGACTTTCAGATTGCCCAACTACTAAGTCCCGTTCCGTTTAAAAATAAACCAATGGCAGCCAATCACTGTAGGGCTCAGTCCAATTGCAAGTCACAGGGGCAGGGCTAAGATCTCTCCTCCCACAGCAATGTTTACTAACGAACGTGCTGTCCTATTGGACAACATAAGAAACCAAATTCTCGTCATAAAATTGAAGAACTGGAACTGCCTGACAACAACGACTTCCTTCATAATTGGGGGTGGAGTTAGAAAAACGTCGGTCAGTTGGAATGGCATTTCTAACCCAATCTCAACACTTTGCTTGAGAAGGGGAATTAGCTCAAATGGTAGAGCGCTCGCTTAGCATGCGAGAGGTAGCGGGATCGATGCCCGCATTCTCCAATTTTAGAGGTCATATAATTTCATTTATATTCCATTCTAAAAAGTAAGGTTTTTACAAATTCGGTGTGATAATGACATTATCTTTGACACCCAGGAACTTTTAGTTTGAAATAATGGCTCTTATTCTTTTTTCCCCGCCAGAGTGTTTCACACACCAATTGTTACGTCCTCTTATTTCCGCTGCCCCGCACCTTTTTTTCCCCATCAATTGGGTTTGGGTTAGGGTTCTCGATGGATGCTTGAGTGTTACCCCTGCAAATTTACCTATCCACGCCATAATCACAATAAGGAACTCACACCGTCCACGGCGGGCCAAAACTTTCCAGGCGTGAGACGTTAAGACTAACGGTGGGCAAAAAACCGAAGAGCCATTTCTTCCACCAACACGGGAAGAGAATATATCCGGCTGGTTATTCCTTTCTCCAGATTGTTAAACTTAAAGGATCAACTTACAAACAAAACAAACAGCACAGCACATCCCTTGGACTGAGCATACCCAAGTATTGAAAAAGTTCGACAGTCCCACCGCTTCTAGGAGAGGCAAGAGGTGAAAGAACTGCTCTCCTCATGTCTGTAGCTTGAATCATGTCAACTGGATTTCTGTTTTCTCAGTGGAAACGTTTCGCTCCTTATCCAAGGAGCTTCTTCAGTCTGAGCAAAGTTGGTAAGGGAATCCTAAATATGTTTCTAGGTAGCTGTGTGACCTTACACCTGGGGCTAGGTCATGGTTATATTGAGATGTTATAACATCTCAATATAACCATGACCTAGCCCCAGGTGTAAGGTCACACAGCTACCTAGAAACATATTTAGGATTCCCTTACCAACTTTGCTCAGACTGAAGAAGCTCCTTGGATAAGGAGCGAAACGTTTCCACTGAGAAAATAGAAATCCAGTTGACATGATTCAAGCTACAGACAATTCCACCTGGATGACTGAGAACCTTCATAGTCACATTGCTCTCCTCATGGGCCTCCAAGGGCCTGCTGAAAAGGGACCTCTAGAGAGAGAGAGAGTGATGATCATGTGCAGCACCAGGCCTGCCCCACCGGGGCAGCAAAGAGATACAAAAACCAACAGTTGTTGTTTTTTTAGTTTAAAGCAGGGGTGTCCAACCCGCGGGCCATGGGCCGCATGCGGCCCTGAACAGCTAGTAATGCGGTCACAAAACATTATTTTGCGATTTTTTTCGCAACTCATACCTTGCTATCGGCCCGGCAGGTGGCAGCAGCCAAGGGAAGGTGCGGGGTAGGGCATGCGCGGCAGAGGGCAGATTTGGGCGTCGAAGAAAGAGGAGGCCCAGGAAGGGCGGTGGGTGCACTGTAAGCCACAAGGTGGAGAAGCAAGTCGCCGATTGGCCAGACCCGGATTGCCACTGGGGCGAGCGGGCCATCAGGCGTTTGCAGCAACGGGCAAGAAGCCCGAGGTGGGCTGCTTCCTTTTCCTGGCGGGGCTGGCGAGGCTTAGCCTATAAATCTCTGCACCAGGAAGCCAGGGCGGGGGGCTGCCAGCCCAGCCCTCTCCTCCCAAAGGAGGGGTTTGGGAGTCACGGCGCTGGAGGTCTCCGGGGAGGGCGGAAGAAGGAATTTAGGGCCGATCCCTTTCGGCTAGAAAGGGATCGGCCCTCCTTTCCTTCTTTCCAGGGCTGCCCGCACTGCAGCCGTCTGGGGAGGCGAGGCCGGAGAGGGGTCCCCACGTGGGGAAGCCAGAGCGGGGGGCTGCCTGCCCAGCCCTCTCCTCCCAAAGGAGGGGTTTGGGAGACGTGGCGCTGGAGGTCTCCTTCGGGGAGAAAGTGTGAAAGTGTGCATATCAAAAGTAGAAAAATAGGGAACTAAGACACATTGCACTTGACAAATTTAGCTCCTCTATGTCCCTGTTTGGTGCTAGAGAACAGCTTTTGCTGGATCTTTAGCAGTCCAAATCAAGAAGTTTCAAGGGGACCCAATGATGTCAGTACTATGGGTCTGATGTTGAAGAAGGACAATTACACAATAAACATTTATCTGAGAGCAGCTGAAGTTTTTTGAGCTCTACCATGGCAGCAGTGAAATATAAATTTACTCCACTTTTTTGCTCAGATGATGGTGTTTCAGCTACAACTCGTTTGGATTACTGCAATGTGCTCTACATGGGGCTGCCCTTAAGGATCACCCACAAGTTACAACTGGTCCAGAATGCAGTCGTGCATGTAGTGTTGGGCGCCCCTAAGTTCACTTTACACTCTTATTTGATTATTAAACTTTGATTTGTTTATTTGCCTACCTAACAATTTACGATGGGCTTGTTGTGTTATTTCTTAAAAAATACATTTATTTATTCATTTATTTATATTTATTCCTTAATAAATTTATTCCAGTATGGCTTCAACGTTGTTTCAACAGAAAACAGAACCCGAAAAAGAAAATAAAAAAAGAAAAATCGTGGATGAAGGAAGAGTATTCAACGAAAAATGGACAGATGAGTACTTTTTTGTCGAGACAAATACTAAGGCACTATGCTTAATTTGTAGGGAAAATGTGTCAGTTTTCAAAGACTACAATTTGAAACGGCATTATACGGAAAAACATGCTGCCAAATTCGACGCGTATCAAGGAATTTGTCGTAAAGATAAATTAGCGGAACTGAAAAAAAGTCTGTTGTTTCAACAATTTTTTTTTAAAAAGTCACAACTCAAAAGGACTCTATTATAAAAGCTAGTTATTTGGTAGCAAATCTAATTGCAAAAAATTCAAAACCATTTACCGATGGTGAGTTTATTAAGCAATGTATGGAAAGCGTGGCAGATATAATTTGTCCTGATAAAAAAAGCGATTTTTCTAAAATCAGTTTGTCTCACCAGACTATAGCCAAGCAAATTGAAGAAATAGGAAAATCTATCGAAAGAGGTTTGAAGCTGCTAATTTCAAATTTTATGCTTTGGCGATGGATGAAAGTACTGATGCTACGGATACGGCTCAACTTGCCATTTTTATTAGAGGCATTGATAACGAATATAATGTCACTGAAGAAATGGCTTCTTTGGTGCCACTAAAAGACACAACTAAATCTCTTGATTTGTACGAAGCAGTAAAAATGACATTAAAGCGATGTTCTTTAACCATTGTCAACATATCTGGTATATCTACTGATGGCGCCCTGGCGATGGTTGGTAAAAGTGAGGGACTTACAAAATTGATAGAAGATGATGCAAGTGCCGCCGGCAACTCACGTTTCATGAAGTATCACTGCATTCTACATCAAGAAAATTTATGCACAAAAGCTTTAAAAATGGATAATGTCATGCAAATTGTCATCAAAGCAGTGAATTTCATAAGGGCCAAGGGATTCAATCATCACCAATTCCAGGAGTTCCTTAAAAGTATGGATACTGATTATGGGGACATCTTTTACTTTTCTGAAGTATGGTGGCTAAGTCGGGGTAAAATGCTGAAAAGATTTTATGATTTGCAAAATGAAATCAAGTCATTTATGGAATCAAAAAGAAAATTTGAACTTGAAGATGAAAAATGGC
This sequence comes from Charina bottae, assembly GCA_023362775.1. Taxonomy (NCBI): domain Eukaryota; kingdom Metazoa; phylum Chordata; class Lepidosauria; order Squamata; family Charinaidae; genus Charina; species Charina bottae. The sequence goes on along the minus strand of JALMGJ010000001.1, from coordinate 193,429,925 downwards.
TCAGAGATTTAGCATTTTTGGTGGATGTGACCGCTCATTTAAATGAGTTAAACATGCATCTTCAAGGTGAAAACCAACTTATCACTGCAATGTTTCAAACCATAATAGTTGGCTAAACACAGTCCTGTGAACAGCGAGAAATATATAGCCTTGCTTTTCGGTTTGATACAGGAATTTGAGAACAGGTTTCAAGATTTCTGGAAAAATCATCAATATTTTGGTATATTTTCGACTCCATTTTCAGTCGACATAACTACATTACCTCCAAATTTTCAAATGGAATGCATAGAGTTGCAATCAGACATTCAACTCAAAGAAAAATTTGATCATGTCCCTCTACTGGACTTTTATAAGACCTATCTTCCCAGACAAAAATATCCCTCGCTTCACAATCACGCCTTATTCATGACATCGCTTTTTGGCAGCACGTACATTTGTGAGCAACTATTTTCAAGGATGAAGCACACGAAGAGTGAAATTAGAATTAAAATTTCTGACGAGCACCTTGAGAACTCACTGAGAATTGCAACCACTTTCATCGAACCAGACATTGATGCATTAGTTTCACAAAAACAAAGTCAAATATCCCACTAGTTTTATGTTGCCCTCTTTGTTAAAATTTTATAATAAAGAATATAAAAAAATGAATGAAGTTTTATTACTTATATACATTAACTATATTATATATTTTATGTGTGGCCCAAGACAATTCCTCTTCATTCAATGTGGCCCAGGGAAGCCAAAAGGTTGGACACCCATGCTTTAAAGCTTAATGGCTATGATTAGACTCTCCTTTAAAAAGTAATGTAACATATATCAGAATTTTTATATGCAATAGGATATATTGAGCATCTGGAATCCCCATGACATTGTAAATCCCATGTTTATTTGCTGTATTTTATTATTGTATATTATTTATTCTTTTTATGTTTGTTATGCTTCATATTCTTTTTAAAATGTTGAAGGAAGTTTTAAGAAAAAGGAATAGGTTTAAGGCTGGGCTAGATTATAGATAGTTTGTAGAAATAAGTGAACCTGTTTTAAAACCCAAGTTTTAGTTACTTAATAAAAGTCTGTTTGTTCTTAGGTTCCCCTAGTATCTTCCTCACAAAGTTACAGTACATAACCTTAGGGACTGAAAAATCAGGAGAAGTCTGGTAGCACCTTTTGCAGCTCACAAGTTTTATTAAAAGCTCAAGAAAGGGTATGACTTCTAATAAAATGTGTTGGTTGGAAAAGGTGCTACCAGACTCCCATCCTCCTACAAAGTCTACTTAGGGCATAGCTTTCCAAACTGTGTGTTGGGACACGTTAGTGTGTCGGCTGCAGTGTCTGGGTGTGTCACAGCTGCTGCTGCCTCCGAGCCCTGCCAGGATTCCATGCAGGTCCTAGTGCCTGCCTTGTGCCTGGCTGCCTCCAAACCTGCTGTGATTCCACGCAGGTCCTAGTGCCTGCCTTGTGCCCTGCTGCCTCCAAACCTGCTGAGATTCCACACAGGCCCTAGTGCCTGCCTTGTGCCTTGCTGTAAGAGTGTGTCGCGAAATGATGCATGTCTAAAAAGTGTGTCACCAATATGAAAAGTTTGGAAAGCTCTGACTTAGGGACTGAAAGGATTTCTAAGCCTCAGAGGGGAGTAGCAGTGGCAGCAGAACAAAAGGAGAATAAAGGAAGTGACCCCCACCCCACACCCCACCCCGACATGGAGGATATGCAACAGGCTCCTGCAGGAACAGGTGGAAGCCATGGTTGGGCGGCCTTCATGTGCCAGTTGCAGTCCTAAGCTGGACCCTGAAGCCCTCGCTTGCACCTCTATCACCACAAGGCTCGGTTTCTGCAGTCTACTCTATGTAGGGGTTTCTTTGAAAGTGACAACGGAAACTACAGTTGGTGCAAAATGCAGCGGTCAAGATGCTATCAGCGTAAACTGCTGCTGTAATATAATACTGTAACCCAGCCTTTCTCAACCTTCTGACCTTGGAGGAACCCTTGAAATATTTTTCAGGCCTCGGGGAACCCCTGCACATTCAGGCTCAAATATAGGCCAGAAGTTACAAAATTATTATACCCGTTTCATGGGTAGGCCTGTATATATGCATTAACGGTGTTCTTAAACTAAAAATAAAGAATGAAACTTACCTCTTTAATGTGAAGTAGCCCGAATATGAAATAATTTTTTAAATAAATTGTGAACTCCCAGGGAACCCCTAGTGACCTCTCACGGAGCCCTAGGGTTCCATGGAACCCTGGTTGAGAACCCCTGCTGTAACCTGTTCTGGATTATTTCTGCAGTCATTTCATTTTTCTTGCTCAATGCTATCAGTTCTTTGTCCCAAACCTCTTGCTCTGATATAAAATCATAACCTTTTGTTCTTTGAGGTTTTGGGCATACTGTGTGCCCATTTTCTATTCCCTTAGGGCTGTTCTGATTTAGATTTAAGGAGCTATAAGAGTTTTCAATTGCCCTTGTGGTTAGGAACTAAAAACCAAATAATTGAGGTATATAAGCTTTATAAACAATGGCCACATGTTCTTGTGGTGAAGGCTCATATCCTGGTTGTGCTTCAGAGCCATGTCATTCTTTCCTGTCTCCAGTTTTATGTTAAGCCTGGACTCCTAGTGCAGTTTGAATTTTTGCCAAACGTACATGCTAAAGCTATAGTCTATCCAGATAAAGCTGTTTTTTTAAAATATATCTATTTTGATTGCCTATCTCTTTTCTATTAATATTTTATGCTGCTTACACCTTTACAGTGCATCCTGGATTCTGTGTTTCCTCTTTTCTTCCAAAATACTGTAAGATGCACCTATTAATATTTATAGGAATCCACTGGGTAAAGTCATCAGGATATTTGGGGTAAGTTACTACTTGTATGTTAATGATACTTCAGCTTTTTCTTTCTGTCATTCATTAAGGGAGTCTGGGCCCAATTAGCATCAACAACAGTGATTATACACTGAAGAAAGAAAACTTAAATATATTATAGTGATTAGAATAAATGTGACAAAAAACTAATTAACAGAAAAAAGGTCAATATAATAACTGCAGAAATGATATAGAATAATCCAATCATTATTAAATGTAGGCCATATAGAGACATATTGCATAACCTTCTCAACAAACCCATATACTGGATCCATTCCTTAATGGGTGGAGATACCAAATTGTAAACCAATGAACAAAAAATACTGCAAACCCATACCTTCTCAGAATACACTTCATAAATTCAATCTGAATCATATCAAAAGCCTTTTTAGTGTCCAGTGAAATTAGAACAGCCAATTCCAATTTGTCTGCTGCAGTATCCATAATATATCCATGCGGATATTATAAAATGCTCATCTATTTTTTATAAATCCAGATTCTGATGGAAGCATTATATATGTACTTTCTGTAGTCTCTTTGCTAGTGCTATAGTTAATAACTTATTATCCACATTAATTAAGATATGGTCTATAATTTGCATCTGGGGTTTTTCTTGGGCTTTAATATAACTATATTTATTTATTTATTGTATGGCACATTCACATCGTGTTACAATAAAAAACATTGAGCATAATAAATATGAAATATAAAATATAGACAGGAAAATTACAAACGTATAAATATAGTTTTTTGCTTCAGTTGTCACAGCCAGGAAATCAGCAAAGTCTCCATTGTAGGCTTGGTTTTGACACTCTGTCACTATATGTTGGATAGTTGGTTTTTCAGCCCCACAGTCACAATTCGATGATGTTGTTTTGCCCCATTTATAAAGGGCATCTGCACATCTACCATGACCCCTGCGAATTCGGTTCAAGGTTGTCCATATCGCATGGGGTTGGTCAAATCCAGGTGGTTTTTACAAGATGCAGGACAAGCTTCGGCATTGTGGAGGGCAGTTTCCTAGCCAATGTTGTTTCCACGTGTTGTGGATATTGAAATCGTCTTCTAGAAGAGTTTTAGCGGTAGAAATGGCTGGATGTCTCGATCTCTGCCTGTTTCGCTCCAAGCAGGCTACGTCATTTAGTATTGGTAGCTGGGTAATAATAATAATAATAATAAAAAACCAATAATCTTCCGATATCTTTCTCTGTGACTATAGGAGAGGATATTAGCATTCCTAAAATATAAAATGGACTACCACAAGGCTCAGTTCTTGCACCCCTTCTTTTTAATCTATACATAGCTGACATACCACACACAAAGTCTAGGAAGTTTGGCTACGCGGATGATTGGGCCATAGCCACTCAACATAAATCCTTTGAGACAACTGAAGATGTCCTCACTTCTGATCTAGACAGACTGGATAAATATTTTCTTAAGTGGAGGTTACAGCCCAATCCAACTAAGACGGAAGTAACATGCTTCCACCTTTGTAATAGATCAGCAGGTAGAGAGCTCAATGTTCAATTTAAGTGAAACCGGCTCAATCACAACATACATCCCAAATATCTTGGGGTCACACTGGATAGGATGCTTTCCTATAAAGAACACCTGGTGAAGACTGCTGCCAAACTGAGAAGTAGAAACAACATTCTACACAAACTATGCGCCACTAGCTGGGGCTCGACAGTGGATACGCTGAGAATGTCCGCACTCAGCCTGGTTTACTCAGCAGCAGAGTACTGTGCCCCAGTGTGGCTTAATAGCCCACACACGAGAAAGATCGATACACAAGTGCATGAGTCAATGCGCATCGTTAGTGGGACGATACGACCTACTCCCACATATTGGCTGCCTGTTTTAAGCCATATACCACCTCCGGATGCAAGACGAAAGAGCGCCCTTCTTCAATATAACTATAATATTAACCTCTTAAAATGGTGATATATAGAAAAATGAAAAGATTGATTATAGACCTCCAAGATAAATACAGGTGGGTAGAAATCTGTATCCATTCATACATAGCCTTCATGCTATTCCATCTTGGGATAAGCAATAGGTATGCAGAGCAGAGAAAATACTGTATATAACAACATGTAAAACAAAGTAATTAAAGGCCTGAGATAAGAAAAAGAAAAGGAAACACAGATAACATTAATTTATACCAACATCATTCACTTTCCCTTTATATGCCTTTCAAGGACATCCACAGTCAAGATACTGGACATGACTGTGTGTTCAAAGTCTTGCCCTTTTTTTAAAATTTGCATTTTTTGCCTTTTCAAGCCCCTTGCTAATGCTTCTGACATCTTTCCATGTTTGCAAGTTAATTGTGCTTATACTACATTCATAAACTGTTTGATAAATTGACTTTTGTTTTTGAAACTTCTAACCTTTCACTTTTTGAAGATTTCGTCAACTCCAATCAACCCCATTTTCAGTCTTCATCCTCCTCTCAACCTTGCGTTGGTTTTTAAAAAATATTATTTTATTTGCTAAAGTATATTTGCTATGTACTTCCTTCATATATTTGTTTTTATTTATTAATGCTATTAGATTTAGAAGGCTGCCCAACTCCAAAATTACTCTGGATGACTTAATTAAAAGGAAAACATATACATGAAACCGCTGGGTGAGATCATCCATCACCATGGGATGAGGTATCATCAATATGCTGATGATACTCAATTGTATATCTCCATCCCAGGTGAAGTAAGTGATGCGGTCACCGTCCTATCTCAGTGCCTGGGGGCTGTAGGGGCCTGGATGGGGAACAACAGGCTTCAGCTGAACCCTGGCAAGTCCGAGTGGCTGTGGATTGATGGCCCCTCGGTCGGTATCCAGGAAATTGTCATCTTTGGTTCTGGATGGGGTGGCACTGCCCCACTCAGAACCAGTGCGGAACTTGGGGGGTCCTCCTGGACTCACGACTCCTGCTCAAAGAGCAGGTGGCAGTCGTGGCTAGGAGGGCCTTTGCACAGCTTCGGCTTGTGCGCCAGTTACGCCCATTCCTGGACCGCGATGCCCTCTGAACGGTCACTCAAGCCCTTGTCATCTCTCATATAGAATATTGCAATGCGCTCTACATGGGGCTACCCTTGAAGAATATCCGGAAGCTACAGCTGGTACAGAATGCAGCCGCGCGAGCAATCTTAGGTGCACCAAGTCATATTTTATTTATAATGTATTTTAATCTTCTTTTTATTGTAAACCACCCAGAGTCCCCCATTGGGGGAGATGGGCGGTCATATAAATTTAAATAATAAATAATAAATAAAACAAATTGAAAATAAAAGAACATATGCACCTGGACAAACGCACACAAAAGAAAACCACCAGGGTCTCAACAAACAACCTAACCCCAGGCCTGGGAGCAAAGCTACATTTTCAAAGACTTACAGTGCCTTTGTAGGGTGGGAGCTGTGTGAATCTCCAAGGGGATGCTGTTCCAGAGAGCAGGCGCCATGACAGGGAAGGTGCACTTTTGGGGTCCCACTAGATGACATATGATTTGATTCTCACTCATTCTCTACCTGATTAAATCATCTCAACATATTTGTTTCCTACTGGTTACAGGTAGACCTTGCTTAATGACTGCCCTGTTTAGCGACTGTTCAAAGTTACAGCGGCACTGAAAAAGTAACTTTACAACCGGTCTTCACATTTATGACTGTTGCAGCATCCCCGTGGTCATGTGATTGACATTTGGGCTCTTCACAACCGGCTTCTGACAAGCAGAGGCAATGGAGAAGCCAGCAGTAAAATCACAAGTCACAGTCATGTGTTGTCTCTCTCTTTTTTTCCCCAAAGTTTTTATTATTTTTTACAACAAGGATAAAAAACTACAAAAAACAAAAGCGCTACAAACAAAAAAAAAACATTAAAGTGTAAGATCACAAAAGAGAAAACTTTTAGAAAGTTACATACATACAGGAAAACGCTGAGAATCGACCCATTTCTCCTCCAGACGGTGAGTTGTAGCCAGGAGATCATAGACAGCATCTGCGACCAAGCGGTAAGACTACACTGGGAGGCTGGGATTTAATCTTGTTCTAATCCACATTTGCATTCCCTTATTAAAAAGGGAAATAAGTCGTTGCCTTTCCATATCTTAAACACCCAATTTGTTTTTTTAAGTTTTGTATCTTAAGAGAAGCTTTTTACAGTAAGAAAAAGCGGAATCTCTTGGTGATTATAGTTATTTTTGGAGTTTTTTAACTATAAAAAAAAAGTTTTGGCTTTTTCTCCCATCTGGGTTATATTCAGAGCTGTAACATTGCCTTTCCGTTGTTATCTTTGTGGCTAAATTCCAAGGTTGAAATTTTTTTCTCTCTACACATCTCTTATTTTAAATTTTAGGCTTTCTGTTTACTTTTTTCCACTGTCTGCTAGTATATTTTCTTTGGTTAATTTTGGATTAATTCATTAACCTCTATTTCTGTGAGTTAACTTTTTAGGGTGTGCTATAATTTACTCTTTGAACAATGGAAGAGTTCAAAGAAGATCTCAGAATTACGTTGTCAGCAAGAAGATATCATTTCAAAGGGCTGTCAAACCATTATACAGACTGTTTGGAACATTAGAGATGAGATTTTAGTTAAAATGTGTTGTCTCTCTTAATGACCATGGGTGATTTGCTTAACGACTGCAGAAGTGACAAAGTCCAGCGCTGTCACAAGATGTTTCGCTTAACAACCACATTGCTTAGCAATGGAGTTGCCAGTCCCAATTGTGGTTGTTAAGACCTACCAGTACTCATTTATGTATTCAATCCACATTGATTCAGCACCATTCACCTTTGACCCTGTCTCTTCTTGTTTCACTACACACACACCACATTCCCACTGCATTCAATGTATTTTTGTTACATATATGCATCAACTTGTTCTACAGGTAGTCCTTGGGTTATGACCACTCGTTCAGCTACCATTCAAAGTTACGACGGTGTTGAATGAGGAGGACTTACGACCAGTCCACAAAGTTGTGGCCATTGCAGCGTGCCCCGCAGTCATGTGATCATGATTCAGGCACTTCACAACGGTTCACAATTATGACAGTTGCAACGTCCCGCGGTCACATGATCGTCATTTGCAACCTTCCCTGCCTGCTTCCCCCAAGCAAAGTCCATGTATAATAAACTTTTTCCCACATTAACACATTTCTCAATTACTTGCTGAAGAGCAAAACCGTTCTGCACAGTCCCTGTCCCTCATAGAGTCACATTGCACTTCCAAATTTTGCTTATTTTCTCTTTCTGCCAAACATCTTCCCAGACACACTTAACAAACTTATCCCTTACAGTTTTTGCATTGAATCTTTCGACCTTTCCCTCTGTTTAGGTAAATAATAACACAATTCTTTCAAAAGTCAGGCACCTTTCAGATTCCTTTTAAATTCACTTTTCTGGACACTCCTTTAGCACTCTTCACCTACTTCCAAAACAATTTTTATTTCCATCAGAATCACTCTTCATTGCATTTCTTTTTCTTTTTGGCCTCTTAATCTCAGTCACCCCTTGCTCTCTTTGATAAATTCCTTGCAATTATCTTTCTCTCTATATACACATTATACCATTTTCTTATCCTTGTTTTTGCAGCAATCATTCTCCTACAGGCATTTTTTTCTCATCTATAGCTTCTTTCACTTCATTCTATCAAGCACCCCATTTCATGCTTCCCATTACTGTAACTCTAGTAATTTGTTTATTTACAGGACTTATATGGCCGCCTGTCTCATATAATGACACTAGGCGGCTCACAGCCGTCCATAAAACATAGTTAAAAACAAAGGTACCCTTCCCCCGCAGGCACCAAACCAAACATCCTCCCAGCTCAACCCTCATCCTAGCCCAGTGCTTGGGGGAAGAGCCAGGTCTTCACAGCCACAGCCCACAGACGTCTAAACTACATTCAGCATTAACATTCCTTGTCACAAGATTGGATTTCCTGTCATATTTCTTTCTCCATCACTTTCCAGATGTGTCAAATCTGCTCTGAAAGTCCACTGAACTGTATATGTAAAACATACATATGGAAGTCGATGAAGAGGTATTAAGAATCTACCCACAGGGGAACAGAATCCAGCAGTAGAAGGACACACTGGTTCTAATTCATTATAAAGGCAGTTCCAATATTTTGAAATCTGTTCATGAAATAATAATACATGTGCAAATAATAAAAGTCTTAGAATGGGTTCCTGAATGAACAAGACAGGGTTAATGGAAGTGTCATACTATTTGTCTTAGCATAATAAACCTCCCCCTTGAATATACACATGTTCAGGTCTTTTCTGGTTTGGGGGATTCATAATGAATCTCTATATTATTTCTAGTTGTTTTATTTATGTCAACCTGACTTGCATTAAAATTTACCAAAGTAATGTCAAAATTATTTAGCAATTTGCAGATTGTGGAAAAATCAATTTCAGCAAACTGAAATTTTAGAAACTGAACTGGAACCAAGTCACTATTTCCACATTGTCTGGTTTTATTTACCCATGGGTGCAACAGAGCAAGCCAGATTCCACAAGGGAAAAATACAGCAGGTGACCTACATATTGACTCTGGACATCTGGTGGCTGCTGTGGGCTAGAGGAGGGGGGGAATCTTATTAAAATATTCTCTTGTTGGCAAAAAAAATTGCTTCAAAATCGTGTCTGATGTGCTAGTGAAGTCCAGCAGAGAGATTTTAGTGGATTCTTGCTTGTGTTCAAAAGAAAAGTTCACATTATTAAAATAGTATTTCCAAGCATTAGCCTGCCCTTTTTTTAGTTTAAAATTTATTGATTTTCAGAGTATAGATAAAATACAAAATAGAAACTACAGAAAAGCATGAAAATAGAACTAAAAAAAAGAAGAAAAAACTATAAAATGCAAATAGACAGAAGACAAAGACGAAAAAGTGACTTCCGACTTTCTCCAATACAGATATAGATAAATTTACAAAAACAATCTCTTACCAATGATTAAACCATAGTAATATTATTTCTATTAAAATAAACCAATTAATCATTAAAACCCAAAATCAAAACATCATTTTTTTCTACCACAAGCAAGTACTCTAGAAGTGGTTGCCAAACAGATAAAAATCCAGAAACTGAATGTTCTCTAATTAATGCTGTCAATTTAGCCATCTGGGCAAGGTCCATTAATTTAACAATCCAATCTTCAACCGTAGGTATCTGTGGATCTTTCCATCTCTGTGCGTATAAAACTCTTGCAGCTGTGATCATATATAAAAGCAAAACTCCATATTGTTTCTCCAGCTCGTTCTCCATCAAACCCAAAAGGAACAGTTCTGGCTTTTTTTGTATATTCACTTTTAAAATCTTTTGAATAATAATACATATTTGATCCCAAAATTTTTTGGCTTTCTCACAGGTCCACCAGAGATGATAAAAAGTTCCTTCTCCCTGTAAACTCCCTGTAAACCTGCCTGCACTTTTTCTAATTCACCACCTGAGGGCACCCTAATCCCATCTGTTCTAATATTTTTGTAGAGTACTGTACTTCTATTATTCATTTGCATTCTACAGTGTTAGCTGTAGCTTTCACATTTCAGTATGATCTGCTGCCACCTGCTGGGCTGAAGTTTTAATTTTCTGCTCTCAAGAAATTAATGTCCCTTTCAGTAAAGCAGTCATGGGTTAAAGTTTAAAATTCAGGGAGATAGGAATCAGGAAACCTTGCTTTATTCCTTTTTGTTTGCATCTGGGATAGGCAGAAGGTATTTCTGATTTTTGCTGAAGGAAAGTTCCACCATGTTGAAACACCGTGTCAACAAGAGAACATTTGATTCTTGCTGGAAACATTGGCGACTCTAAAGCAGGAATGAATGTAGTTGTAATTCCCCAAGAGGTACGATTATCATGTTGGTAACTGCATGAGTGTGAATGTGTTTATATGTGCTCCATATGCCTCATCATTCTTTTCCATATGGCCTGGAACATTTAGAGTAGAAGTGTCAGAGTTCGGCAGACCTCTGCCATTTAGTCAGACGGCTATGTGGATTAAGGGGAGTTAGAAACTGACGTGAAAGAGACAGCAGCGCGGGGAGAATGCCTGCCGACACCAACTTGCGAAACGGAACTACACATCTCCTTGACCGACCGTCTAGCACCCTGAAGCTGGGAAGCAACACGTGTCAGCAACCATGAACAATGGGGAGGGGAAATGCTTAAATCAGGGCTTTCCAAAGTGCCGCCGCTGGCGACACACCCGGCGGCGGCGGCAGCGACACGCGCGCGCACAGTGACGGCGCGGGTGTGTGTGCGGCGGTGCGCACGCACGGCGGCGTCGCGGGGGGCGTGCGGCGTCACGCGCGTGCACGGTGGCGGCGCGGGAGGGGCGTGCAGCGGCACGGGGGCGTGCGGTGGCACAGGGGGCCACCCTTTTACTTCTTAGAAATCTCGCGTCTGTGGTTTACTCAAAAGAAAGTGGTTTTAGGGCATCGGAGAGGAGCACCTTACATAAAGACTTGAATCAAATTTTGCCGTGTGTCCTGGGGACTACTCTGAGAAATCAGCGAGCTCCACGGTCGAGGGCGGCTTCACAACCGTGAGTGAACAAAACCACGGAACAAAAAACGAAATGGACCAACCTGGGGCTTCAACGTCGACAACAGACGAGGACGTACCCAGCACGTCTTCAGCCCATATGGTGGAGAGGGCAGCGCGATGGGCGGCGGAAACCCCCATCGAACCAGCAGGTCACAAGAAGACGGAGAAAACCAGAGGAAAGGAGGTAACTGAACTCCCCCAAACCCCTGAACAACGCACTCAAATGCAGACAATGGACTGGTCGGTGGGGGTTGGGGGAGGCATGAACCCAGGACCAGTGAAAAAAGCAGCTAAGTCTAGGATATCCCAGTCCCAACGAATAGCAGCGCTTGAATCAGGGATGGGAGAGATGAAAGTGACATTGACGGCAATACAAGCCGCAATAGAACAATTGCTGCCGCAGCCTCGGCGGCAGGGGCAAACCCCGGTCACAGTGAGGCAAGACAATCACCCCCCCTTCCACTGATGAGGAGAGCACAGCAGAGAGCGAGGAAGAGGAGGGGGGGAAGAGAGGGAGCAGAGGAGCTTTCTTTATCACCACGGCTTGGGAGAATTTCTTTGCTTCACCCATCGAGTAACCCCCGCATAGTCACAAAACTAAAAACTAGATTTGATGGGGACCCGGAAAAATTGGCTTGTTTTCTGAACCATGTCCAGGGCTTTATGGAAGAATCTGAAAAGTTCTTCCCAAATGAGGAAGCGAAAGTGAGATACGTCTCAAACTTTCTAATTGGAGAAGCCGCAAAGTGGATGGCTACATTGCATGAAACGAGGGCTGATGAACTGCACAATTTAAATGCATTCATGGGGGCCCTAAGGGACTGGTTCGAAGACACCTTATCCCGCATGTCCGCGAAAATGGAGATTCAGAAATTACGGCAAGGAAACCGAACTGTGGCTGAGTATGCCCTTGAATTTAAGAAATTGACAAGCCGGTTGCCCAATTGGCCGGATGCTATCCGGGTAGAATTTTTCCAAATGGGGCTACGGGCGGAATTGTTGGAAATGGCGCTAGCACGGGGGGAACCAGAGACGTTGAGTGAGTGGATTCAATTGGCGGGAAAAGTAGAAAGTGTGAGCCGTCGCATACGCTCCCAGCGCCAATTGCAGCGCACAGAAAGAATGTCGTACAATAGCCAGTACACCCCCAAGAGAGACTATGATAGAAAGCAATGGGCTGAGGAAAAAGAGAGAAGAGCAAAGAATAGACTGTGCTTTAAGTGTGGGAGGGAGGGTCACCGAATTCACGAATGCACACAACCAGCAGAGAAAAATAAAACAGGAGTGAAAACCCCCAAAAGTACCACACACAAACAAAACACAGCAAAGGCAGCAACTGATCGACGCAAATACGTTGAATCAACCACGGAGGAGTCATCCGATGAGGAAGTTTTGCCGGCGGGAAACGCCAACAGTCTATTCTAAAGTGCGCCGCGGGACAGACCTTTACAAAGGGGCGCAACAACCAGGTGATGAGAGGCAACTGCCCCATGATGCAAGTCCAGGTAAAATTGGAAACCTTGGATGGGAGAGAACAGTTCTGGGGGGCAGCTATGCTGGACTCTGGATGCTCCAGATGTTTAATACACCCGGGCATTGCAAGACAGCTGGGAGTAAAACTATTAGAACTCAAACACCCCATCACATTCTGTCAATTGGACGGGTCCGAGATGAAAGGGGGGCCAGTGGGACACATCACCGAAGACATAAAATTGTCAATAGGAACTCACGTAGAGACATTGCGTTTCATTGTGGCCCCCATAGCAACACAACCCATTGTGCTGGGATTAAATGGTTCAGGAAATGTAACCCCCACATTGACTGGGTCTCGGGAGAAATAAATTTCATTGATGGGACATACCACGGAGACCACGATGACAAGGTAACAACCTGGATCGAAACGGGGGCAGCAGGGACGGAACAATGGGAGGAGGAATGGGCAGAGCAGAAACAAGCCATACCCGATAATTATATGCCTGTTGCAGAAATCTTTGATGAACAGGAATGTGACCAATGCCCCCCCACAGGATGTCAGACGCTGCGTTCGAACTCATCCCAGGGGCCCCCTTCCCCAAGCCCAAAATGTATGCAATGACTCAGAAAGAATTGCAGGAGTTACGCAAATTCATTGACAAGAATTTGGCGTGTGGGTTCATTGAACCAGCAAACTCCCCCCTAGCAGCTCCTGTCCTTTTCAGGAAGAAAAAGGATAGGTCCTTACGTCTTTGTACAGACTACAGGGGGCTCAATGCTATCTCAGTCACCAATTAGTACCCCCTCCCATTATTAAAGGACATGCTAGCCCAGTTATCGAAAGGCAAAATCTTTACAAAATTGGATGTAAGGGAGGCATACTACCGAGTATGAATACGGGAGGGGGACGAATGGAAAACGGCGTTCAACTGCCCCCTGGGATCTTTCCAATATCGCGTGCTCCCATTCGGAGTTGCAGGGGGGGCAGGAATATTCATGAAATTGATTAATGACGTGCTATATGAATTTTTGTATGATGGGGTCATTGTATACTTGGATGACATCCTGATTTTCTCTGAAAATATGGATGAGCATGTGAAGTTAGTGAGGAGAGTGCTAGAGAAACTATTAGAGGCGAAGCTCTATGTAAAACTGGAAAAGTGTGAATTCCACAAAGAGAAGCTAGATTTTCTTGGGTACCGGATATCGCACAAGGGAATTGAAATGGATCCCGGAAAGGTGCAAGCTGTGCTAGGATGGGAACCCCCACAAACCCGCAGACAACTACAGGCGTTTCTGGGGTTCACGGGGTTCTACAGGCAATTCATTCATACTGTAATTTCGCACAGACCGCATTGCCCTTAACTGATTTGCTAAAAACAAAAGGCAAGGGAAAAGACACTAAGCATAAACAGCCTAGCACAGGGGTCGGCAAACTTTTTTTGCCGGGAGCCATTTTGATATGCTCGTGCACATTTTGAAGTGCTCGAGAGCCAGGGGGCGGGGTTTGCGGGCGGGGACCAATCACGTGGAAGGGGGCGGGGTTTGCAGGCGGGGACCAATCACGTGGAAGGGGGCGGGGTTTGCGGGCGGGGACCAATCGCACACACTTAGCGCCTGCTGCCACCATGCCCGCCACCCCCACTGCATTGCCCGCCGCGGCCACACACACCATGCCCGCTGCCACGCCTGCCCCGCCACGTCCGCCACTGCACCTCCCCCGGGGTCCGAGTAAGCCACGACGGGCGGGCGGCGAGTGAAGCGTCACCCCGCCTCCTCCCCCAGGGTCCTTCGTGAAGACCTTCTCCTCCATCCTTGCTGCTTCCACCGCCGTTCCTTACTGCCTTCCTTCTTCTCTCCCTCGCCGGCACCCACCACCCCTGCCCCACCTCTGCCCCTTCTCCTCCCTCCCCCTCACAGAGATTTCGTCTCTGTCTCCTTCTTATGTCTTCTGTCTGCCTGTCTCTTTCGAAGCAAGCGCGCGCGCAAGCGAGGAAGAAGCCGCTTTCTTTTTTCATACGTCCTATGCCTTTCCCTCCACCGTTTGGCGTATTTTCCTGCCCCCCTCGAGATTGGCGCGGCCTGAGGTGGCGGCTATGCCCCCTACGGTGGGCGAAGGCGTGCGCACGTGCGTGGGGGCAGGGGGAGCAAGCAAGCGCGCAAGCTAGGGAGAAGCCGCTCTTTCTCTACTCTGTGAAGTAGATGCACGGGGTGCCTGTCGGGATCGAGACTCTTCGTCCCACATTAGCACTTCACTTCCACTCACGGGGCTGCTTCTCCGGAGGCGTGCACGGAGGAAACAAAGCTGAGCCGGGCAGAGGCGGCCGGGGCGGAGAGGAGCGCCCGTTTAAAACCAGGCTCCAAAGGCTGCGGGTGGAGACGTTGGTGGCCGGCGCTGGAGGAGGGCGATTGATTCTTCCTCCTCCCGCCCTCGGGAGCCTTCCAACTTTCGCCCGAGTCGGGCAGCGTTTCCAAAGCGGCCCTTCGGATCCTATCCAACGGGACGCACACAACCCCCCTCCTTTCGTTTAAAATCGCGATCAAAACACGCGGCAATAAGCAGGCAGACAACGGTGGCCTGAAGCAGTTACTTGAACCGTCCAACTTTGAGAGAGCCATCTCCAGTGACAGCAGAAACGCCAGAACTCAACTCCAGAGGAAAGCATGGGGGGGGGGGGTCATAACGGTAATTTTAGCAAAAGGACCACATAGGGAAAGGAGGAGACACTTTAGAGGGTAAGTTAGTACCCCAACTTCATATCCCCTCCCCGGAGAAAAAAGTGCGACCCTTTCCTTGGGGGAATTTCTGTTGGAAGAGTGGAATACGGTCACTTCGGGGGCAGCTGTTGCAGCTAGCACCTTAACTGCCCCCCACGCCCCCCCCCACGCGCCCGCACGCTTCTCTAACCTACCTGCTGCAGGGGCATTTCCAAGCCTAACAATGCCTCCCCCCCCCAGCTCCAAGAGTTGAGAATCGGGAAGGGCCACGTGTCTGTGTGTGAGAGAAGAGGCCGGCGTTGCAAGCAGCGCGCAGGCATGGGAGAACTAAGAATTGGGGGTGGCTCACAGCGTGTGCGTGTGAATGTGTGAGAGGGTCGGCCAGATCCGAGCCTTTCCTCCCCGATGGGGTTCAGGGTCTGAACAGGCAGCATGGCTGTGGGGAAGAGGAAGGCTCTCTGTCCCGCTGGTCGCTTTTTCGCTTCACCCCCGGACTCGGCGGTGAGGTTTCGCACACGTGCGCCGAGGCCGCGTTTGAGACTGGGAGC
Source organism: Charina bottae (assembly GCA_023362775.1). Taxonomy (NCBI): domain Eukaryota; kingdom Metazoa; phylum Chordata; class Lepidosauria; order Squamata; family Charinaidae; genus Charina; species Charina bottae. The sequence goes on along the minus strand of JALMGJ010000001.1, from coordinate 193,413,767 downwards.
CGGGCGGAGGGAGAGAGAGGGAAGGGGGGGCGTCTCGCTTCTCTAACCTACCTGCTGCAGGGGTATTTCCAAGCCTAACAATGCCTCCCCACCCCACAGCTCCAAGAGTTGAGAATCGGGAAGGGCCGGATCTGGCCGGCCCTCTCACACATTCACACGCACACGCTGTGAGCCACCCCCAATTCTTAGTTCTCCCATGCCTGCGCGCTGCTTGCAACGCCGGCCTCTTCTCTCACACACACAGACACATGGCCCTTCCCGATTCTCAACTCTTGGAGCTGTGGGGTGGGGAGGCATTGTTAGGCTTGGAAATGCCCCTGCAGCAGGTAGGTTAGAGAAGCGAGACGCCCCCCCTTCCCTCTCTCTCCCTCCGCCCGGCTCCCAGTCTCAAACGCTGCCAAACCTCACTGCCGAGTCCGGGGGTGAAGCGAAAAAGCGACCAGCCGGACAGAGAGCCTTCCTCTTCCCCACAGCCATGCTGCCTGTTCAGACCCTGAACCCCACCGGGGAGGAAAGGCTCGGATCTGGCCGGCCCTCTCACGCATTCACACGCACACGCTGTGAGCCACCCCCAATTCTTAGTTCTCCCATGCCTGCGCGCTGCTTGCAACGCCGGCCTCTTTGTTCCTGCCTTCAGAAATTAAGGAGAGGGAAATAAACTGTCCCCCCAGTAGCCCCCCCATAATCGGAGGACAACTACCACCCCCAAGATTTACTTCAATCAGCTGGGGATGCCTTACTCGCCCCATCCCCTGATCCTCCCATTGCCGGGACAAAGTGGCTTCCCGCCAGAGGCAAAGGAAAGAAAGGGTAGAAAAGTTTGTGGCACTGGGAGCAACATCACATACAAAAGCCTCCACGGCGCCCCTCTTTCAGGGAGCACCCCCGTCCCGCAGCGCAGAAAGGAAAGTCAGCCCACGAGACCTACACAGACGGGGAAGGAGGCCAGGGATTGGCCTCCGCTTTCACCGGCGGTATGCCCCGGAACTGCTGTGGAGCTGAATGAAGGCTCTGGCAGCGGCAGGAGCGAAACGAGCCGGGAGGCTGACGGCGACTGTACGTGCGCGCGCGCGCGCCCGCACGTGGTATTTTGTAGAAGAGCCACACTCAAGGGGCCAAAGAGCTGCATCTGGCTCGCGAGCCGCCATTTCCGACCCTTGGCCTAGCACAAAAATCAAATGGACTCCCGAATGCCAAGAAGCATTTGACAACCTTAAAGCGCTGTTCACAGCGGAACCCATCCTAAAGCACCCAGAGGTTGAGAAACCATTTATAATCCACACGGACGCTTCTAACAATGCTGTGGGGTCTATACTTCTGCAGGCAGACGAAAACAATAAAATGAGACCTTGTGCATACATCTCCAGAAAGTTTAGCGAGACGGAAAAAAGATGGCATGTGTGGGAGAAAGAAGCGTTTGCCGTTTGGCACGCTCTAGACACCTGGCGCAACCTTTTAGAAGGGGCAACCATACCATTCCAAGTATGGACGGACTACAAAAACTTAGAAGCGTTAAACAGTTGGGAGTGTTGCTATTGTACCAGCCTCCCTGCTGCGTAGCAACCTCCTTGCCTGAGCTGCTGGAGGCCGTCTCGGGGTTGGCGGTGGAGTTCCCCAGGCTTATGGTCCTGGGGGATTTTAACTTGCCGTCCTTGGGGCATGCCTCGGAAGCGGCTCGGGAGTTCATGGCTACCATGGCAGCCATGGGCCTGTCCCAGATTATTCGGGATCCGACTCGAGACAGTGGACTCACTCTGGATTTGGTTTTCTTGTCAGAGCAATGGCAAAGTGACCTGAGGGGAAAGTTAGAACTATCCCCGTTGTCATGGTCAGATCACGTCCTGGTATCCCTAGGATTCTCTTATGCCGCCCCACTCCGCAGGGAGGATGGACCTATTCGATTGGTCCGCCCCCGGCGACTTATGGACCTATTGATTTCAGAGGGAGCTGGGGGTAATACCTGAGGATCTGCTGCACGGTCCAGCGGAGACACTGGCCACAACTTGGAATAGGGAGGCGGCCGGTGCCTTGGACAGGATCGCGCCGATGCGACCTCTCAAGCCCCATTCGACCCGTCACTCCCCGTGGTTTACGGAGGAGTTGAGGGTCCTGAAGAGGGTGAAGAGACGTCTAGAGCGCCGCTGCAGAAAGACGAAGACGGAATTCGACCGAACACAATCTAGAGCCGCTATTAAGGCCTACCTTGTGGCGGTAAGAACGGCGAAACGTAAATATTTCTCCGCTCTTATTGCATCCGCAGAATGCTGCCCGACGGCCCTGTTTAAGATTACTCGATCTCTCTTGGGTAGGGTGGTATCGACCACCCACCTGCAGGGCCGTGCGGAAGAATTTTCTGAGCATCTGCAGGATAAAATCGCTCGGATTCAGTCTAAGTTGGACTCCATGCTTGGATTGCAGTCTGGGGAGATGCCGGGAGAGCAGTCTTGCCCAATTATCTGGGAATGATTTGATCCTGTTGGACCTGAGGAAGTGGACAGGATCCTTCGAATTGTTAATCCCACATGTTATTTAGATCCCTGCCCTTCCTGGCTGGTGAAATCGGCCGGGGAGGTGACAGGTGGATGGGTCCAGGCTATGATTAATACATCCTTGTTGGAGGGGGTGGTCCCAACTGCCTTTAAGGAGGCGTTGGTGCACCCCCTCCTCAAGAAGCCATCCCTGGACCCTACCATCCTGGACAACTTTCGTCCAGTCTCCCACCTTCCCTTTTTGGGAAAAGTGGTTGAGAAAGTGGTGGCGTTGCAACTTCAAAAGACCCTGGATGAAGCGGATTATCTTGACCCTTTTCAGTCAGGTTTCAGGCCAGGATACGGGACGGAGACTGCATTGGTCGCGCTTATGGATGACCTCTGGCGGGAGCGGGATGGAGGTAGTGCATCCATCCTGGCTCTCTTGGATCTCTCAGCGGCTTTCGATACCATCGACCATGGTATCCTTTTGGGGCGGCTTAGGGAGTTGGGGGTGGGCGGCGTAGTTTTACGCTGGTTCACCTCCTTCCTCCGGGGCCGCTCCCAGTCGGTGGTGATAGGGGAGGAGAGATCCAGCCCGCGTTCGCTCCTATGTGGGGTGCCGCAGCGTTCGGTTCTGTCTCCTCTCCTGTTCAACATCTACATGAAACCGCTGGGTGAGGTCATCCGACACCATGGGATGAGGTATCATCAGTATGCGGATGATACTCAATTGTATATCTCCATCCCTGGTGAAGTAAGTGATGCAGATCCACCCTGTCCCAGTGCCTGGGGGCTGTGAGGGACTGAATGGGGAACAACAGGCTTCAGTTGAACCCTGGTAAGACCGAGTGGCTGTGGATTGATGGCTCAGCGTCTTCTGGGAAATTATCATCTTTGGTTCTCGATGGGGTAGCACTACCCCGTTCAGAACTGGTGCGTAATCTGTGGGTTCTTCTAGACTCACGACTCCTGCTCGAAGAGCAGGTGGCAGTCGTGGCTAGGAGGGCTTTTGCGCAACTTCGGTTGGTGCGCCAGTTACGCCCATTCCTGGAACGCGATGCCCTCCGTACAATCACTCATGCTCTCGTCATCTCCCATGTAGATTATTGCAATGCGCTCTACATGGGGCTACCCTTGAAAACTATCCAGAAGCTTCAGCTGGTGCAGAATGCGGCCGCACGGGCAGTATTGGGTGCTCCAAGATCTGCACATGTAACACCGTTGCTCCGCGAGCTACATTGGGTGCCAGTTTGCTTCCAGGTACAATTCAAGGTGTTGGTTATCACCTTTAAAGCCCTACATGGCATGGGACCAGAATACCTGAGGGACCGTCTTATCCCCATATTATCGACCCGCCCCACCCGGTCATCCAGAGAGGCCCTGCTACGTACCCCATCAATTAGAGAATGTCATCTGATGGGGTCTAGGAGGCGGGCCTTCTCTGTGACAGCGCCCACTCTATGGAACAGCTTGCCCCCAGAGTTGAGACAGATCTCCTCCCTCCCGACCTTTAGGAAAGAGCTGAAGACCTGGTTCTGCTGCCTGGCATGGGAAGGAGGAAGGGATAGTTCCTCATGGAGATGGCTAATCCCTTAATTTTAATGTCTTTCTTTTAACAAATATCTTATCCATCTGGATTTATAATTATCTTTATATTGTTTGTAATTTTATATATAGATTTTAACTATTGTTATTCTGTAAACCGCCCAGAGTCCCTTATTCCGGGAGATGGGCGGGGATAAATTTAAATAATAAAAAAATAAATAAATAAAAATAAAAAAAATCTCCCCGGAAATTGAACCCAAAACAGCTTCGGTGGGCTGAGTTTTTCAGCAGGTTCAATTTCACATTGAAGTACTTTCCGGGGGGGAAGAACTACCTCGCTGATGCCTTGTCACGCCTTCCACAACATGAAAGCAAGGCGGAGGACATTATCGAAACCCTGATTCCAACCCAGGCGGAGCCCTCACAAAACCAACAAAACCCCCCAAACAAACAGGAGGGAAATATGGCAGTCGCTCTAAAAGCAGCGTGGAGGGAAATGCTTTAGACACTGAATTACGGGCAGAAGCAATAAAAGACCCGTGGTGGGGGGAGAACAAACAAAGCCTACAAGAAACCAATGGGTTGTGGTGGAAAGAGGACAAATTATACGTGCCAGAAAGCTTGCGCAAACGGGTGTTGGAAATAAGTCATGACCATAAAACAGCGGGTCATTTTGGGTTTGTAAAAACCATGCATTTGGTCAGACGAAAATTTTGGTGGCCAACGCTCCGCAGGGATGTGAAAGCTTATGTGAAAACGTGCCCAGTGTGTGCAACAGCAAAGCGGGCAGTGGGGAAACCCACGGGATTGCTTCAGCCAGTGGCAAACCCAACACAACCATGGAAGCAAATCGCCATGGATTTCATAGTGGACCTACCAATGAGCAAAAAGAAAAATGCTATCTGGGTAGTCACAGACCTGTTTTCCAAACGAGCACATTTCGTGGCTTGCAAGGGGATTCCTACAGCCCCTAAACTGGCCAAACTATTCATCCAACACATCTACCGGGCTCACGGAACACCCGAACGCATAATAAGCGATCGCGGAAGTACTTTCACTTGCAAGTTCTGGAAAGCCTTTTTGAAATTGATCGGATCAGAACAAGGCTTAAGTAGTGCGTTCCATCCATGCACAGATGGTTTGTCTGAATGCCTTAACTCGGTACTAGAGCAGTACTTACGGTGTTACATTAGCTACCAACAACAGGACTGGGCAGAGCTACTACCGTTTGCTGAGGTGGCTTATAACAATGCAGTACATCACAGTACGGGGTTTTCGCCATTTAAAATAGCCACAGGTCAGGACTTTGTTACTATACCTGAAGTGGCGACGACCCACAAAGAAGGAGCAGCTGGGCCACTACGCGCAGACGAATGGATTACTAAAGTAACGAGTAATTGGCCGATCATGTTGCAAATGCTTCAGAAAGCGAAAGACAGCTACAAAAAATTTACAGACCGTAGAAGGAAAGCTGAGTGGGATCTCAAAATAGGGGACAAAGTGTACCTATCCACAAAAAACCTTTGCACCACACAACCCTCCAGAAAGCTGGGGCCAAAATACATCGGACCTTTCCCTATCACACACGTTATCAACCCTGTAACAGCTAAACTACAGCTGCCAAAAGTGTTGAAAAAAGTACACCCAGTATTTCACATAAGCTTGCTCAAACAATACCACCCTTCAACGCAATGGCACCCAGAACCTTCCGAACCAGTACCGTTGTTAGTAAACGGGGAACCGCACTTCGAAATTGATAAAATTTTGGATTCCCGATGGCACAGAGGTCGACTGCAGTATTTAGTAAAATGGCAACACCTCCCAGTAGGACACAAAGAATGGGTGGCAGCGAAACACACACACGCGCCAGCATTAGTCAAGGACT